>CANNZV010000503.1:0-84282 GCA_947561585.1 Caprella mutica | reverse complement strand
CCACCATAACTTCCCATCATGGTAAGATAATCCCTTTTAATCACCGATGGCCCCACCTTAACTACCCATCTTGTAGTGCCTATAGTTTTTACATTGTGTAGTTTTTAAGCAATTACATTGTAAGTACCCTACTCTCTACCTACTCCATTTATATGCATTATAGCAATACATTAGCATATATAGCATTAAATACACAGTCCCCTGTGAGATATTTGTTAGAATATATATGGATTTGCTACTTGAATAAACGTGAGCTTTCATTCTGTATCAATATATGAAATTGAATTATTTTCTCTGATAGTACATCATCACAGTGACTCTTTTCTCTGATAGTACATCATCACAGTGACTCTTTTCTCTGAAAGTACATCATCACAGTGACTCTTTTCTCTGATAGTACATCATCACAGTGACTCTTTTCTCTGATAGTACATCATCACAGTGACTCTTTTCTCTGATAGTACATCATCACAGTGACTCTTTTCTCTGATAGTACATCATCACAGTGACTCTTTTCTCTGATAGTACATCATCACAGTGACTCTTTTCTCTGATAGTACATCATCACAGTGACTCTTTTCTCTGATAGTACATCGTCACAGTGACTCTTTTCTCTGATAGTACATCATCACAGTGACTCTTTTCTCTGATAGTACATCATCACAGTGACTCTTTTCTCTGATAGTACATCATCACAGTGACTCTTTTCTCTGATAGTACATCATCACAGTGACTCTTTTCTCTGATAGTACATCATCACATTGACTCTTTTCTCTGATAGTACATCATCACAGTGACTCTTTTCTCTGATAGTACATCGTCACAGTGACTCTTTTCTCTGATAGTACATCATCACAGTGACTCTTTTCTCTGATAGTACATCATCACAGTGACTCTTTTCTCTGATAGTACATCATCACAATGACTCTTTTCTCTGATAGTACATCATCACAGTGACTCTTTTCTCTGATAGTACATCATCACAGTGACTCTTTTCTCTGATAGTACATCATCACAGTTACTCTTTTCTCTGATAGTACATCATCACAGTGACTCTTTTCTCTGATAGTACATCATCACAGTTACTCTTTTCTCTGATAGTACATCATCACAGTGACTCTTTTCTCTGATAGTACATCATCACAGTGACTCTTTTCTCTGATAGTACATCATCACAGTGACTCTTTTCTCTGATAGTACATCATCACAGTGACTCTTTTCTCTGATAGTACATCATCACAATGACTTTTCTCTGATAGTACATCATCACAGTGACTCTTTTCTCTGATAGTACATCATCACAATGACTCTTTTCTCTGATAGTACATCATCACAGTGACTCTTTTCTCTGATAGTACATCATCACAGTGACTCTTTTCTCTGATAGTACATCGTCACAGTGACTCTTTTCTCTGATAGTACATCATCACAGTGACTCTTTTCTCTGATAGTACACCATCACAGTTACTCTTTTCTCTGATAGTACATCATCACAGTTTCTCTTTTCTCTGATAGTACATCATCACAGTGACTCTTTTCTCTGATAGTACATCATCACATTGACTCTTTTCTCTGATAGTACATCATCACAGTGACTCTTTTCTCTGATAGTACATCGTCACAGTGACTCTTTTCTCTGATAGTACATCATCACGGTGACTCTTTTCTCTGATAGTACATCATCACGGTGACTCTTTTCTCTGATAGTACATCATCACAGTGACTCTTTTCTCTGATAGTACATCATCACAGTTACTCTTTTCTCTGATAGTACATCATCACAGTTACTCTTTTCTCTGATAGTACATCATCACAGTGACTCTTTTCTCTGATAGTACATCATCACAGTTACTCTTTTCTCTGATAGTACATCATCACAGTGACTCTTTTCTCTGATAGTACATCATCACAATGACTCTTTTCTCTGATAGTACATCATCACAGTGACTCTTTTCTCTGATAGTACATCATCACAATGACTCTTTTCTCTGATAGTACATCATCACAGTGACTCTTTTCTCTGATAGTACATCATCACAGTGACTCTTTTCTCTGATAGTACATCATCACAATGACTTTTCTCTGATAGTACATCATCACAGTTACTCTTTTCTCTGATAGTACATCATCACAGTTACTCTTTTCTCTGATAGTACATCATCACAGTGACTCTTTTCTCTGATAGTACATCATCACAGTGACTCTTTTTTCTGATAGTACATCATCACAATGACTTTTCTCTGATAGTACATCATCACAGTTACTCTTTTCTCTGATAGTACATCATCACTCTGACTCTTTTCTCTGATAGTACATCATCACAGTGACTCTTTTCTCTGATAGTACATCATCACAGTGACTCTTTTTTCTGATAGTACATCATCACAATGACTCTTTTCTCTGATAGTACATCATCACAGTTACTCTTTTCTCTGATAGTACATCATCACTCTGACTCTTTTCTCTGATAGTACATCATCACAGTTTCTCTTTTCTCTGATAGTACATCATCACAGTGACTCTTTTCTCTGATAGTACATCATCACAGTGACTCTTTTCTCTGATAGTACATCATCACAATGACTCTTTTCTCTGATAGTACATCATCACAGTGACTCTTTTCTCTGATAGTACATCATCACAGTGACTCTTTTCTCTGACAGTACATCATCACAGTTACTCTTTTCTCTGATAGTACATCATCACAGTGACTCTTTTCTGTGATAGTACATCATCACAGTGACTCTTTTCTCTGATAGTACATCATCACAGTTACTCTTTTCTCTGATAGTACATCATCACAGTGACTTTTTTCTCTGATAGTACATCACCACAGTGACTCTTTTCTATGATAGTACATCATCACAGTGACTCTTTTCTATGATAGTACATCATCACAGTGACTCTTTTCTCTGATAGTACATCATCACAGTGACTCTTTTCTCTGATAGTACATCATCACAGTGACTCTTTTCTCTGATAGTACATCATCACAGTGACTCTTTTCTCTGATAGTACATCATCACAGTGACTCTTTTCTCTGATAGTACATCACCACAGTGACTCTTTTCTATGATAGTACATCATCACAGTGACTCTTTTCTATGATAGTACATCATCACAGTGACTCTTTTCTATGATAGTACATCATCACAGTGACTCTTTTCTATGATAGTACATCATCACAGTGACTCTTTTCTATGATAGTACATCATCACAGTGACAATTTTCTCTGACAGTACATCATCACAGTGACAATTTTCTCTGACAGTACATCATCACAGTGACTTTTTTCTCTGATAGTACATCATCACAGTGACTCTTTTCTCTGATAGTACATCATCACAGTGACTCTTTTCTATGATAGTACATCATCACAGTGACAATTTTCTCTGACAGTACATCATCACAGTGTCTCTTTTCTCTGATAGTACATCATCACAGTGACTCTTTTCTCTCATAGTACATCATCACAGTGACTCTTTTCTCTGATAGTACCTCAAGTTATGCAAGGTATTTTACATCATGTCTTATCACGTGGAATTGTAAGAAGTCATGTCTTCATGAAATAATCTGTAGGAAATATAAGTGCGAACTACCCCTTGGAATTTACTTTTTGTTTGATATTTAAAAATCATTAAAATTGTAATTCCATCAATAACTAGAATACGTGCTCTCGGTAGAGCGCATACCTTTGCCGCCGCTTTGATCCGTTCTCTCCCAAAATCTAATAAACTGGTAACTGGATAATGACAAATCGTCCCACCAAGTTTCATGTAATATCGTTCAATACTTTTTGAGTTATAATTGACCTTGACCTTTGACCGGGTTGCTCCCAAAATTCTACCAGAAGGTCACTGGTCATTGACCAATCGTTTGTTAAAGTACAACTCCTCTATAATGAAGTCCTGTATAGTGAACCATTCTGATTAGTAGTCCTGAGTAATGAAGTAGCCCATATAATGAACATATTCTCTGCCTACCATTAAATGTCCATCAGTTTTCTATGCATCTCTGACTCCTGTATAATGAAGTAAGCTCTATATAGTGACCTAATTGTAGTTCACTATAGAGGATTTCCACTGCACTCTATATTTATCTGATTTTTACCATTCAATTTTAGAATGTAGGCTAAGTTACGAATTATCGGTCGGTTTCACATCTTCGGTCATATAAGAAATTAACTATATAAATTAAATAATTATTATTATTTAGTTTTTTCTTTTATGACCGAAAATGTAGTACTGACCTATAATTCGTAACTTACTCTAATATATAACGTAAAATTCCAACCCTAGCCTCTACTTTATTATTCTGAACTGTTGTAAATTCAGTAGTTATCTATAATAGATAAGGAAGATAAAGGACTAACTTTAAATAGAACATTTTAAAGGGTAAAATGTTATTGGTAGGTGTGAATTATCAGAGGCTATTCAAACTAGGTGTGGAAGGTGTTTTCACACCTAGAAACATGATGTCACTAGTATCAAACCTATCAAAACTCGAGAACAATAAAACACATTCGATTTAGTTACAGATATAATGAAAGTAGAATAATTTTAGAGAATTAATGTAATCAGCAATAGTTATAGGTAGTAATAAAAAAAAATTGTCTCATATTTTAATGTTTAATAGATTAATTAATTTTAATAAACTATAGTATAGATAGTGGAAATTGAAAGACGGTATCCAACATACAACCATTGGTCATAAAATTCATTGTCAGGTCGAGGTTTTCCACCCTTCTCCTGATGATGAATAGAAATCTTTCTATTCGAAAGCTTTAAACCAAAAATACCTTCAACGCTGAATTTAAATTACCTCTGATAATATGGATCTCCCGTTGAGTTTGACTTTTCTACGAATTATATACCGAATAAAAATTTCAATAGGTCATTTTATTATTAAAGAATATATTTTTATTCGAAATTTACTATATTGTAAATTAATATTATTCAATACTCCTCCTCTCTTCCCCCAGGTTCCTCAACAATAAGTTCAGTGAAGACTACTCCCCCACCCAGGAAGACTTCCACCGCAAGCTCTACCGCATTCGGGGGGATGTATACCAACTGGATATACTGGACATGTCCGGCAACCACCCCTTCCTGGCTACCAGGAAACTGGCCCTCCTCACAGGTATTGAGTATTATTCATATAGAATTAAAGAAAGATAATATATAAATATGATTAAGAATTAAAAAAAGATAATATATAAATATAATTATGTTTAATTTAAAAAAATAATGGAGTAACTATATTGCTTATTAATTATTTAATTCAGTATAGTCTATTTAATCTCGCATTACTCCTATATTTACAAATTTGCTATGCCATTAATTAATAATTAAATATCTATTTTTGTTGTAAGTACATCTTTCTTAAATTAACTAACTACTGGACTAATGGTAACTCATAGTTAATAATTATCACTTACACGAACTATTTAGTGTATACCCTGTTATTTAATTTGCTTAGTAAAACTTATTTTCACAGGAAAAGTTTAGATGTTTATTTCACTTTTTTATTTCATTTATTCAAGCCAAACTCAGCAAATTTTTCTTGTTTCAATTCCTAGTAATTTATTGTTTCTTTTTCCTTTAGAAATTTATAAATAAAATATGATTGACTGACCTGTGGTCTAAATTTAGACAATCTGGAGACTCTTCTCCGTAGATTTACGCACCGACGAACAAAACACATCTTAGAGGTCATGGCCAAGCAACCAAGGGAGTATGTGATCAGATGCTGTAGGAATGTATATATATCTATTTAATATTTGTTTGAATAATATCAATTATATTTTTTAATATATAAATATGAATTTGAGCAAAAAGAACTTACAATGTAATAGTCACTTTTGTATTTTATTCCAAATTGAATTTTATGAAATCACTAATAATTTGTATGAGACTTTATTTTAGTGCATAATTTATCAAATAATTATTAAGGAAAAAAATTTTAAACTTATTATTTTAAATTTAGTTAATCGAAAATTATTGAAAATTTGGTATATCACTGTTATCAGGCCATGACAATCACTATTTACCGAAGGCATTGCTTTATATTTCACTTCTATCAGGCCATGACAATCACTGAATACTAAGGCATTACTTAGTATTTCACTGTTACCAGGCCATGACAATCACTGAATACTAAGGCATTACTTAGTATTTCACTGTTACCAGGCCATGACAATCACTAAATACTAAGGCACTGTTATCTCTACCTATATTTTGATAAGGATTTCATTTTCTTTTCTTATCAGTGTCTTATCTCATTAGGTAATTAAGTGTTATTTTAAATAGCAAATATTTAGTAGCTTTTTATCTTAATTATAAAGACAGGTGAAAAGTGATAAAAAATGACGTGTTTTAATATATCTTATGATTATTTCAATGTAATTATTAATTATCTTTGGACGCTACTGTATTTTTGAAATTTTTATGCTGATTGCAGTCTCAATTATTGTTTATTAGAATAATTTTATGAAAAATATTTAATTTATTATTAATTACTATTATTGCTATTGAAATTAATAATTCAATTTCTGTAATCTAACCCTCCCCAACACAGTGAACTAATACGTAAAAGCTAATAGCATTCTAACACAGGGTAAGTTCCGAGTTACAGAACTGTTCTGCATTATCGATCAGAAGAAAATGTATATAATAATTAAAATAATGAGTTAAAATGACAAATGGTATCTTCTTATGATCGAAGATGTGGAACTGTTCGATAACTCGTAATCTACCCTACCGATAGGGTAAATTCGTTGCGTGTAAGGTTCAGTACAATATGTTCGTGGAACCACTTTTCTTTCTGACTGCTTCTTCCAGTTCCTTGTATTTAATTTCCTTTTGAAGTCAGCGATATGGCCTTTGGTTCCGAAACAGACGTTAAACCCCTACTAAATTAATTAATTAACTAGTATACTTAACCGTTAAAAATTACGGGTCATCATCAATACCAATTTATTACCCTTTATTAGGTTACTTATAATGAATTCAATTAAAATTAAATTTTCTGCATAATCTAATTTATTTTATAGATAAAATACATTTAAAAATTTAATAAAAACAAGGGAATTTAAATATCAAGTCAATATATTCCCGTGCGTATCATAGTTACATTCTTCATGTTTAATACCCGTAGTGTAAAAGCGGACACAAAATAAATAAACACACGAGGGAAATTGTTAGTATAGATCATTAATATTTTTATCAATGTTGTTATTGTTTTATCTATGTTGTTATTGTTTTTGTTTTATTGTTATTTCATTTGTTCAGTTGAATCGTGTTTTTTTTCAATAAGAGGCCTCATCTGTCGGTTCCCATTCCGTTGCAGCGATTCGGAAAATTGAAATCTTGGAGGCCTTTATTTTGAAATTTGTGGTATCCTCTTCCTTATTTCTTTTATTTCTATTATTAGTGATTGTAAAGAAATTATTGACTAAAAAACTATTAGGCTGATTATATAGAACTATTGGTGGTTGTTTTCACTGTTCACTCTATTTGCAACTATTGGTGGTTGTTTTAACTCTACACTGTGCACTTTATTTACAACTATTGGTGGTTGTTTTAACTCTACACTGTGCACTTTATTTGCAACTATTGGTGGTTGTTTTAACTCTACACTGTGCACTTTATTTACAACTATTGGTGGTTGTTTTAACTCTACACTGTGCACTTTATTTACAACTATTGGTGGTTGTTTTAACTCTTCACTGTGCACTTTATTTACAACTATTGGTGGTTGTTTTAACTCTACACTGTGCACTTTATTTACAACTATTGGTGGTTGTTTTAACTCTTCACTGTGCACTTTATATACAACTAATGGTGGTTGTTTTAACTGTTCACTTTATTTATAACTATTGGTGGTTGTTTTAACTCTTCACTGTGCACTTTATTTACAACTATTGGTGGGTTTTTAACTCTTCACTGTGCACTTTATTTACAACTATTGGTGGTTGTTTTAACTGTGCACTTTATTTACAACTATTGGTGGTTGTTTTAACTGTGCACTTTATTTACAACTATTGGTGGTTGTTTTAACTGTGCACTTTATTTACAAATATTGGTGGTTGTTTTAACTGTGCACTTTATTTACAACTATTGGTGGTTGTTTTAACTGTTTACTTTATTTACAAATATTGGTAGTTGTTTCAACTCTTCACTGTGCACTTTATTTACAACTATTGGTGGTTTTAACTTTTCATGGTTCAACTGTGTTCTGTAGGTGTTCAACTGTGTTCTGTAGGTGTTCAACTGTGTTCTGTAGGTGTTCAACTGTGTTCTGTAGGTGTTCAACTGTGTTCTGTAGGTGTTCAACTGTGTTCTGTAGGTGTTCATTGATTTCTGCAGTGATTTTAGCAGTCGTGGTCTTGCGATTGGCTCCTAAGAATTTCTTTTTAGAGTTCATCGGTCTCTCTCTGACAGACCTGTACTTTGCTGATGACGTTTTTCCTTCTTTCTCAAAGGAAGTCATTACTTTAGAGAAAAACAGCTATTTTGAGTAAACATTAAACATAGTAAATAAACTAAATGATGTACTCTCGTAGAGTCCATACCTTCGCCACCGCTTATAATTGACCTTGATCTTGACCTTTTACCTGTTCCTTCCCAAAATCTTATCATATAGTTCTTGGATAATGACCAATCGTCACATCAAATTTCAGGCCATTTGGTTGAATTCTTTTTCAGTTATGCGATTAACAAGATGATAAATAAATACCGCACAAAACTGGCACTAGGACTTTTCCCTGCCGGATCATTCCCCGCTGGACTTTTCTCCGCCTGGACTATTCCCCGCCGGACTTTTCTCCGCCTGGACTATTCCCCGCTGGACTTTTCTCAGCAAAATAAAACAATAGTATTTTGGGCTATTAAATTATAATTTCGATAAAACAAACCATTTATCAATAGAAGACACATTTTATTAACAGACTTACACAATAATACAGTCTTATTTTTAGCTTTGATTTCCGTATATCGCTTGTTTTCAGGAATAACGTCATAAACACAAAAACATGTATTTTCAATTTATCAATATAGACATATAAATCTTAAAATACTGATTATTTTGGTAAAAGTTTCATAATCATAGCTCTAAAATGTACCGCTAGAGAGGCTAAATGTCCTAACGATATACCATTAAATGTACGTAAATTACATGTACTAAAATGCCTCTCCTGAAAAATAGCTTTTTTGTAGTTATGACAGTGTTGTTGCAAACAAGCGATGTGTCGATATTGGTCGTTTATATTTTAAGACTGTACCTTCGTAAATTTGCATAGAATTAAGATATGATACAAAGTTCAAACATTATGGCAATTCTAATGGATTGCAAAATGTAGCAATTTAGTCTAAAAAGCTACGATTAATTCAGTTTATTTCTGCTCTAGAGTTATACATATTGCAAATTTATTATTTTTTTCTTTGCCAGTTATTATTAAAAATGTTCATCTATTCACTTCTAGTTCAAATATATACTTTTCCAGAAGTGTTGAATTGTTGTTTATTAATTTGACAATTAATATAATAAACTTTTTTTTTTTTTTTTTTTTTGTTGTTTAAAAAGACAATATTTTTCCATTAAAAGCAAGAAGGATAAAATCTTTACAGAAGAGGAAATTCCTTCAGGAACTACGAGTGAGGGGTTGAGTTCCCTGAAGGGGTGGACCCGACCCTCTAAAACCTCTCCTTCGCGGCTGAGAGGATGCTGAAGGCATTCCCTCTCTGGATCGCAAGAGCCATTCGCTGTTGGAACCAGGCAGACTCCCTTGGATCATTCGTTGTCTCAACAAGGCGTCTACCTATGGACTTCATGATTAAGGAGGTCGTTCTACCGTACGCTCCTGTGGTCTCTATAGCAATTGGCTCAAATATGTATGCATCTCTAAGGGCGGATTATTTCTGACGTTTACGGTTCTCCGCAGCCCCGGCAGCTGATCCGGCCTCAACTGCGGAATCATTGAGGTGTGTCTCGGCAAATGTGTCGACACACGTGCAATCCCAAATCAGACTCTTTCCATTCATGTAAGGAAACACAGTAATACCATCTGGGCATTTACCATCACCTCTGTCAAGTCCAGGAGGCTCAAGTACTGAAGGGAGTCCTGCTCTCTGCAAAGCCCGTTTTACCACATCATTCATTTCTGCATGTCTTGGGTGACGCCCAGAACTGTACCTACAAGACAGGCCATGCAGTCCTCTGACATCCATCCCACTGCCACAGCGGCAAGAATGAAGTTCACAAACTCTGGCACCAACTCTGAGAGCAATGGCTACCCTCAGGACCTCTGGATCGAGCTGTGTACCCAATGACGGTATGGGAATCGCGTTCAACCACACTCCAGTTTCTTTAAGAGATGCAGATAATAATCGTACCCTTGCCACCTGATCAGCTCTAGCCAACAGACTCTCCATTAATGAATGAGCCCGTGGTGTATCCCATTCTTTTTGACTGGACTCATGGACTGGTACCGGGAGACCAGCCTGTAAACCCTGCCTCCATGTCCCAACTGTATCCGTAAGCTCTCCGGTATCGACTACATTAATATTAGAAAGAATAGTTTCAACCAAATCACTCACAGAATACATTGAAGACACAAAAGCAGGCAAGGCAATATCTCCAGCTCTCCTACAACCTAGTCCACCAAGGCCAACCGGTAAAGTTGCCTGAACCCAAGAATCAGCTGACATCTCTACATTGGTCACACTGGCAACGGCAGATCTAAGTGATTCATCAAAGCAGCTAAGTTCGACTACGTGCTTGTAAGCTGGAGAAGCCCGCAGAACATATTGTAGCTTCGGAATGGAGAAAACATTTCTCAACAAAAAGAAGGCTTGATGGTTATCCACCACCCGCAATCGAGAGACCATGATATCCAGATCTTCTTTCTTCCTTAAAATCTCCTCGGGGATACCCAAGTCACTCAAAGGTGCACCCAACAAGGAGCAATTGTCCTTATGAACCACTCTGACATTTGGAAGCACTGCCCGGAACAACAATTCTGTTTCACCAGGGGCATTATCATCGAGAATGGAGACTGTCAGAGCGTTGAGGTCTAAACACCCGCCTGCCCCGCTAGACTTGATGATGCCAGAGCCTCCGGATAATTCTCTAGTTGTGCCTAATGTTTCGGAGGAGGATGTCCGGAGGGCTGTTAATTCTTTTCGTCCTGGTTCTGCCGGAGGACCTGATGGCCTCAGGCCAGGTCATTTGAAGACGCTATTGTCCCATTCATCTGCAGAGGCTGGAGTACGTCTTTTGACCACTCTGACAGATTTTGTGAATGCGATATTGAGAGGAGAAGTTCCTGATTTTGCTTTGTCAACTTTCTATGGAGCCACATTGTGCGCTTTAACCAAAAAGGATGGTGGCATCAGACCCATAGCAGTTGGTAATACCTTGCGTAGGTTGGCTGCCAAGGTTGGTGCGCGCCCCTTATCACACTCTCTTGGTAGTGAATTAAGACCGGTTCAGCTTGGGTTCTCTACGAAGGCTGGCTGTGAAGCTGCCGCACATTCTGCAAGACGGTACTTGAATGACTGTAACCATAGGAGGGTGTTTCTCAAGGTGGATATGAAAAACGCTTTCAATTGTCTGAGGAGAGATACCATCCTTACTGTTATTCGTAACCGTGTGCCAGAGCTATATAGACTCCTTTGGCAAGCTTATTCTTCGCCTTCAGCTTTGTTTTTTGGTGAAGAGGTGCTGAGGTCGGAGACAGGTATCCAGCAGGGTGACCCTTTTGGACCGGCTATGTTTGCTCTTGGAATTGACGAGGTGGCTCGCAGGGTTGAGTCAGAGTTCAATGTATGGTATCTGGACGACGCAGCCCTGGGAGATACATCGGAGAGAGTTTTGGAGGACGTAAAAACCTTGATAGATGGGTTGAGTGCCATCGGACTTGAAGTTAATAGCGCGAAATGTGAGCTGACCATTCTCGATGATATAATAAACTACAGAATTTATAATCCAACTATATATTTATTTATTACACTTAATATTGGCTTTTTTATAGTCTTTTTTTTCTATTATGCTTATTTAATATTTATTCCTTAAAGAACTTACAATGGATTAACCATTATTATGAAAATACATAAGTTAGAGTGTAGAAATCATTAAATCAAGACATTTCAAGTAGTCAGATTTGAGGGACGATTTAGATATAAAGTCGTACATTTTTTCGAAAAGTCTCCAATGAAAACTAATTATCGAGAGAGTAACTACAAATCGAGTTCGGTTCAAGGAGTTGGTAACTAATTTCCATGCAACAATCTTTAAAAAAAATCCAAAAAATTGGCTAGTTGCGACGGCAGACTTTGATTTACAATTTCACGGCAATAAATTTATTGGTCAAAACTATTTTTTTTTCCAAAAAATCTAATTAAAAAATCTTAATATCAAATTGTCTTCCAAGGTTTAAATTAAAAAAAAATAGGCGGAGAAAAGCCCGGCGGGGAAAAGTCCGGGGGGGGGAAGTCCGACGGGGAAAAGTCCGGCGGGGAATAGTCCGTTCCCGTAAAACATTACCTTCTGCAGTCTGCGAAGGTCACGTAGAATAATTGATATGTCATAAATATACGCTATTTGTCAGCCCCTCATTAATTAAAAGCTATTATAGTTTAATTAGTTTTCAGTACACGTTGTTCCTATATGATTAGGTAGAGACGCACCTGATATGAATTGTAAACAAAATCACTCTGGCGATTTGAAGAGATAAAAATCTATTGAAACTTGCTGAGTCATGCCGTTCATATTTTCTTAATTAGATATATTGATTAGATTATTTTAATGTACAATTTATATGTGTTTAAATAAGAAATGGTATCTTGGTTCGCTAACCAGAACAAACATTGTTTTTGATTAGTGGTTATAATTTAGAATATAACAATATTGTTAACAACTTAACAATAAACAATGTTAACAATTAACAACAACATTATGGTTAACAATAAGCAGTGTTAACAATGAACAACAATATTGTTAACAATAAACAACAACAATAATATTGTTAACAATAAACAAAAATGTTCGACGAAAATACAATTGTTATGTATCATAAATTTAAAACACAGTTTTTCGTCGGACAGCACTGATAAAAAAAATGATACATACATTTTACGCACTTAATATAAAAATATAGACCTATTTGTGCTCTTTTTTATTGATAAAATTAATATAAAATAATAAAATCAATTTATAAATATCTCTTTCAACAAATTTCAAAAATAATATAAAATATTTTTTTTCTTTTATTCATCACTTGAACTCATTCCGTATGATGCACTCAGGAAATTAATTAATTAAAATGTAATAAACTTGTTAATGAAAAAATACGTAGATGATAAGTTACTTTCATTTCTTTAATGTTCTATCTAGGATAAGTTACGAATTATCGGTCAGTACTACATCTTCGGTCATATAAGAAAATCCGATATAAAAATTGTTATTATTACACAGTGCTATCTAATACTTCTGCAAACCCGGGTTTGCAGAAGTATTAGATAGCACTGTGTAATAATAACAATTTTTATATTGTTTTTTCTTATATGACCGAAGATGTAGTACTGACCGATAATTCGTAACTTACCCTATCATATCATTGTCACGTTTTGTCTAGTCAGCAATTAATATAAAATGCAAACTCTGTATTTTATCATTGTATCTTTTTAATGTATTTAATCGCACGCTACTGTTCGTGTATATTTAATATCGAATTAATTATCTAATGAACTCATCTAACTAATTTCTTTAAAAGAATCGTTACGACTTTAGCAATTAATATGAATCTTGATTTTGAAATTAATTAATAAATTGTTTTAGTTTCGATGTTTTTCGATGCACATGGCTTTGAAATTCAATTTTAATTTAATTCAAGTTGGATCATTTTGGCCCACGTGTTGACTGTTAGTTATAACTAGGGTTGTGACAATATGCTTTTAAAATCATATATCTTAAGAATATCACAGACGAAATGAAATGGTATCGAATACCGCATTCAATACTCTTTAATTCTCTCTGTCTATAATATTTTCAGAATCTATGATTTTAAAAGCATATTGTCACAACTCTAGTAATAACGATTACAGACACACTTTCCACCGGGGGATATACATTTCCCCCACCAGTTGAACTCTCTTTGGTGCCTCAGAACTCTTGGACTCACAATTGAACCCAGGGCAACTGAGCCTTGGACAATTGAACCCAGGGCAACTGAAACCAGAATAATTGAGCCCGGGACAATTGAACCCAGGGCAACCGAAACCGGAACAATCGAACCCAGGGCAACTGAAACCAGAACAATTAAACCCAGGGAAATTGAGCCCGGGACAATTGATTACAGGACAATTAAACCAAGGACAATTGAGCCCAGGACAATTGAAACCGGAACAATTGAGCCCAAGACAATTGAAACCGGAACAATTGAGCCCAGGGTAATTGGAACCGGGACAATTGAACCCAGGACAAATGAGCCCATAAAAAATTGTACAGCAGACTCAATAATGAAGTGTTACTTTGTTATTACAGTAGCAATTGTCTTCAATTCAGTTAAAATAGTAGACTCGGATAAAACGGACTGAGATATATCCCAGAGTATTAAGATTTTGCCTTTGTGTATAAAAGCAATACATGCATATGATGTAACATATCTAATGTTTAAACTTTACTTTAAACTTTACCAAGGATGGATAATTGTTGAAAAGGTCCAATTTGATTGCACATACCTTACTTTTTTTAGTGCAGTCTTGATTTTTGTTATTTATACGACTAAATTCATTTTCAACGTGACCTTGCTCCAATTTTATTATATGTGTGAATTTAAAATATTAGGATGACGACATTGAGTCTAGCTGTGTATCGCTCTGTACCCCCCTTCACTTGCATTAGTGGTACGGGGCAGATCTTCCATGCCGCGGTTGTAGACACTCCACACACCTGGTTTGAAAAGAGGTTTTCGTCTACTGTATTTCTTCTGAATGACCTTCTACTAAATTAGCCTTCTCCCCCCAGGTGATCTCTTTCTGCTCGTCTTCAGCATCGACAGTGCGGATTCTTTCGACGCCGTCATGCGGTTGCGCACGGAGATCATCGAGACGAAGCAGCGGAAGAAAGATCTCATGCCCAGGGTACCTATCGTCATAGCGGGGAATAAGTGCGACCTCAACAGGTAGGGGGTGTTATTTGTAAATGGATTATAAACGCCAAAAAAAATATTTGCTGATTCAGCCTTTTTGTACGAGGTACAAAATAGTGGTTAGTCAGACTAGTCACCGTAACATATTTCTGACTAACGTTAATGCATTTTTTTTAATTTTTATGGTTGAAACTACGTTACTTCGGTTTTTAATAGACTATAAACATTTCATATATGTATATGAGGTGGTTAGTCGGACCAACCACGCCTTTTCATGTCGGAAGCAATGATTGTACCCTCTCTCACTGACACTGTGTACAACTGAAGGGTGAGTGCTAATTATGCACTTTATATGTACCCTAGTGCATTATTATGCTAGGTGGTTAGATCTTCAGTCAAAGCACATTTTTAGTACTAACCACGGTGACTGAAAGGGTTTTTTCAATTTAAAACTTTAATTCAATTGCAATTTATTTCTATAATTATTTTATTTTATTAACATCCAAATAATTAGAATTTAGACTACAGGGTAAGTTCCGAGTTATCGGACAGTTGCACATTATCGATCATATACGAGAAACATTTGTAATTTTCACAGTTTAACCTGTTATTTTAGTTGGCATCCATGATACCTGTATCATGGATGCTATCTATTCATGTATCATGGATACCTGCAGGTACCCATGATACCTGGCGGTGAACGTACCCTAGTATTGGAATATTACGAATGTATTTCTATTTTCCGTCCGCTTGACGTTAATCCGACGTAACATCGAGAGATTTTAGTGAGAAAATATTATTGTGACGTTTATAAGCGACTGAGAAATGTGTGGATACATGGATACAGTGAGAGAGTTAATGTGGATACATGGATACCAGTTAGAGAGTTAATGTGGATACATGGATACAGTGAGAGAGTTAAGGTGGATACATGGATACAGTGAGAGAGTTAATGTGGATACATGGATACAGTGAGAGAGTTAAGGTGGATAGATGTATACCAGTGAGAGAGTTAATGTGGATACATGGATACAGTGAGAGAGTTAAGGTGGATAGATGTATACCAGTGAGAGAGTTAATGTGGATTCATGAATACAGTGAGAGAGTTAATGTGGATACATGAATACAGTGAGAGAGTTAATGTGGATACATGAATACAGTGAGAGAGTTAATGTGGATACATGAATACAGTGAGAGAGTTAATGTGGATACATGAATACAGTGAGAGAGTTAATGTGGATACATGGATACAGTGAGAGAGTTAATGTGGATACATGGATACCAGTTAGAGAGTTAAGGTGGATACATGGATACAGTGAGAGAGTTAATGTGGATACATGGATACAGTGAGAGAGTTAATGTGGATACATGGATACAGTGAGAGAGTTAATGTGGATACATGGATACAGTGAGAGAGTTAATGTGGATACATGGATACAGTGAGAGAGTTAATGTGGATAAATGGATACAGTGAGAGAGTTAATGTGGATACATGGATACCAGTTAGAGAGTTAAGGTGGATACATGGATACAGTGAGAGAGTTAATGTGGATACATGGATACAGTGAGAGAGTTAATGTGGATACATGGATACAGTGAGAGAGTTAATGTGGATACATGGATACAGTGAGAGAGTTAATGTGGATACATGGATACAGTGAGAGAGTTAATGTGGATACATGGATACCAGTGAGAGAGTTAAGGTGGATAGATGTATACCAGTGAGAGAGTTAAGGTGGATACATGGATACAGTGAGAGAGTTAATGTGGATACATGGATACAGTGAGAGAGTTAATGTGGATACATGGATACAGTGAGAGAGTTAATGTGGATACATTGAGATATTTATAGTCCGTTTTATTCCGAATGACTTTTTAACGTTTTTAGCATCATTCCTTTTTTTGCAGACGTTGTGTGCCGAGTTCGTCAGTGCTGTCTCTTGTCTCGTCGATGACATGTTGTTCCTACGTCGAGACATCGGCCAAAAAGAACGCGCATGTGGACGATCTCTTCTACCAACTTTTTTCCCTCGCTAACCTCCCTATGGAAATGTGTCCGACGAAACACAAGAAAGTACAGCCAGAACAATTAGGGTGAGTAAGCCAAAAATTGAAGAAGAAGAAATCGTCTAAAACGGCGGAGGTTAATGGGGGAGTAAGTGTGGGGGTAGAATTTGGGGGGAAGCCAACCACCCCTCTACTCTAGGCTCCAATAAGAAATAATTCACTTGTCCAAGTGACAAGTGAATGCTTGCTTGATTAAGTGACACATCATTCTAGAGCGTGATGACCTGATGGTAGAGATGTTTCTGCCTCTCCTGAAGACTTATGTGTTGAGATGATTGACGCTTTTTTTTTGTTGTAGAGAGGTAGCAGGCAGGGCTTCTTTGAAAGAGGTGCTCTATAATATAAAATTGAGTATTTTCATATATCAGAATAGGAAAAAAAATAAAGCTAAAGAATTTGAAAAATGTGCCAAATATACGGTTTTCCAAAGAAATTTTTTTTCAAATATAACTTCTAGAATAAACTTTCAATTTCAGATACATCAATGTTATATATTGAAACAACTCTTCTTTCGTATGAATCCTTTTGTCGTCTCTCAAGTGAAAATGTGAAGCTGATAAAAGCGTTGAAGTTACCCCTAAAATATTCGTTTTCTAAATAAAACTCTTATTTTGTTGCCCATAGCCGGTGTGCCTAAAAAGCGTCCAAAAGCGTTAACCATCTAAAATGTTCATTACCAATAACCATTCACCCAATGATATAAATTATCATGTAGCTACTATGCGGTACTAGAAACTACCGGGCAGTACCGGATGCTTTTTAGGCACTCCGTCCAGCTAAATTTTAGGATAAATAAAAACATACCCTTTTCAGAATTCTTTAGATTATTAATCAATAAAAATTCTGAAGGGTTTCGATCCCCATAAAATGTGAATTAAGTAACAACAAGAGTAGCTAATTACCAATCTCGCCACCATACCTCTCCATCCAAGGGGTGGTTGCCCGCCTTAATCTCCCATGCCCCCACCATACCTCTCCATCCAAGGGGTGGTTGCCCCCCTTAATCTCCCATGCCCCCACCATACCTCTCTCAGCCCTAACAGTTTATCAGCATCAAAAGGTGTGCCGGCGCTGGCGTCGTATCGCTCCGTCAGGTCCGACACTACCTTCTACACCAAAGAAACACTCAGCGACGCAACGGAACATGTGGAGGAAAATGAAGAGCAAGTTTATGTGAGAAATGGGCTGAATACTCAATTAACTTATAAATTGTCGGTCGGTTTCACATTTTCGGTCATATAAGCAATATAATAATAATTATATATAGGTATATTATATAGTTTTTTTCTTATATGACCGAAACTGACCGACAGAAATGATATTAGGGCTACAGGGCCTCAATAATATAGTTGTTTCACTATTGCGCTAATTAATATACATTGTTATCTCTCCCCTCTCCCCCACAGACAAGGTCCCCCCACCCTCTCACGCTGAGGCCCATGGACAAGAGCAAGTCCTCTCTCTCCATTAGGAGGAGACTTAGTGAAGCCTATGGAGTAGTGGCTCCTGATGCTAGGAGGCCCTCCATTGGAACGGACCTGCTGCTATTGAGGTGTGGACTGGAGTGCTACAGTGTAACACAGGCTCTTGATTGTTATTCGGTCTGGAAAGTTCGGTCTTGGAATATATTGGAGATTATTTTGAAACCCTCAACCTAATGGCCGTTATTTAGTTTGTTGTACCTGCTAGTTTGTTGTACTGCACACTTCATGATTGTTTAATGATCTGGCAGGGGGAGCTTGGGGGCGGCACGTCCCCCGATACATCTATCTGATGAGTTATATTTATACCTCAAACTGAAAGTTTCTAAACTGAAATTCTGAGACCGAATTTTCCGCTCAAATCTCCTGTTAAATAAAAGCAGAAATAACTAATTTACATAATGAAGTAATTTTCTCTTTCTTACATTTATATAATGTTATATTCCTGTCTAATTTTATTTTATCTCTAATATTAATTACAGTGACGCAATCTCAATGTAGTGTTGTATCCGCTAGTTTGTTGTACTGCACGTACACTTGATGATTATTTAATGACCTGGCCCCCGTTATACATATAGCTATTTGATGTTAAGTCAGAAATAAACAGCAAAAGTGTTGGATTAATGAATAATAACAATGTTTGTAAATTTTATGTTATGTACAAATAATATAAAATTAGTATATTTCGTCTAAGTAATTAATATGATAATTTTATCTACTTAATGATTTAGTGAAACTTCTGAGTTATGAAGTGTTGGTTATTTCATAACTCAGAGCCACTTCATATCTCGGGTGCACTAGATAGTTTTCTATGATATCATAGAAAACTATGGTTAATGAGGGATAACTATGACGAAATTCTTGACGTATATCATTTTCTATAATTTAAACATAGAAAACTATTTCATAACTCAGGTCCTTCATAACTCAGGTCCTTCTTAACTCAGGTCCTTCATAACTCAGGTCTTTCATTACTCAGGTCCTTCATTACTCAGGTCCTTCTTAACTCAGGTCCTTCATAACTCAGGTCTTTCATTACTCAGGTCCTTCATAACTCAGGTGCTTCATAACTCAGGTCTTTCATTACTCAGGTCCTTCATTACTCAGGTCCTTCATAACTCAGGTCCTTCATAACTCTAATATATTTTTTCTGTTTCAGATCCAAGACTCCGAAAAGAGATGCATCTTGTGTTTTGCAGTGAAGTTTCCTCCTCTGTGTAGCTACTCAAACATTCCATACAATATTTTGTATCTAAAAACAATGACTTTTATTTTAATCCTTTGGATCGAAAATTTAAGATTTTATTGAAATACAAGAAATCTTAATTATCTATAATTTAAATTTCACAGTCTTCAGATTACCATTTTCACAATAATTTATCCCATAACTTTTTATTTTGAGGCGATGTATTTAGAACAAATAATTAGAATTGGAGAATGATGTGATAATTTGAAATTTGGTTGGTGTAATTACTAATTAGTAATATATAATAATTCATAGGAACCTTTTTGTGGACTGTAATAAATTTGTTGGAACCAGTTTGTTATTGTTAGAACGTGTTTGTAATTGTTAGAATTTGACAGAACATATTTTAGATTGTTAAATGGAGAATACGTCGGTGCATAAAACGTAGTACCTTTAATTTAATGAATATATTGTCTCCTTAAATGTGATACAATGATCATATGAGAGTTAGGATGGAGTCGGTGTTTTTGGATCGTATATTTTGGCAGTCCGAGGTACTTAAAGCCAAAAAATTGGCTAAGTTCCGATCGGTATCGGTTGGTTTCACATTTTCAGTCATTTAAGAAAATAATATTTAAGTAATATTTAACTTTTGTTGTAATTGGTAACCATGATATCCTCGGAACTTACATTGGCATATAGGGTGGGGAAATTCTTGGAACAGTTTTGGAGAACCAGATGGAGGCTATAGGCTTTCGATGCTGGAAAATAATTAAAAACCTTATAAACAACGTATATCTATTCGATTGCTGGGATATCGAATCGACAGACCGTTGTTTGTAGGAATACAACTAAATCATTATTTAGTTATATCCCTATAGCTTAATTCTTATACGAACGGAAAATTAAGAAAAACTTTAAATTACATGACGAATGCGGGTGTAGGTCATAAGCCCTCCCGGTCACGAGCCTCCATGTTTTTAAATCCTTATTTACCTATGATACTGTTGTAGTTCATTACTGATTAGACATGAAATATATGTATATCTGGGGGCGTGCTGCCCCCCGAAACCAACCCCCTGCCAGGTCATTAAACAATCGTGAAGTGTGCAGTACAACAAACTACATTAGCAACTCTCAGTTATTTCTATCTAAGTAGTTCTTCATTTGTTTAACTAGGTAAATAAGGATTAAAAAAACAGGGAGGGGGCTCGTGACCGGAGGTGCTTATGACCTAGGGGGGCTCTTGACCGTACCCCAACCAATATTTACCCCCAAGTATAAATTTATCAAATATATTATTTTGATTACCCATATATCCATTATTCAATGCAATTGTAAGTTTATAACCATTGATGGGCAATGAATAACAATTAGAGCCGAATTATTATAAGTATACACAACATTACATATATAATATATTACATATCAATATGGTTCGAATGAAAGTTTAATGTGTGTTACAGTGTACCTATACTGGCCAGCTACCACACTTTATTTTCAAAGCATAAATATTCTATTGTTTCGAAATATATTATTGATACTGATTCGAATTAGAAATTGTGCTTCACTATTACAGTTATTATGGACATTGATTAATTTAATAAAGTTTAATATATATAATTACCGCTAAGTACTGTTCAGGTAATACCTTCAAAAGTGGCAACATTGTCAGGCAACACTCTCTTACCGTCTGTCTGTTTTCATTTCTCGCAAATTTGCAACTCTTTTGATGAACAGCTGATTAATATTAAATAAGTAACTAGTTCCCTGCCAAATTTCACAATGGGTATTGCTAAATTCTTATATCACAATCTGTACAAAAAGACCACCACATTCGTAGGTGTGATCTTCGTCTCGGCTTTCGTTTTTGAAGCAGCCACCGAAGGAGCTGGAAATTACTTCTGGGAAGCGAATAATCCTAACGTAAGTTATTCAATTGATTTTTATTTTATTTTATTTGCTCTTATATAACTATGACATTGATATTATTATATGTACCTATTATGAAGTTTGCAACTTTGCTTGAAAAAAGCTATGATTTTGAGAGTATTTTAAAGTCTTTTCATAATCATCATAATGCAGACCAGTCTGTATTTGGTGCACAAAATTCCACTGACTTTTTGTAAAAGCTGAAAAAATCAACCATAATTTTCCAGTAATTTGGCTGATCCACCATCATTTTACCCATTTTTCCACCGAAAATTAATGGTAACATACCTAGGAATAAATAACTGTAAATCCACCAACTTTGCCAGAATATTATTTTCAATGGAGAAAAATTCCACTGACATGTTGGTGGAATTCATCACTAACTCTTAATACAGACTGGATTATGCAGAAACTGGTAAACTTGTAAAGTGTTGTCTAAATCCTCTCTATTTTTCTATCAGTTATTAAGCATGATTTGGCATGAAAAACTTCTGATCCAAGCCTATTTTGGTTCATCTTTGGAAATTTTGAGCCAATATAAAATTATCATGGGAAGTTTGGGAACATAAGAATTTATTCAAAACTTTAAGCCCATTAAACATATCTCATATCTGCCATGTTTCAAACTTCAAAGTATGGCCAAAGTTGCCAGTATACTGTATATTGGTGAATTTTGAGGGGTGAAATAAGTTATAACAACTTGTAAATTTTGCAGGTAATAAAGCAAGTCCAAACTCGCCATTTAAATTTCAATGGCAATTTTGTGACAGTTATTTGGAGCGCTTCAATTGCAAGTGGCAAGAAAAATCTATTTTTCCTTTGGGTCCCAGACTGCAAAACTTGAGACATTTTTAACATTTTCTGTGCGAACAATCCTCAATTTCCTCCTTTATTTGCATGTATCTTAATATAGGTATAAGGAGCCATTTTAAGATGTTTTTCATGAATACCATATGTTGTTCAAACACTTAGTTTTTGAGCTAAAGTGTAATTTAGTTTCTGATAGGCTAGGTTAAGTTTGAGGCAGTTTATTTCAGATAAAGCATCACAAATACGTATATCGGGGGGCGTGCTGCCCCCCGAACTCCCCTGCCAGGTCATTAAACAATCATGAAGTGTGTAGTACAACAAACTAGCGGATACAGTGAACTACAGTAACAATTTCATGACACCAAGATTTCATGTCACAAAAATCTAAAGGGCGGAAAAGCCTTGTGTGTTAACTTAATGTTATTCCTACCAAATATTTAATTGCGCTATATCTCGAAAACGAAACATTTCCACAACAAATGGTATTTGTGAAAAATATCTTAAAATGGCTCCTTTTACCTATATTAAGGGGACGGTTCCCTCGTTTTAGATCTACCAATAATACTCGTCCGATTGAGCTGAGATTTTGACATAAGGTGTAAAGTGAAAAAAAATCTTATGCTATCTTTTAAAAAGTTTCATTTTGGGGCCCCCCTCCCCCGTGGTGTTCGAAAAACCTGTTTTTAGACCCCCCCAGGGAAAGTCTATGGACTCAATGGGGGTTGGTCCTACAGAAAAATTTATAGAAGCTAATATGTTCTCTACTACTATCCTAAGGTCGTCTAGTAGCTTTTTGTTTGAATATCGATCTGAAATTTTTTTTATTTGAATTTGTGAAAAAAATTTTTTTTTTTTTTTTAATTTTTTTTTTTTAAACAAGTTCATAGAAAAAGTTATAAGTAAAGGGTTACTAGACGACCTTAAGAATTTCGGTCTGAACATATTAGCTCCTATACATTTTTCTGTAGGACCAACCCCCAAGCAGGTCTATACTTTTGAACGTGAGAATTTGAGAAAAGAAGTTACTGAAATAATGGAGGAAGAAAAATATTTTTTAATAAATGTTTAAAAAAATTTAAAAAATATTTTTCTTAAAAGCATATATGCTTTTCGTCCCAGCCAGAGGACTCATCGGGTCGCTTCGGGGGTCAACCCAGGCAGCGACGACGAAGCCCATAAGAATGTGCGAGCCACCCACTTCCTCAGAAACATACCCCCTACCCCTACATTGGGAGGCGAGTTAGACAATGTTTTACTCAACGTATAAGAATGGAATTTTCCATGAGTTTTCTTTGGTATATTTGCAGGGTAACTAAAGAAAAAAAAAATCGGAAAAAGTGAAAAATAGCGGGAACCGTCCCCTCAAGTGTCAAAATATCGAAAATCAGTGGGGGACCTATAGAACAAATTTACCCTTCTTTGCTTCAATGTTATTTTGGAAAGAATTTATGATAATTTGATCATTTTAGAGAGAAATTTTGTGATTTTCCCACAGAGTTTATGAGACATACTATTTTACTAGGTAAATCACTCATAAAAAAGTCTTAAGAGATACACATGCATCAGATATGAAGCATAACTGCATAAGGATGCCAGTCTCTAATGCCAGACTGCAGGAACTGGCCATGTTTCAAAGTATGGACAAAGTTGCCAGTATATTGGCGACTTTTGAGGGGTGAAATAAGTTGAAAAACATGTAATTAATAAGTAAATCACTCATAAAATAGTTTCAACAGATCCACATGCATTAGGCATGAAGCATGAGGATATTTTAAAGTGTAAAATCTTCACTAGGAAGTCAAATTTCTTCTTTAAAGTATCTTAATTGTGGCGACCTGGATCCATTTTCTCACTAAACTGGCAACTTTCCTGCCACACTTTAAAACATTGGGAACTGGTAAACTGTTCTCAAGAAATCCTCTATTTTGGCTTCTTTTCTCAGTTAAATGCATGTAAACATAGGAAAAAATTAAGGATTGTTTGCACAGAAAATGTTAAAAATGCCCCATGTTCTGCAGATTGGTTTAATGGTAAATTCCCAGTCTGTATTTGGTGCACCAAAACACACATATGACTTATTGTAATAGCTGAAAAAATCCACCAACATATTTGGCTGATGAATGATGATGGCGCTGATCCACCAACTTTTTTGCCATTTAGCCACCAAAAATTAATGGTAACATAGGAATAAATAGCTAAAACTCCACAGACTTTGCTAGAATATTATTTCAAAATGGGAAAATATTCTAACAAAGTTGGTGGACTTTAAGCTTTATATTCCTATGTTGCCATTTCATATTTTTGAAGACAATTGGAGAGTTTATGAGCCATACTATTTTACTTGGCCTACCATGAATGAGTGGCATTCATGAAAATCATCTTAAAATGGCTCCTTTTACCTAAATAATAAATATACAATTGTCAAAATATCGTAAATCGGAGTTGGACCTAAAGCACAATATCTATCCATTTTACCTTCAGAAGTTAATTTATAGTACAACAGAAATTGGCAAGTGTTTACTAATTTATTATTCCTCCATAAACCTACAATCAATTTCTTGGGGCTAAATTGCCCAGCCTGCTGAAACTGGTTAAATTTTATGGAGATCTCAATCTGTACACATTAATTGATGTCTAATTTTCTGAGAACAGAAGACACAAATAGGAATTCTTGAGAAATAACTTACCAGTTTCTGCAGACTGGTAAATTGCCACTGTCATCTTAGAGTTAGACTGAGTACTTTGTTCAATATTCTGATTGAACTTAGTCTGATCTATCTCAAAAAATTATGCAGATATTACACAATATTTCCTTCATAAGTCACTTAATTATAAGGAAACTACTTAATAATATGTTACTATTGTTTCGATCATGGTATTTATAATTCTTAATTGTGCCTACTTATTCCTTTCACTCTTATCCTTGGTTTCAATTCTTGGGTAAATATCAGACTTTCATAGCTGTCCAAATTTCATTGTGCCTAATGATAAGCGTCATTGCATATAACTATACATGATGTGTATTTTTGTGCCATGTTTGAGTAAATACAAGACTGTTTTGAACTGCTTATGTTTGTAGATTGCTTCTTCTTTAAACTATAAATCAGAATCTGAAGTCATGTGTAGTGAACAATTCTGAGAAATGAAATACCTTGTATAATGAATTTATTTGGAAAAGAAAGTTAACATTTTGTCTCATTGTTTCAGGTCTGCCATGAAAATGCCAGTTTTTGATACAGTTCTCATATCCACTAGTCTATAGTGAACTAGTTGAATTTCTCTATAGTTCACTCTACTATATACCCCTCTTAACTGCATCTTAATTTCTCCTATTAACTTTTCTTTCTTTTTTCCAGAAGATGTACCACCACGTCAAGAAAGATTTTGGTTACTTTATCGACAACGAGTGAGAACACCAGACTGGAGATGTAAATACCCGGAGACTATTTAAATATACTGCCTAGTTTTTGAAGTTCTTTAACTCATCCCTAAGAGGTAAAACAGACATCAATAGAGACTCTCTCAGTTTATTAGAATAGCTATCTCTTATTTATTTGCTTCAAGAAGACAACATTTCACTTCTTTATACATAGATAAGTACTGAGAAATAAAAAAAAAAAACAGAATATAATTATCTTTAGTGAGATTTACTTGAGAAAAACACCTATTGGAAATTAGAACTGTTCTCTCCACTAAAATTAATATTTCAATACGTATTGATCAACTAAGAATGAATTTCTTTTTAGTTGAAATAGTGATTTCTGTAAGCTCCTAAATCAGTGGATTTGACTAAGTGTAGGTTCCAACAAAATTAGTATCCATGTTACCATACATGTATCATGGATACCAATTATAAAGTTTAGAATCTTACCCTGTCATAGAACAAAAAGTTGAAGAAAAACTTGACTAAAGTTACACAGTTAATTTAAATCTAATTATGAACTTATTCTTACATAAAGATATTCTATTATCACTTTCACACATCAAATTAAAGCTATAGTAAGCATCATGAGTAAATTTTATCTATTCTATTTATAAATATACTTCTGCAGAATATATTACATGGGTTGATTAAAGTTAACTTTTTTAATTGATATGAAACTGCCACAGATTAGGTATGAGGAATGTGACTGAAAATTAAAACCCTTTTTTAGTCTAGTTTTGACATGTTACTTAGATATCAAATATTTCAAACCTTTTAATTTAACATGAACAGTTAAAAACATTTCCTACCAGTTCCATCAAATATTATTTACAGTTTCATGTTAAAATATTTTATCCAAACTTGATATCAAGTCTAAATTAAAACATTTCTTAGAAATAGTCAATTTGGTTGAAGACGAAGTGTTTCAAATAACTATCGATTAATTAGGAACACATAATAGCTACAGGCTGTTCCAGAACACATCAGCATGAAACTGGTACCATTTTGAAGACAATACAAATGATATTTGCATTTCCTTGATAGTTTTCAGAAATAGTGGAGTCTTCTGGAACAACCTGTACATACTAACAAAAATAAAGCAATATATACACCGATGGTACCACCAAACAAATAAAGCTTCAATGAGCGTACAGCAAATAATGCCCGTGTGTACCAGTATGTGGAACCGAATGTGGTCCCTAAGATCACAGTGTCCTAACAGTTAGCTAAGCTGCATTAAAAGCATCAATGAGAACATGTTTATTTAAAGAAGGTTTGCTTCTTCTGGCAGGGGGCCTTTTAAAAAAAAAATTGACTACGGTTATTTTTAGTGAGTGACTTTAAAAGGACATTCTATTTAGTGATTTAAAATATCAAGAGGTGTAGGTTTTATTATAATATAAGAAATTGTTCCGATCTACTAGGAGGTGATCCAAAGAAAACAGGACAGTGATAGTACATTCCATGAACTAGGTCGACTACCGTACTATAGGTAACAGTGTCGACCCAGCGCATGGATGACAAGATCCAACTCCGTAGTCAATGTGTGGATTAGATTCCATTAGCCATAATGTGAGAGTTTGATAGTGGACAGTGTTAACACTGATGCTTTCTGCACTACTAGACAATCACCCCCAATCTTTTCTCTAACTGGAGGTTGCGTAAGGCATGTTCATCATAGACCAATGAACTTCAATAAAGGTTATGGGTAGAATTGCTCGAGTCGCTTTAGAATGTACCAGACTAAACCTAAGGTTTATCACACGAAAAAGCTACAAAAATATGCCTTTTATGGCCTACACTTTTTAGAATTTCATATTTTTTTTTATAAAAAAATTAGCCTTTTCAAATGTTACCAATAAACAGTGAAAGAAGAGCTTAACAGATTAAAATAAGTCTACATCAACTAATTTTTTTTCTTTTTATATATTTCAAAACAACTGATAAATAAATATCAGAACCAGCGAAGTGATTCATATAAAACATAATACTTCATTAAAGATGATACAATTAAGTACAGCAAATAAATACCTATGAACAGCCATAATCCTCTTTTTTGTTACCTTTTCAAGCGCACAGAAAGTACGATAAACAACATAAAATAGCCAGAATAGAACTGGTGACCAATAGCACAGTTCCTAGGGAGAAACTACTGTGCCTCACGTGGTAGAACGAGTAGCAAGTACTAAAGGCGAGTACCACCTGTGTGATGATGGTCGGTGTCTGCTCCAGGAAGTGAACTAACGAACTATCAGGAGCGAACAGCCAGTGGCTAGTCATCTTCTCTTGCAGGGACTCGCTGGCAGGAGAGGAATAAACTTAAAAAGATATAAGGAGATCATTTTAAACATCAATTATTAGTGGCAACTGAAAGAAATTCAATTTTTATTAGTGTTTTAACGAGAGGAATGAAGAAGAGATTGTAAATGAAGCCTACCAATCTATCCAACCAACACAAAAATCTAAGACCTCGTAGTTAGAGAGACTAACCCTAGTGCTATCCTCTGAAACTGCGAGTAACCTTTAACAATAGCTATACAGTATACTGTTATACAGCTATACATTTCAAAACTGAAGAAGAAAATCCAAATTACAACAGTAAATAACGACCTAGTTAAAATCACAAAGATATTATACTACAACAAGATACACCACTCTCGACAATTTCTGTTTTAAAAAGCGCCATCTGGAATTGAAAGCGGGAACTAGAGAAACAACAACATTTAGTTTGTTTAATAATATTTTAACATTTATTTCATTCATTAATGAAGATTATTTTACTGGAAAATTAAGCTTTAGCTACATCGGTAGAATAGATACAGCTAAATAAAATAGAAACAAAGAGATGATCCAAATGTTATTGTTTCTCTAGTTCCCGCTTTCAAATCCAGGTGGCGCTTTTTAAAACAAATTGTCGAGAGTTGTGTATCTTGTTGTAGTATAATATCTTTGCTATAATCTTAATTTCAATCTATTCTCAGAGACACACAGAGTTGTCAGTGACTATTTTATCGAATTTTAGACAAATAATTCAGTTATTAGCAATTGGTACTTACATTTTTAGGTGGTAGAGGCTAACAAAAAGGAGGATTATGGCAATTGCAGATCAAAGTATCACACAACATCGATGGAGTCTGTGGGGGACATTTTCAGAAGGGGGCGGAGTTTGGGGGGCAAAGTAGGCGTGAACCTTAAGGTTGGGGAGGTGGCCCTGGGGGATAAGGGGAGGAACATTAGTTTTGTGACATTAATAAGCAATTAACTAGTTCATTTAACTTTTACAGAACTGATGGCTACTTCAAATGCTAATTTTTTTTTTTCAATTAGTAGCTATTTACAGATTCATACAAAAAATTAATGTACTAGGAGTTTACCGAACAATCATCAGTAAATAAAGTGGGGATTTCACATAAATGGAACGCCTGTGGACTGTGGTACACAGCACCATGGAAATCCAAGATTTATTTTACTGAAAATTATTCCGAGTAACAACATCTAAACCACTAAAAGTCAATTGTTTGAGCAAAATAATTAAAATTTCTCTATAGCTATGCTCTTCCATTTAAAACTAAAAGTAAAGCAATGATATGAAGTTAAAGGTGAAATGATACACAACAATCATACCCTAGGTACAGAGCTGGACTTATTCTCAGTTAAAAAACTATGGCATTAGTTTTACTAAATTTAAATTAGAAAACAGTCCTAAGATTTTATCCTTATGTTTAATATAGGGAACATTTAGAAGTTTAGACCATCAGTCACAACCTTTAGAGTCTATCAATTGGTATCCATGATACCTGCACAGTCCTACCTATTAATTCTTCAAACCTGGATTTGCAGAATTAATAGGTAGGACTGTAGGTATCATGGATACCAATGATAGACTTCTACAGGGGACTAATAATCTACTGACTTTTAGAATTGCACCCCACTAACCTTTAGTTTCCTGATGCCTGGTCGTGTAATTTGCTGACAGTCGTAGAGTTCTATCCTGTGTAGGTTGTGACAGGCGAGAAGGTGGTCAAGAGACGCGTCTGTGATGAGGGGGCAGTTGTCCAGTTCTAGCACTGAGAGTTGTTCTGTACTGCAGGGGGAGGTGCCGAGGTGCTTGATGCCTTCGTCAGTGATCAGCTCGCAGTGAGAGAGAGACTGAGGGATATAATGGAATTAAGGGAAGTAACGAAATAGGCCCGTTTCACATCTTCGGTCATATAAAAAACAAATATGATAATTATTTTAATTGGTATCAATGACACCTGCAGGCATCATGGATACCAATTACAATAAAAGTTAAATTATTTCCTTTTTCTTAATTTACCAAATGTGTAAAACAAACCGATAATTCATATCTTAGCTACAGAAAGAAATAGCAAAGTAAACTTTTCCCCCTGAACCCCCTGCTAGAACATTAAGCATTCATGAAGAGTGCAGTACAACAAACTACATTGCAGCCAAATATGTTCTTATCATTGAAAAGGTAATTTAATGAAACTTTATATGCAAGGAGGAGGAGCCTCTGTTTGCTCCTCCTCCTTGCCAACCAATCACAGAGGAGTTAACATTAAAAACATTCTTGCAGCACTGTATCGATAGAAGCTTATGAGGAAGAGACAGTATCTCAAAAACCTTATGCGCCGTTCACTATATTTTTAAAATTTTATAAATCGCAACACAATCTTTTTGACTGGCTACACCGAAGGTGATCGACCCCACAGGATTTTTTTACTATGAATCGTAAAACTTTGAAATACATATACAACATTGAATAGAAATCTTTTTGTTCGTGATAAAAATAACATTTTCTTCATAAAAAAGAAGATATGGAAGAAAACGTAATTTAAGGGGGACACAAGAAATGTATCTTGTCCGTCAATTTTCTATCAACATTAATGATATGGGTAACAATGGATGCAAGAAGTGTTAAGCTACAAAAGTGTAGAACATTTTCTCAACAAAAACAAAAAGTAGTACTTTTCAGGAGAGTCGAAAGAGCAAAAGAAAATTTTTATAACTTTTTTTTATCATCACTGTAGGTCAGAAATGGACGAAGGAGATACATTTCTTGCACCCTACTAGCAGGAGGGTAGTCACTTTTTCCATGAAGAAAATGTGATTCTTACCGCGAACAAAATAGATTCCTCATAGTTTTAAATTAAGGGGGGACTATCGTCTATCCCCTTAAATAAGCTTAGCCAGGGTTATTTTCTAGTAAAAAAACTCACTTAGAAAAGCTTGGTGTTAATTCTAGTAAAAAAAACACTCACTAGAGAATCTAAGGGTTGTTTATTGTAACAAATTACTAGACAAGCTTCGTGTCTTTTTTATCATCTCACCAGTTTTTCCAGTCTGGGGCATCCAGTGGCCAGGTTGCCTAAGGTGGCGTCTGTTATCAGCAGACAGTCTTCCAGATCTATTTTCTCCAGCAGTCGACAATTCTGAAAGAAGGAGAGGAGGTTAACAAGTGGAGGGGTACACACCCCTGGGTATAATATTAATATGTTACTCGAAATTATTAAAAGTAACTAACAACATTTAGATCACTAAAAGGCAATTTTTGAAAAAGAAATCAGCCTAAACATAGGTAGCTGTAAATAAAGTAAATAAGGAGTGGGTATTTCAAATAAATGTAACCACTGAGCTATGGTGTATTTTACTGGAAATTATTCCAAGTAACAACGTGTAGCTAGCGACCACTAAAAGTCATTTTTTACGCAAAATATTGAAAATAATTCAAATTTCTCTAATCCTCCCAGACAATTTGAAGACGTAGCTATGCTCTTCCAATTAAAACAAAAATAAAAAGTTATAATTGAAATTATTCACAACAACAATCATACCGTGCGCATAGAGCTGGACTTAGTCTGTGCTAATAAAGAACTTAATAGACTATTTATATATAGTTGGATAGGAGGTCATTTCTATTGTAACTGAAGGTTAATTAGTTTATTTGAAATGGGGATTTAAAGTCTGGTTTCAAGATCTCATACAACCCTAGCGCTATGCTTTATAACTGCAAGTAGTATGAAATGAAAATAGATACGTAATCCAAATTACAACAGTTCAGGACTCAAGGGACGCCACCCCCCTTCTCTTAAGTTCTCCACAGACAGCTTCAGGATAGAGCCTCTGGGAACAAGAAGTTGCAAGCGTCTTTTATCTAGTTTTTCAACTCACTTTAGCAAGGGCTTGGAAGCCAGTGTCTGTGAATAGAGAGCAGTTAGCCACCTCTAGGGTCTCCAGCCTTCCATTGTACTGCGCCAGAGTGATGAGGGAGGTGTCTGTGAGTTGGGGGCAGTAACTAAGGCAGAGATAGCGCAGTTCTAGGCAGTTCTGGGCTAACACTGTCACACTGGCATCCGTTAGGTTCTGAAAAAGAAACACATTTGATACTGATGCTACTAGCTATGAAGAGAGTTATGGTGGGGACATAGAAGATCAAAGGGGGCCCTAATTACCAGAAGAGGTGTTATGGTGGGGCCATAGAAGTTTGAGTAGGATGCCTTCCCCTCATATTTTTCTATTGCCCAATTATAACTTTCTGAATAAAATGATATCAATAGGCAGAGTAAGAATGAAAATAAGGGCAAGGGACTTCATAGATGAAGTTTAACCAGTTGTCTACCGTCCTTACTAGGAAAAAAATAATGACCAGAAATAAGAAACCGATTCATCTCAAAACAGTGCAATCTAACTGGGAGGAAATCAAATCTGCTGTATGACAATTATAACTTTTTTAAATTTTAACCCTTAGAGTGTCGTACACACTTAGGGTTTTTCAGGTCTTTCCACCAGACTTTTTGTTAAGCTCCTCCTACTTTTTCCACAAAAATACAAAAAAAAACTATATAATTATATCGTATAGCAAAAAGTCTGGTGAAAAAAACTTAAAAACCCTACGTGTGTACGGCACTTTAGGATTTATGACAACTTTACTCACAGAACAAGAGCGTAGATTGAGGTGCTTTAACTTAGGACAGTTGTTAGCTAAGACTATGACGGCAGAGTCATTCAGACGATTTACGCCCTTTGCTATGAACACCTCTAGGTCGGGACAACTCTTGGCGATGGCTTCGACACCTGAAAAGGAAGGAGGAGTTAGAAACGTAGGGGGAGGAGTTAGAAACGTAGGGGGAGGAGTTAGAAACATATGGGGAGGAGTTAGGACATAAGATTCCAGAACAAGTGGTTCAAGGGCTAACACCACACCCCCTCAGATTTGCTTGAAAGTTGGTACAAAGAGTGCTTATGTTATGCCAAAAGAACTATTTTGAGAATCTCAGCTCTCTAGCTCTTATAGCTAGGTCAAAAGTTTTGACCTTGTAAACTTTTGAAAAAAGGTAAAAATGCCTTGACATCACAATTTTTGAAAGGTCATAACTTTCTTATTATTAGTCCTAGACCTAGAGGCTAGAACTAAAAGTTCAGAATGTGTTTTGTTCAGAATGAGTTAGACCTAGATTTACAGAATAATAATATTTTAAATTTTTAAATGAAAACTTCACATCATAACTTTCTTATTATTAGTCATAGAAAGAAGAAATATATATTTTTTTGTCTAACGCACCTGTTTAGAGCTCAAATATATCTCTAATCCCTAACAATAGTAGTATATATAAATTTGACAACCTATAGCAAAGTAATTAATCAACATTTGTGGTTTCAATAATTTTTTTGTGAGGGTCAAAGAGGGCAAATGCAATTTTTCACTTATGGTTATGTCAAGGCATTTTGACCTTTTTTTCAAAAGTTCACAAGGTCATAACTTTTGACCAATAAGAGCTGAGTTTCTCCAAATAATTTTTTTGGACACATGCACCCATAGTACCATTTTTCATGCAAATCTGAGGGGGTGTAATGTTAAATTTCATATTTTTTGAGCCAATTGTCATGGAAGGCCCCAAAGGGGGAGGAGTTAGGACACAGAGGGAGGAGTATATGAAAGTGATGGACGAGTGACTAATGATTGAAAAGTTATTTGAAAATGTATCAGAAGTAACAAGAAAGAGTTGATCATAGTTTCTCTAGTAGAAAATACATTATCAGGAGATAGTGTACATAGTCATACAAAACATAAGTACTAAATGTTAATTCCTAATCATCTGATGCGCCCTTTTTAGTAGGCACCAAGTTTTTCTTACCAGCATTAGTAATACAGTGACACCAAGCTATGTTAAGCTTCACCAGGTGACGACAGCCCTGACTGAGGTGGATGAGGGATGCGTCTGTGATTCGGTCACACGAGTCTAAGTCTAGCCTTTGCAGTCTTTCGCAGTGTGTAGAGAGGGCCTCACACGTGCTGTAGTAAAGTGACGATAGAGATGTAACTTATAGAATGTGGTCAACTTTGCTTTTATTTAATTTGGTGGTAGAAAATGAGTGAGAATTATGAATTAAATAAATTTTAATTTAGTAATGAGCTCTAAGTTTGTTTTGGAGCCACTAGCATCTAAAGAAAATTAAATAAAAGGGACTCAAAGAAGCAGTTAGAAATGAAACTGGTTCAGTGTAGCTAAAAAAAATATTGGAAAAATTAAAGTCTGTAAAGGGCTGTAAACACGTAGGGTTTATTAAGTCTTTCCACCAGACTTTTTGCTAAGCTCCTCCTACTTTTCCCAAAAGAATAAGAAAAAACGATATAATTAATATTTATTTCAGTTGGTAGCTATATATGATACCTTATATTCTCGTGGGAAAAGTATGAGGAGCTTAGCAAAAAGTCTGGTGGAAAGACGAAAGACCAAAAAACCCTATGTGTGTACTGCCCAGACCCGTGTGAGTGCGTGTTAGAAGTCGCTATGGACATTGCTGTCATCCTGAGAGTCGAGTTGGCTCTTAAGACTGTAGAACAGATAATTTATCCTTAACATTTTCACATAAAACTCACCTATCTGTGATATTTTTGCATTTGTTAAGGTTGAGAGTTTCTATATTTCTGCAGAGTTGTGTGAAGGTGATGAGAGGGGCGTCAATGACTGACTCGCACCCCTTCAGGGATAACTCCTTCAGGAACCCACCACACCTCCTGCCAATGTGCTCCACCACACCTCCCTAAAACAAAAACAAATTGGATGAAAATGGTATAATAAACTCCTAATATTAACCCGTACATGGAGGGTGGCCATATTTTGGGACAGCAGTCTGTAGATGTGGCACATCAGCAAAGTTCAAGTTGAGCAACCGTGTATTTGTTAATGAGTAAGTGCAGAAGTTTGAGTCAAACCCTTACACCAGAATAATCAATGTAATCTATGTTTCGTTCAGAAAATATGAATCTTTACATTATTAAATTGTTTAGCTACCAACTTTTTGTTTTACCTATGAAAGGTTCAAACAAAATCAGTGAATATTGTTAGGATTAATATAAACAGATGATAAAGTGATAAATATTGTTGAGATATGCCATTATTGAAGTTAATGAGCGATATGAACATTTTTGAAATGTGGAGTTAGCTATTGAAGTTAACGAGCGATATGAACATTTTTGAGATATGCAGTTACTGAAATTAGTGAGCGATATGAACAGTTATGCAGGTTGTACAGTTATTGAGAATAATTAGATATATTTTCGACTAATTACGACTCCTTGAATCACCTCTATGTCAGTCTGGAAGCTGAAGAGGTCTATTCTCTGCCAGTTTGCGCCATCAAGAGCGAGAGTGTGCCAGTAGTGACAGACCTGCGCACAACGGCACAGGGAAACAACATCTAGGAACGACAGCACCCTGAACAATGGAAAATAGTCACTGTTATTCTAATAAGTTTAGGGTAAGTTATGAATTTTTGGTCGGTTTCACATCATCGGTCATCACATAACCATAAAATAATTATTATTTAATTTTAATTGGTATCCATGATACCTTCAGATATCACGGATACCAATAATAATCATTTATAGTTTTTTCTTATATGACTGATGATGTGAAACTGACCAATAATTCATAACTTAGCCTACATGTGGAGGAATAAAATGTGGTCAGTAACGTAAATAGGATTGATAATTTGATTACTGCTACAATTTGAATTGCTTTCAATAAAAAAAAAACAGTTAGAGAGACAAGGAGGAGAATAAAATGGACAACTAATAGTCAAAAGTGAATTATTTATTTATACTTCTACTCTTTATCAACTTTGAATTTTTAATGATTCACAATTTACTAATTCTGAAAAGAAATTTAATTTGAGGAATAGCAAAGAAGATACAAATAATAATCCACTGGGGATGAACTCTTACAGTTTACATATCCACATGACATATTCATTTGCAGTCAATGCATATTATTTTAATTCAATTATTTAATTCAAGAACTGAATTGAACCCATGAAATTTATTGGGTCATAAATTGAATTAATTTAAGATTTCAAGAAAGAATGTGAAGTAGCTTTTTATTAATAAAATAATATGTGGAATTTTTTAATCTATTCATGAAAAATGGTCTAATTTAATAAAGAATGGAGTATAAACCAATTACAAAGAATCTTAAAGATCCTCACCGTAAGAGAAGCTCTTTAGGAAGTTTTTTGTTGATGAAAGCCTCGTCATCTTTCACCAGCTGTAAAGAAAAGGGAAGTTAGGAAAACAAAATAAATTAATGGTAGTGAACCAATAAATATATTCAATTTCTTTTTAATTACCTTAAGAGCATTGATAATAAATAAGCTTGATTTGTATATATAGTGTAACTATACTAATTAGAATATCAACAGGCACATTATATTGGGACCAAGATTCTAAAGTTACGGCAAGAGCATGTTGAATCAGCAACCTTCAATATTCAGCATCCATCCATATAACCCAAAAACTAATGAAATCAACCACTCTGACACATACTACTTGCCATTGGTATTTGTTTCAACCAAAAAATAGAATGAAAACTAAAGGAAACTTGCTATTCCACACAAACTGAAATAAATAATCTTATTCCAAATGTTGTGTGCAGTGTGCCGTTTAATTTTCCCATATCAGTTGTAGCTACTTTTCATATCATTCCAACTGACAGTGGTGGCTTGAAGCCAATATGGGAAATAATTTGCAAGAGATTATCTCAAATAATTCCCAAAATCAGCTGACTCATGACTGGACCACTAGCAATAAAAAGTGTTCAAAAGCAAGTTATTAAATAATAACTTGCTTAATAAATAATAATCAAAGTCTAAATGTGCAATGTTTTAATACCTATATAAGTTGATACAAAAGCTTTCCTTTTAAAAGTTTGAAATAGTTACTTGCATTTGCCAAGTTTAGAAAGTATGGAAATTCTAGCTAAAATATTTTGTTAATTTAAATTCTTCTTTTGATGGAAAAATAATCTTTTCAAACAAAAACAAAATAACTGTTTCAAAGATTTTTTGATAGTCATAGAAAATAATTAATTTCTATATTTAAATGGTAATAACAGATAACAATTTGTCTAGAGCATCTCATCTGACTATGCAGAATAGCATAATAGCAGTTAAAGAATGAATAGTATAATCTATTTATTATAGAACAATCATAAGATGTGAGATCTGAACATACTAGGTAATAAAGCATGTCAAAACTCACCATTTTATTGGCGAGTTTGTGACAGTTATTTTGAGCCCTTCAATTGCAAATGGTGACAAATATCTAACTTTCTCCTATGTTATAAGTAGAATGTTAGTTCTTATTTTGGAAAGAATTTATGATAATTTGATCATTAAGCAGAGAATTTTGGGGAGACAAATGGAGAGAGTTTATGAGACAATACTATTTTACTTGGTCCTTTGAGAACATAGCCATGTTCAAAAATCATATGACTTCAATATAAACTAGGTAGGTAGCAAATTTTTCTATAAATAAATTTAAAACATCTGAAATAGAAAAACTTACAAAAATAACCCACATTCTTATTTTAATAAGCAATACCCAATATGATTCTTTAAAAGCATTTTCTCTGAGGTGAATAATCTTGATTTCTTCCTACAGAGAACAGGCTACAGTTAGCTAGATGTATATTTTGCTGGAAACAGAATGGAAAACAGAGATTTTCTATTATTTTTAAGAAAACACTTCACCGGTTCTTGCAGTCCGGTTTCCCAGACTTCAGGAACTGGTAAAGTGTTCTCCAAGAAATCCTCTATTTTGGCTTCTGTCCTCAGTAAAATACATGTAAATATAGGGGGAAATTAGAGATTGTTCACATAAACAATATTAAAAATGTCCCATATTTTGCAGACTGGCAGTGGTTTCTATGCAATAGTCACAAGTAAAATAGTATGTCTCATAAACTCTCAATTTGTCTCTCCAAAAATAATAAAATTTCTCTCCTAAATGATCAAATTATCATAAATTCTCTCCAAAATAACATTGTAGCATAGGAGAAAAATAGATTTTTCTCTCCATTTGCAATTGAAGGACTCAAAATAAGTTAATAACAGTCACAAACGTCAAACTCCTTCACAAAATTGTGTTTTTTTTTCAAATGCAACATTTTAATGCAAATTCAACTTAAATATTCTTTATATGGAAAAGTTGCATAAATCATAAATTTAAAGAGCCACAACTTTCCTTTGTGATTATTAATTTGTCTTCTTTTCAAAGTTGAATTTAATGGAAAGATGAATATGAAACAATTTATTGAAAATTTAATGGCTTATTATGGCACAGGCATAAGGCATAGTAAAATTAGTCTAAGACTAGGGCCCCCAGTTTGAAAAGGAGGTCTCTACAGACCAAGGAATTTTTACAGAAATTGGGATTTGGGAATGGGGGCAGCAAATATGAAATAACGTTGGTACATAAGAATTGAATAGGATTTTGGCACAGGATTAATCCACAAATGACGATACATATCTAAAAGCTGAGCAGCGCACACCAGATTACGGCGCACCACTGTACATTCTATTAGATAGGTAATTTGAATACAGATTAATGATAAATGGAGTGAATTTGATAGGCATTTAATTTAATCAAATTCATGTCTGACGCCTGACGTTACCTGAATCCAATGTTTATACTACACAGTTTAATTATTCGATTGAGATGTTTAATTTGGAATAGAAACTAAAATTCATCATAGAAAACTGTAATTGTAATTTTATGGGGTAACTATTGTAAACTTTCAGTCTGAGGTGTAAATAAAAACTTATCAGTTAGCCGTTAGGTAGATGTAAAAGGGGGGCGTGCCGCCCCCCGAACCCCCCTGCCAGATCATTAAACAATCATAAAGTGTGCAAAACAACAAACTAGCAGATACAACACACTACATAACAGTTTTTCACATTGAGGTCATTAATAGAAAGTACAGTGGTGCGCCGTATTGTAGTGTGCCGTAATGTGGTGCGCCGCTCAGCTTTTAGATACTGTTGCAAATGACCCAGTCTGTATTTGGTGCACAAAATTCCACTGACTTTTTGAAAAAGCTGAAAAATCCATCATAGATTTCCAGTAATTTGACTGATCCAACAACATTTTACCCATTTTTCCACCGAAAATTAATGGTAACATAGGAATAAATAGCTAAAAATATTATTTTAAATGGAGAAAAATTCCACCGACATGTCAGTGGAATTTACCACGAAATACAGACTGGCACAAATCCTGCTATACTTTTCAGACTGAGACTGGGTCTAGCAGTCTGCAAGACTGCAGAATATGGAACATTTTCTGTGCGAACAATCCTTAATTTCCTCCTATGTTTACATGTATTTTACTGAGATTTGAGAACAAAAGCCAAATTAGAGGATTTCTTGGAGAACACTTTACCAGTTCCTGCAGTCTGGGCCAGTCTAGGAATCCATCAGAAAAGACTACTTTTTCCAGAGTGGGTCTAGGCATGTGCCATGTTGAAAACTTTAGAATTATTATGATACAATATGTGCCATTAAATACATTATGGCATTGAATAAAAAAAAACGTATAAACTATATAGCATAATTTGGTTCATTTGGTTGTATTGAATAAGAATAACGATTAATTTGCGTAGATACCATTAACAAATAAACAATTAACAACTTAGCAGTTGCCAGTTAGCATCAATAAAATAGTTGTAAAAACGACTAAAAGACAACTAATAGTAAATCATTAATAAAAATTAACAGCCAATGAAAGTGAATAAGATGCACTCACAGTTAGATCATTAACTTCCATCATTCCGATAAAAATGGAATAACACGCAGATTCACTCTGCAGATTTGTTGCCTTTGTTATGAGAAATCAGCTGTTCGAGTAGCAGCTGAAACACTATGACAACACTATTGCCTAAGAACAACTTCTAACGGAACCTCTTTTTAGCTCACTCACCTCTAGACGATTGGCATTGTGGTTATTAATCATTCTCATTTTACGAGAAAGCTTCTCCCAAAAAATATGGGAGAATATAGGACGTATATTCGCCAGGATGAAATGGTTAGTTGTTTGCTCCTTTAACGCGGAGTGACAAAGAATGCAGAGTGCGATTGGCTGCCAGCTGTGAGAACTGACCAATCACAGGGACTGTCACATCGCCTCGACTTTGGATTAGCATTCATATTTAAAGATCCTATTCAATGTTACTATTCACTAAAACGCTATCATTTTAATAATAAAGAGAACGTTAATTCTAATAGAATGAGTAAAACTAGATTAATATTTGAAACTGCGTTTGTATTTAATGAAGATACACACTACAGGTTTAAAAGAAAAGGAGGTTCACTTTTTCTAAGAAACTGTAGGTAGGTATTAATTAATGAGAAAAGTGACAAACTATCGATCATAATATAATATATTGAATATTTTGTACATATTTAGAAATAAGCTAGTTACTTACATACTTAGCTAAATATATTGTGTTTATTTTAGGTACTGGAAATATAGCTGACTACCTAATTAAATGTTGCGTCACGCTAATAAATTACATAGAAAATCACGCCGCTGCCTTATATTTTTTTTTTTCGTGGTTTTTTCATCAATAACCGTCTAGCAAACTATCATAAAAAAAATTACATACCTATATTTTATGTACATTTTAATTGCTACTGATAATGTACATTCTATAAAAGAAAAGGTAGGGGATGAAATAAAACTAAAATTGATCGTTAATAGGAAGCAATATTATAATGCAAGCTATTGAGTTAAAGTTGAAGATGTTATCTAAACTTGTTATCAAGTCTTTCATTTTTTCTTTTTCTTGCCCCCTGCCTTCGCTTGAGTTTGAGGCCATGGATATCCACGCCAAGCCAGCAAGTCTTGAACACTGTGGCAGATGTACATCGCATTGTCCATTGCCACTGGCCCGAGCACATCAATGTGAGGACCACTTCTGCCTGATGGACGGGTCACTAGTTATTATTTTGGCCACTGGTTATCATTTTAAGTCGCAAATTATTAACGTAATATTTTGATCAATTAGAAATCTCTAAAAGGTGAATCTGGCTCATAACCTATGCTAACACCCACTGTCCGAGTACTGTGAGTGTCTATACCTCACCCACCCTTGCCACTGCTGGATGATTTGAAGTTTTTCTTTTTAGATTTCTTTTTGTTACCCTCTTTCTTTGCCGCTGGTTTAGTGTCAGGCTGTTTCTCCTGCTGGGGATCTGACGGAGGAACCTCTGCGGCAGACTCTTCTTTAGCACCTTCATCTTTAGAGGGGGGACGTGGGTGAGACACGGTGGGGGTAAAATTAGATGGGAAATAAATGTAAGATTGTGATATTAGGATTTTAGGCCTATAATAATCAATAAAAAAAGAAACACTTTCTTCACTCTCACTCACCCTCTTCTCTCACACTCACCCTCTTCTCTCACACTCACCCTCTTCACTCTCACTCACCCTCTTCTCTCACACTCACCCTCTTCTCTCACACTCACCCTCTTCACTCTCACTCACCCTCTTCACTCTCACTCACCCTCTTCACTCTCACTCACCCTCTTCACTCTCATTCACCCTCTTCTCTCACACTCACCCTCTTCATTCTCACTCACTTTCTTCTCTCACACTCACCTTCTTCTCTCACACTCACCCTCTTCTCTCACACTCACCCTCTTCACCCTCACTCATCCTCTTCTCTCACACTCACCCTCTTCATTCTCACTCACCCTCTTCATTCTCACTCACCATCTTCACTCTCACTCACCCTCTTCACTCTCACTCACCCTCTTCACCCTCACTCACCCTCTTCACTCTCACTCACCCTCTTCACTCTCACTCACCCTCTTCACTCTCACTCACCCTCTTCACTCTCACTCACCCTCTTCACTCTCACTCACCCTCTTCACCCTCACTCACCCTCTTCACTCTCACTCACCCTCTTCACTCTCACTCACCCTCTTCACTCTCACTCACCCTCTTCACTCTCACTCACCCTCTTCACTCTCACTCACCCTCTCCACCCTCACTCATCCTCTTCTCTCACACTCACCCTCTTCATTCTCACTCACCCTCTTCATTCTCACTCACCCTCTTCACTCTCACTCACCCTCTTCACTCTCACTCACCCTCTTCACCCTCACTCATCCTCTTCTCTCACACTCACCCTCTTCATTCTCACTCACCCTCTTCATTCTCACTCACCCTCTTCACTCTCACTCTACCCTCTTCACCCTCACTCACCCTCTTCACTCTCACTCACCCTCTTCACTCTCACTCACCCTCTTCACTCTCACTCACCCTCTTCACTCTCACTCACCCTCTTCACTGTCACTCACCCTCTTCACCCTCACTCACCCTCTTCATTCTCTTGTGGTACAGTGGGTACTTCAAAAGTTACTTGTGCCAATTCACTTTTTTCACTCATTTTAACTAACTACCTAATTTTCCATGTCTGTAATTTAAAATTATAACATTGTATTTCATCAGGGGTTACAGTTTAAATAAATACATTTCTAATAGTTATTTATATCTAGTTTTGCCCCCTTGCTACAATAGTAACATGTTTTACAACCAGCCGCTTAATATGACCAGGTCAATGATGACACAACCTTGGTCGTCCAAAACAGAAATTAGCGGATTTTATTAATTATTTCAGAATATAACGTTTCTTTTTAATTTAGATAAGAGATATAACTGTAACAAATATATAACTAATTTAAATAGATATAACTTATCCCAGTTACGTTTCCATCCGATAAGCTCCGTATCTTTATATGTAGCTTCCGGTGTTTCTATGGCAACGAATTGGCCCTAACAATGTCTAAGGGAACCTCTTATTTAAATTTAAAGTAATGTGATCAATGGAAAAGATAATAGTTATGGATTCAGTATATAATGTGATATAATGATAAAAATTTATATATTTCTAATTTAATAATTAGGGAAAGTTCTGAATTATCGGTCAGTACTACATCTTCGGTCATATAAAAAAAATTGTTATTATTACACAGTGCTATCTAATACTTCTGCAAACCCGGGTTTGCAGAAGTAATAAATAGTACTGTGTAATAATAACAATTTTGCAGAAGTATTAGATAGTACTGTGTAATAATAACAATTTTGCAGAAGTATTAGATAACACTGTGTAACAATAACAATTTTGCAGAAGTATTAGATAACACTGTGTAACAATAACAATTTTGCAGAAGTATTAGATAACACTGTGTAACAATAACAATTTTGCAGAAGTATTAGATAACACTGTGTAATAATAACAATTTTGCAGAAGTATTAGATAACACTGTGTAACAATAACAATTTTGCAGAAGTATTAGATAACACTGTGTAATAATAACAATTTTGCAGAAGTATTAGATAGTACTGTGTAATAATAACAATTTTGCAGAAGTATTAGATAGCACTGTGTAATAATAACAATTTTGCAGAAGTATTAGATAACACTGTGTAATAATAACAATTTTGCAGAAGTATTAGATAACACTGTGTAACAATAACAATTTTGCAGAAGTATTAGATAACACTGTGTAATAATAACAATTTTGCAGAAGTATTAGATAGTACTGTGTAATAATAACAATTTTGCAGAAGTATTAGATAGCACTGTGTAATAATAACAATTTTGCAGAAGTATTAGATAACACTGTGTAATAATAACAATTTTGCAGAAGTATTAGATAACACTGTGTAATAATAACAATTTTGCAGAAGTATTAGATAGCACTGTGTAATAATAACAATTTTGCAGAAGTATTAGATAACACTGTGTAATAATAACAATTTTGCAGAAGTATTAGATAACACTGTGTAATAATAACAATTTTGCAGAAGTATTAGATAGCACTGGGTAATAATAACACTTTTGCAGAAGTATTAGATAGCACTGTGTAATAATAACAATTTTGCAGAAGTATTAGATAACACTGTGTAATAATAACAATTTTGCAGAAGTATTAGATAGTACTGTATAATAATAACAATTTTGCAGAAGTATTAGATAGCACTGTGTAATAATAACAATTTTGCAGAAGTATTAGATAACACTGTGTAATAATAACAATTTTGCAGAAGTATTAGATAACACTGTGTAACAATAACAATTTTGCAGAAGTATTAGATAACACTGTGTAATAATAACAATTTTGCAGAAGTATTAGATAGTACTGTGTAATAATAACAATTTTGCAGAAGTATTAGATAGCACTGTGTAATAATAACAATTTTGCAGAAGTATTAGATAACACTGTGTAATAATAACAATTTTGCAGAAGTATTAGATAACACTGTGTAATAATAACAATTTTGCAGAAGTATTAGATAGCACTGTGTAATAATAACAATTTTGCAGAAGTATTAGATAACACTGTGTAATAATAACAATTTTGCAGAAGTATTAGATAACACTGTGTAATAATAACAATTTTGCAGAAGTATTAGATAGCACTGGGTAATAATAACACTTTTGCAGAAGTATTAGATAGCACTGTGTAATAATAACAATTTTGCAGAAGTATTAGATAACACTGTGTAATAATAACAATTTTGCAGAAGTATTAGATAGTACTGTATAATAATAACAATTTTGCAGAAGTATTAGATAGCACTGTGTAATAATAACAATTTTGCAGAAGTATTAGATAACACTGTGTAATAATAACAATTTTGCAGAAGTATTAGATAACACTGTGTAATAATAACAATTTTGCAGAAGTATTAGATAACACTGTGTAATAATAACAATTTTGCAGAAGTATTAGATAACACTGTGTAATAATAACAATTTTGCAGAAGTATTAGATAGTACTGTGTAATAATAACAAAAATTATACTGTTTTTCTTATATGGCCGAAGATGAAGTAACGCCCTACCAGAAGAAGCACACCAATTGGTTTAGACTTTAGACAGTTAAGAGTGCGGTCTAACACTTCTAGGACAATTAGACCATATAAAACTCTTTCATTGACAGGCTTCACTGATATCTATACAGTCGATCTCGCAATTGAAATTTTTTTTGCAACAGCGAAATCAAAGTTTTTGACAGGGTGCGTAATGAGAAGACTATGACTGCTCTTATGTCTGATGTTATTGAACTAGCAAAATCTTTTTTACAAAAACAAATTGTGATATTCTATTCTACATAAGTGACAAACCCATTCACATAGGAACTACTCTTTCGAAAAGATAACTACACTGAGAAATAAAGGCGAGTGAAATTGACTCATCTTAACATTTTACTCAAAACAAGAGTCATACTGACTCCTAATTCATAGTCAGATTGACTAAAATATAGTAGAAAAGACTCCGATGTGGAGTTTTAACAGTCTTGACTCAAGCGATGGGTCAGGCTGAATCGCAAATTTTTCTGAGTGTAGGTTTTAAAATTTGTTTCTACACTCACTCACACCCCACTCAGCATTATGCAGACATCTTAGTAACAACAAACCCTTTACTACCTGTAAGTACATTCCTCACACAGGTTTCACACAGGTGAGTACACAGAGCACACACAACACCTGGTGCAGAGTACACAGGTATAGACATAGGGGTGTCACACTGGCCCCCATGGACTCAGTTTCTCTCAGACGTTAGCTAGGTGTGCTGAAGTCATTTCACCTCCCTAGGTGGTAGGATTAGTTGACTCACAGTTTACTTTTAATAATTAGCATTGGAAATTCATATTAATTTTATATATTTTTTTAATTCAGTTTTCTTCAAATTTTAAAACCAAAATTCAAATTTAGTTAATTTGAATTTCGTACATACATATTAATTTATTATGGGGTTTAACGTCTGCTTCGGAACCAAAGGCCATATCGCTGACATCAAAAGGAAATTAAATACAAGGAACTGGAAAAAAGCAGTCAGAAAGGAAAGTGTCTCCATGAACAAAGTCACCTACCACCAGTCGGTGACAATGCTCATGGATGCAGAAAAGCTACTCAATAATCATATTCATTTCAGAGTGATGCCTCAAGCAATAGAAGCCGAACAATTCTAACAATTCTAACAATGGGTTTAGTGAAGTGTGTTTCCATCATTTTGTTACTGTTTGTAGTAAGTTGTTTGATTGTCTTTACCTCGTACGAAATGGTGCCAGAAAATGCGCCAGAAAAGCTAGAGGCGCAGAAAAAAGAAAATACGCAAAATGAGGTAAAGATTATAATTTTCATAATTAAATAATTTTGTAAATGGAAAAAATTTGGCTGTTTAAAATATGTTCAGTATATAATGTTCCGCGCAATTTGCTGATTTTGCACAATCTCGAGAATGCGCTGTGTGTTCTCGCATGTAATTTTATCGAAAGCTTTTCTTAATTTTTATTTAATTTAAAAAGGAATATTAAAAACAAAGGGAAAACAAATGAGGTTAATTCTAAACGTTTGGTAGAATGTTTGATATCTAAAATTAAAATACCAGTTTTGTTCAAGTTTTCTTTAAGTAACTAACTCAAGCTTAATTACCAATATATTAACAAGTTATTATGTATAGCTTTAACTATCATATTTAGATGAAATGGACCAATTAAATGCATAAATAATTGATTATCTACTCCATCACTGTTGGTCCTGCTTCATACCCCTTACCTGCCTTGCACAATCTCGAGATTGTCACGATTTTTCAATGATCTTAAAAACGCGCAGCGCATTCTCAAGATTGTCGAAATCAGCAAATGGTGCGGAACATTTCTATATTTATTAAATTATAAATATTAATTATTTATTCATGTTCATTAACATTGATGATTTAATTAAAATGTTGTAATTTCTTTGCCATTACTTAATAAATAATATAAATTACAAATATTGCGTTTTTGTGCTTTATTTCTAATAATTTTTGATTGAATTATGTGAATAAACGTCAAATCGAGGCATACTCTTTTTCGTGTACATAATATTGATACCATTTATTGAAATAAAGCAGTTTCAATTATCTTATTAATCGGATAATAATTACTGTTTTAAGTAATCGTCTCTACAGGGTGTCGCCAAAAAAAAACGATACCCAAATTCCAATGGCTGTAATTCAAAAAACCCAAATTCAAATGGCTGTAATTCAAAAATTATTAAACTTTCAAAAAATATGAGAATCACATTTTGTTTATCAACATTTATTCCATATCTGTACAAAATTTTAGATGAATATATCCTACCGTTTTCTTTACACAGTATTTTTAGTGACCGATACCAAAAACCTGTTTGCGCACTTTTGGTTTAACTTCGAATTTTAGTATATTAAACCCATGTTTTTAATAACTTTCAACAGTTTATTAAAATTGTTTATTAAAAACTCGTTATTATAACAATAAAAGGCGTTTATTAATATGCAACCGAAAAAAAAACTGTTCCTCCTGTTAATCGTTTCAAGCGATCTGGTGGGCCATTCGATACGATAATGTGTATTGCCGAATAGCTTAGCTCATTTAGTTTTTCCTTACAGCAACAGTTTTGAACCCGTCTTGAACCAACCAGGTTCGTTTGATTCTGTTTCCATGTATTTCTTGAAGTCTTGGAACGATTCTATCATTTATTAGATCAAGGTATCTATCTCCATTTAAATCATTTTTGTAAAAATAAGGACAGACGATACGGCCAAGTCGGCCATTGGTACCTAAACCACTCCACACACAGACTTTCTCTCACGAAATTCTTACGTCAAAATTGAAAGTAGGAGGTTGTTTCTTCGGTGAAGATGTGCGAACGTAATGGTAACTTATTTTACCATTCCAATGAAAAGTGGTCTCATCACCAACCACATTATTGTCCACAAACCGGACATTTCTTTGCTAAAACCAGTGAGCAAAATTCAGAGCCGAGGAAGACGGTATTTAGGTGTTTGTTTCGCTCGTACATCTTTAAGGATGTCACTTCAAATTTAAGGTTACAATTCTGTTAAATGTATATTTTAGTAACATCTAATCCACTTTTTATTGCAATAATTTCAAATTTTCTGTAAGTGCTTCTTGAACAATTCGAACTGTGAAATAAGTGTTTTACTGAAAGTGCGCAAGCAGGTTTTTGGTATCGGTCACTAAAAATACAGCTAAAAGAAAAACGTTGAATCAATTCATCAAATATTTTTATCAATGATAGAAAAAATATTGAGAAACAAAATGCAATTTTCCAATTTTTTGCAAGTTTAATAGTTTTTGAATTACAGCCTTTGAAATTTGGGTATCGGTTTTTTTGGGACACCCTGTACAGTATCAATATCTTCTCACAAATAATAAAGATCTTCAAATAATTACAGGAAACGAAAAGATCAAAATCGGACGAATGGGAGAATGCTTCAAACTCTGATGAAACTAAAGTGCTTGCTTCTGTAACTAGAAACAACGGCACAACTAGAAATGCAACTAGAAGCAACGGCACAACTAGAAATGCAACTAGAAGCAACGGCACAACTAGAAGCAACGGCACAACTAGAAGCAATGGCACAACTAGAAACAACGGTACTACTGGAAACAACGGTACAACTAGAAACAATGGCACAACTAGAAACAACGGTACAACTGGAAAAAACGGTACAACTGGAAACAACGTTACAACTAGACACAACAGCACAACTAGACACACCGGTTCAACGTTTGGTGGGACGCAAGTGAAAACATCTTCGACATCAAGAATATCCATCGAAATTCCAAAAACTTATTATAGGAAAGGTTTGAAAATTTCCAATATGTCTTCCAGTACGTCTAAGTTAACCAAAATAAAACTGATGAGAGCCCGAAAACATGAAGAGAAGTTAACTAAAGGTAAAACTTTAAGAAAAAACCTTTCTGGTAGATTAACCAACTCAACCAACCATCAACCAAGTGTCAATGCAACCAGAACTAATGGGGAACAGCCATTTAGTAACTCAACCAATGGTGTAGGTAACAATAAGTCTATTAAATGGCTTGGTCTTCAACCACTTTCCAGTCGAAAGGATTTGGAGAATCAACACCATACCAATGGAACCATTGATGGTTTGAATCTTCAACCCCTCGCCAATCAAAAGAGTTCGAATCTTCAACCCCCTTCCAATCGAACCAAGGATTTCAAGCTTCAGAAGAGGCAGGTTCAGGCTTGTGATTCGGACAGTCAATGTCTACATCTTTCAAAATGTGTACAAGGAAGGTATAATAAAACTTAAAAAGATATCAAGACCTATTTCTTATTTCCAATCTTGTTTAATTGATAATGAATAATTGAATGTACCTATTTTTTACTTATTTCACCACTTTGTATTTTTTGAGATATTAAAATGAAAATGTAGTCCAAGAAAATAGGAGTTACCCGAAAGAAGATGAAAAATACTTTAAAACGTTGTCATTTTCTATGATAGAGAAAAGAGTTTGACAATATTAATTACATAATATGGATTATAATAACCAAATTCAATGATCTTTTCGCAGATGTACAACAACCGAATCTCAGCACGAAGACCCCAGTCCATTCAGCCACGGCTACTCCCCGTCAAGCGGATTTCATTCGCCAGACGTCAAACCCCCTGAAAGATCTAAAGATAGTCCCAATGACAGTCTGATGGTGATAGTAATTACTCTTGTCAGTGTTGTGTCTACAGTATCCTTCATCGCTGTTATTGTTTGCATTATACTGAAGATGAGGAAACAGGATAACGAGGAGGAACGGCCAATGTTACAAGAGAATGGAACACGTCCAAAGGTATGTCATACGGTACATCTATAGATATAAATGCATCATTTACTAGAACACTTCCATCTAAACTTGAAACTTTTACTTTTAGTAATTTCGTATTATTGTTATTCAAAATTATGCAATTTATATATTTCATAACAAAATGTTAGATTGATTCAACTCTTTATTTTCCTCTTAGATTTTGTGTTAGGTAGACTCCTAGGCTTCATTTACTATCACCTTTTCATTTTCCTCTTAAACTTATGTGTTAGGTAGACTCGTAGACTTCATTTACTATCACCTCTTCATTTTCCTCTTAGATTTTGTGTTAGGTAGACTCGTAGCCTTCATTCGCTATCACCTGTCTGTTTTCTCTTAAATTTTTGTGTTAGGTAGACAATTATCACCTCTTCATTTTCCTCTTCCATTTTCTGCATTCATGAGCATGGTAGCTTACCTTGTTCTCAGAGTAACCATCATGTGAACTTACTCATACTAGGTCCCTTGTATTTATATATTATTTTTTGGTTCCAAGATTACTAAATACCGAACACCGTCGATATTAAGATTTGATTATTCCTTCAGGAGCCCAAATTATCGCAAGATGAATCCAAAGGAGAGAGCAGACCTCCTTCCTACAGAGGGTTGGCTCCACCAGCTTACGAAGAAGCTCGGAACATCCTAAAGCAGGGACGAGAAGACCATTCGGTGGTACATTTGGCCAAACCTGACCACAAAGGATTCAAGAGGGGCATCGAATTCATTCAGGGAAGTAGCTATTCGAAAGATGGCGGCCATTCTTTGCTCCAAGGACGGACATCTAACCCTTCTCGTACTCACGATGCAATATACGAGGAAATATTTGTCGATGACGATAGCTTCTTTGATGAAGAATTTGCAGCTTCTGCTCCGGTTTACGAAAACTTGAAAGATTCGCATGACAGTGAGGCTATTTCTGAATCTCAGAGAATCCAAGATTCTATCACTAACAAACCAGAGGAAGTTGAGCAGAAACTGCTTGAAAATCAGGAGCATATTGACAACCTGATGAACCAATTGACTAAGAAACTTATCCGACAGAGGAGCAGGTCTGGATTTAAAGAGGAAGATGAAGGGGACCTGATTGAACAGGATGATTAGAAACTAATTGAACAGGATGATTAGGAGCTGGTTGAACAGGATGATTAGCAACTAATTGAACAGGATGATTAGCAACTAATTGAACAGGATGATTTGCAACTGATTGAACAGGGAGATTATAGGAACTTATGGATATAATGGGAAGGAACTTATCTGATACAAGTGTATTACCCGTTGAAAATGACGGACTATAATTTTTTTTAATTATCTGAATATAATTACTAAGATTTAAAAAAAATTATCCTATTTTTGTTATCCAAATTTAGTTCCAGTTTTTTTTTCAATTATTAAGATTTTCATTCGGATTCTTATTATTCGAATTTGTTCTAATTATCCAGATATGAAAAATAAATAGTCGAGATATTTTGTTATTTTCTGTTATCAGGGTTGATCAAGTGTGTTGTTACCCGTCAAAAATAACGGAATAAGATTATTCTCAATTTGCTAAATTATCCGCATAAAATTATTGGAATTTATAAAAACTCAGGAATTTTTTTGTTAGCCCATTTCAATTTACTCGGATTTTTTTTAGATTTTTTTCCTGCTCTCCGAGTTTTCTGTTCATCCTGATTCTTCTGTATTGTTATTGTTTTCACTTTTTATGTTTTTCCTGATTTTTCAGTTTTTCCCGTTTTTAGATTTTTTTATTTTCGGATTCCTATTATCAGGATTTCTTTTATCAGGATTTCTTTTATCAGGATTTCTTTTATCAGGATTTCTTTTATCAGGATTTCTTTTATCAGCATTTCTTTTATCAGGATTTCTTTTAACAGGATTTCTTTTATCAGCATTTCTTTTATCAGGATTTCTTTTAACAGGATTTCTTTTTCCAGGATTTCTTTTATCAGCATTTCTTTTATCAGGATTTCTTTTAACAGGATTTCTTTTTTCAGGATTTCTTTTATCAGGATTTCTTTTAACAGGATTTCTTTTATCAGGATTTCTTTTATCAGGATTTCTTTTATCAGGATTTCTTTTAACAGGATTTCTTTTCTCAGGATTTCTTTTATCAGGATTTCTTTTAACAGGATTTCTTTTATCAGGATTTCTTTTATCAGGATTTCTTTTAACAGGATTTCTTTTATCAGGATTTCTTTTATCAGGATTTCTTTTATCAGGATTTCTTTTAACAGGATTTCTTTTTTCAGGATTTCTTTTATCAGCATTTCTTTTATCAGGATTTCTTTTAACAGGATTTCTTTTATCAGCATTTCTTTTATCAGGATTTCTTTTAACAGGATTTCTTTTTCCAGGATTTCTTTTATCAGCATTTCTTTTATCAGGATTTCTTTTAACAGGATTTCTTTTTTCAGGATTTCTTTTATCAGGATTTCTTTTAACAGGATTTCTTTTATCAGGATTTCTTTTATCAGGATTTCTTTTATCAGGATTTCTTTTAACAGGATTTCTTTTCTCAGGATTTCTTTCATCAGGATTTCTTTTATCAGGATTTCTTTCATCAGCATTTCTTTTATCAGCATTTCTTTCATCAGGATTTCTTTCATCTGGATTTTTTTTATCAGGATTTTTTATCAGGATTTCTTTTATCAGGATTTCTTTTAACAGGATTTCTTTTAACAGGATTTCTTTTATCAGGATTTCTTTTAACAGGATTTCTTTTATCAGGATTTCTTTTAACAGGATTCCTTTTATCAGGATTTCTTTTAACAGGATTCCTTTTATCAGGATTTCTTTTATCAGGATTCCTTTTATCAGGATTTCTTTTATCTGGATTTTTTTTATCAGGATTTTTTATCAGGATTTCTTTTAACCTATATACTTATTATCTTCAGTATCTTTTATCATATCGTATCTTAAATGTGGAATAGGGACATTTTTCTTTCAACCAACCGAAAAATACAACCTGTCTATAAGTTAATATTAATTCTAATATTTTTAAATCAAGTTAAAATATTACATAATAATTAATACCTTTTACGATCAGGGTATAAGCATAATAGGTTAGAATTAGCACAGAGTAGCTTTTCTGCATCCCCGAGCACTATAATAGCATATTCTTCTTTACTTTCATAGGTTTTAACAATTAGCTTATATCTATAATGCTACAAATAGTTACTATTTTTAATTAATTAGCTTTTTTAAATCTAATTGAATGCATTAATTAATGTTTACATATCTAGTAAAATAAGAATTGCATTCTGTAGGTAGTTATATTTGATATCCTTTTAGTGGTTATTTTAAATGAAATTAATTAATTGTTAATCGTTCAATAATATTGTTTAATGAAACAAAAAAATTATATATATATTTATATATGAAAATTGTAAATATTATATATACCTATTAAATTTAATATATAAAAACACCCTAAATAATTAATATGCATTTAATAAAAACAATTATCGAGAAGATGGGGTTAGATCTGAGTTATCGGACAGTTCCGCATTTTCGATCATCTGAAAAAGTTTAAAATAATTATTATTTAACTTTTATATTTAATGATTAACATAATTTTTTATTATTTGATCGCAAATGTGGAACTGTCCGATAACTCGGAACTTACCCTAGTCATTCACGTTTCATTGTATAAATTAATCCAAACACCACACAGTCAATTGATGGCGCTGTCTCTTTTCATTGACTATCATTTTCCAATTAATTAATAATAACCATCAATTATTAAATTAGATAATAAGTAGCAAAGAATAATATATTTCATCTAAATAAATGGACGGGACATTTCAATGAAGTAAAAAGATAAACAATATGTATACAGGGTGACCCACAAAAAGTGTACCTAACTTAGAAATAATATAAATATCGTATTTAAAAGTAGTTAAAAAACGAGTTGAAGTGAATTTAAAATTTTTATATTTTTTTCATGTATCCATTGCTTAAGATTGTACGTGTACGATATTAATATTAATTCAAACTTGGGTACACTTTCTTGTGGGTCACCCTGTATAAATAAAAATATTTTAAAATGTTTTGTATTATTTATACAAAAATATAATTTAAATTTAATGTCGAAAATGTCATGTAATGAAAAAAACAACAATGAACTTTTTTCTCAATGATGAAAATAAGTTTAGGTTAAGTTACGAATTATCGGTCAGTACTACATCTTCGGTCATATAAGAAAATCCGATATAAAAATTGTTATTATTACACAGTGCTATCTAATACTTCTGCAAACCCGGGTTTGCAGAAGTATTAGATAGCACTGTGTAATAATAATAATTTTTATATCGGTTTTTCTTATATGACCGAAGATGTAGTTCTGACCGATAATTCGTAACTTAACCTATTTTACAGTTTCAAATCAGGTATATTTTCTAACAGTTTAAATACTTTTTCGAAGTGTTATGTACAGTGTCTAAAGCTTATGAAGATACTTTCGAATCCTCTGCAATGGTCGAAGCCTGAGATTCAGATCTAGAGTCAGACGTCGAACTGACGTCAGTCTTTGGATCTTTGTTTTCGACGTTATTGTTGCGGAATATTTTAGTCGCCAGCGTTGATTTAGATATTCTGTTAAACGTCGAACTGATTCTAGAAGGTTCTTTGGTTTCGTCCTTTCGACCACCTGTTTTCGACCGGAAGATCTTCGACAGAGCTGTCGTAGGTGATTGGTCCTCTTCGTCTTCGTCGAAAAGTTTCACGTGTTTCACGTGGCGGTACACGAAACACTCGAAAATGACGGATATGAAGAAAAGAATGATTGCACTGATGAACATCTTGCGGCTGTGAGAAAAAGAATTGACTGGGTAAAGTACTCCACTGTAAATTTAAAAAAATCTGGTATTGCTTTAAATATGTAGAGCTAAGCTAATATAACATATAACAGTAAACAGAAAAGAAATCGATTAAGTATTCTGTTCACAATTAATTATATAAGAAATATTCACATTCAACTTTCACTCTTTCTAACATTCATTAGAAGAAAAAGTATGAATACTTAGTAGGTATGTCTCGTATATACCTATTCAAATACAAAGTATTTTAAAATGAACAGTTCTCTAGATAGGAAAAATGTTATAATTTATGAAAACTATTAGTAAGAAATACTTAATTAGGTACTTGGATTTTTTATATGGATCCATTATCTTGGAATCAGCTTTGTTATTGTTTTGAATTTGTGGATCTAGTTAGCCTATGGGACTTTCAGGCCTTTTCTTTGCTTGAAATTCAGAGGGATAGTAGGAAGCACAGAAAAAATCTTAAATTACATATTATAGTAAAACTATAGAACCAAATTTGAAATGGTTTGCAGTTTTATTTTGTTATACCTTAGTTCTAATGAATTGGGAAATAATAAAAAATAGAGTGGAGGGGACCTTTAACATACGGAGTGTTCCACATTTTCGAACATGTAGGAAGAAATATTAACCTTTATTTCAATTTATAACCATGATACCAATTGAAAAAAAAGTTAAATAAAAATGAATATATAAATTTTACGTGTTCGAAGATGTAGAACTGACCGAGAACTAGGAACTAACCCTAGTTAAATCAAACTGTAAAACCTCTCTACTGATAATTACCTACGCAATCTTGCGGAAGGTTATATTTTCATCGGATTTTATTTATTTATCATCTTGTTATTCGCTTAACTGAAAAAGTGTAAAACCAAATTGCCTGAAATTTGGTGAAACGATTGGTCTATGTCCAGTGACCTGCTGGTAGTATTTTGGGAGCCACTCGGTCAAAGGTCAAGGTCATGGTCATTTATAACTCAAAAAATGTTGTACCATATTGCATGAAACTTGGTGGGACGATTGGTCAATATACAGGAACCATTTTGTTAGATTTTGGGAGCAATCAGGTTAAAGGTCAAAGATCAAGGTCAGGGCCATTTATAACTCAATAACTCCAAAAGTATTCAACCAAATTGTTTGAAATTTGAAGGGACGATTGATCAATGTCCAGGAACGATCTGGTAGAATTTTGGAAGCGATCCGGTAAAAGGTCAAGGTCAAGGTCATTTATAACTCGATAACTCAAAAAGTATTGTACCATATTGCATGAAACTTGGTGGGACGATTAGTTATTATCCAGTTAGCAGCTTCTCAAATTTTGAAGAGAACAGACAAAGCGGAGGTGAAGGTATGCGCTCTACCGACTGCACATAATCTAATTTTTATTGAAGTAACTTTAACACGAATTATTAACGTAAAAAAAAAGTTTAAAAGAAAGAATCATGCTAAAAAAAGGACAACAAAATTTATATATACATTTTTTGATTATAGAAAGATAGTTATAGTGGGGCCATAGAAGATTGAGAGGGGATCCCTCTCAATCTTCCATGGCCCCACCATAACTTTCCCCTCTCAATCTTCTATGCCCCCACCATAACTTTCCCCTCTCAATCTTCTATGGCCCCACCATAACTTTCCCCTCTCAATCTTCTATGGCCCACCATAACTTTCCCCTCTCAATCTTCTATGGCCCCACCATAACTTTCCCCTCTCAATCATCTATGGCCCCACCATAACTTTCCCCTCTCAATCTTCTATGGCCCCACCATAACTTTCCCCTCTCAATCATCTATAGCCCCACCATAACTTTCCCCTCTCAATCTTCTATGGCCCCACCATAACTTTCCCCTCTCAATATTCTATGGCCCCACCATAACTTTCCCCTCTCAATCATCTATGGCCCCACCATAACTTTCCCCTCTCAATCTTCTATGGCCCCACCATAACTTTCCCCTCTCAATCATCTATGGCCCCACCATAACTTTCCCCTCTCAATCTTCTATGGCCCCACCATAACTTTCCCCTCTCAATCTTCTATGGCCCCACCATAACTTTCCCCAATCAATCATCTATGACCCCACAATAACTTTCCCCTCTCAATCATCTATGGCCCCACCATAACTTTCCCCTCTCAATCTTCTATGGCCCCACCATAACTTTCCCCAATCAATCATCTATGGCCCCACCATAACTTTCCCCTCTCAATCTTCTATGGCCCCACCATAACTTTCCCCAATCAATCATCTATGACCCCACCATAACTTTCCCCTCTCAATCATCTATGGCCCCACCATAACTTTCCCCTCTCAATCTTCTAAGGCCCCACCATAACTTTCCCCAATCAATCATCTATGGCCCCACCATAACTTTCCCCTCTCAATCATCTATGACCCCACCATAACTTTCCCCTCTCAATTATCTATGACCCCACCATAACTTTCCCCTCTCAATCATCTACGACCCCACCATAACTCACCCATAGTCGATGGTGTCGTACACCCAGCAGGCCCCCGTCTCCCCGCACGCTTCCTCCCACAGGAGACACGTGGAGTCAAACAGTGTCCCAAACACGACGGGGTTGATTAACATTGCTAGGGACATCATGGTGGACTTGAGACCTAGTGAAGGGGCCTTGTCCTCTTCACTAACGCATCTGAAGGGACAAACAATTGAAGGGCAAGTAGGACAAAAAGCCTATGACAGTAGAACTCCTATATAGTGAAGTGGTTAAGATGTAGCCTCTATAGTTAACAGATTTTCTTTAGTCTGCCATAAATAGTCATCAGTTTTCTATAAACTGATGACTGTTCATGGCAAACTATAAAGAAAATTTGTTCACTATAGAGGATACATCCTAACTCATTCACTATAGAGGAGTCCCACTGTATTTTAAAAAATTCACATCGAAGTACAACCGTTAGAAAAAAAGGGAAAATCTTTAATTCGGTAGACGTATTATAAAAAAAATGAAAATTACTATGCTTACTAATTACAAATTTAACCTAATGCCAAATATAATAGGAAATAACTTCAGGAGAATTGAAAAAAAAATGTTTCTGTACAATTAGAAATATTCAAAAACAGTTCAAATATTTAAAAATTCCATCCACACCTCAATGATATCAACATGCCCCCAATAGCTCCGAAAGCAACAAACGAGTTCACTGTCACGTGCAGCAAGTTGAACCAGATGAAGCCAGAGCAAGTCTTATGGCAGTAACCAGATGTCACTACTGCGCTAGAACTGCCGCAACTGAAAACAACATGGAGCGTCTTAGGAATAAACATATATTCCGTAATTTATAATTTAACGAAGGAATAGAATTGGAGAAATTTAATATAGTGTAAGTTACGACAGGGTATCCTTGATACCCTGCTGGTATCATGGATACCAATCAAAATAAGGTAAAATGATATTTTTTCTTTATATTATCGAAAATGTGGAACTGTCTGACAATTCGTAACATACCTAACATTGATTCCCTAGCCAAAAAATACTAGTTTAGCACTAACCTGCAGTTTCGGTACGTCTTGACCCCCTCTTGTACCACGAGGGGTGTCTCTGGACCCCCTACAGGAGCCAGGGCACTGAAAGGTTCATCCTCTGGAATATAGCACCCTGCATGACATGGAGAGAAAAACGTCACCTCCATTGTACCGTCTGTGATGCACACTGGTATGAACTCCTTGGTGTTACACTCGCAACCTCCTGAACAACCTCGGTAGAGCTCTATGTTCCTAGGGGAAAAGAGTTGGGTGATAATAGGCTTGTGAAAATATGCTTTGTAAATCATAGATACTAAAAATATCACCCTGGGTCCAATTGTCGGTGCACCAAAAATTGGACCAATTCACGTAAAAATCATAAAAGTACTTGAATGAGTCAAATGCCGTTACAGACACATCACTATAAAAGAAAGGAATGGATTTTTATGCTTATTAAATATTTATCATCTCATAACGTATGAAGCACATCTCATGAGGCCCTACAAAAAGTTGTTGAAAAGGACCCCCTCCAGCCTTCAAACCATTCTTGCAAGATTTCTTGAGAGTCTCATGGATAAATCTTTCAGCGATAGGCGATAGACATAAAAAGAGGGAAACGAAGTTCATGTCTGACTATCCTCCACAATATAGTTTTGGTGGGTGAAATCTGCTGAGAAGCTTTTCTGAGAGAGCAACTGGGTGTTACTTCAAAGACTCTACACCTCCTGAATCACTCTTTTTTGTTTTGTTTTCATCAGTTTCTTCTTGTGGATGGAACCAGTTTCAATGAAAAGATAACGAACTCTTGTGAACTTTTTCAGGTGGTAAGATTCAACCGCCTTTCCACTTTTATTTGAGTGAAGCATGAATTGTCTGCGTACTGTTGAAGGTGTTTTGGTAAACTAAAGAACGATGCATTTCTTATCAAGTTTAGAAAACATTTTCAGATTGAATTCCATATTAAATTTTATAGGGTGATAAAAATCCACGCTTTATGAACAAAATGGTGTATACAGAATACGAGTTGAAGCTTTTTAAGTTCTCCCATTTCATAATTTAAAAATGACGCTTCTGATGGAACACATTGTATTGATCATAAATTTTATTTTCAGGAATAATAAATGATGGCTTAGGTTCAGTACACCAGTTTACTTACTGTTGACAGGTGTAAGTACACCAGTTTACTTACTGTTGACAGGTGTGAGTACACCAGTTTACTTACTGTTCACAGGTGTCAGTACACCAGTTTACTTACTGTTCACAGGTGTGAGTACACCAGTATACTTACTGTTCACAGGTGTCAGTACACCAGTATACTTACTGTTCACAGGTGTCAGTACACCAGTTTACTTACTGTTCACAGGTGTCAGTACACCAGTTTACTTACTGTTCACAGGTGTCAGTACACCAGTTTACTTACTGTTCACAGGTGTGAGTACACCAGTTTACTTACTGTTCACAGGTGTCAGTACACCAGTTTACTTACTGCTCATCAGGTGTGAGTACACCAGGCAAGTCGTCGTTGAAATTGCAGTCAATCTGCATCAGTCCCATAAATGTTATTAACTGCAGGGTCTTACAGATGATGACAATCATGGTGATAGTTTTAGCAGAGGGTCTAACTCTTTGCACGAACAGACCTCCTCCTAAGATGCCAATAACTAGTGACGACACTCCAGTGATACCTGGTTGGTACAGACATAGGCGTCTATAGTTGATCAGGGCAGATCATCATGGCGTTTATAGTTCAGTCAGCTGTTCAAAGTTGTCCTATGATATCTAGTTACTGCCGCTAAAATTAATGGATAAAGATGGCGAGCAACATATTTACTTCGTTTTTCCCCCTGTGTTTTTCATGATATATATTAAGGAATATTCCAGATTATTTGCCATCAAATTTATGTTAATTTATTCAGTATAATATATTTAAACGTGGTTTTAACTGAACGAGTCCATAGCTAGATATTGCTCAATATATGCAAATTATAAAACGTTTACAAACTCCGTTCGTCATTTGTTTTGATTTTTTAGGACCACTTTGAACTGCTGTTATTTTCGGGAATCTGGGCTGATCAACTATAGACAGCCTTGGTATAGAACACACGTTAGTATCCAGACTGTAGAAACTGGTAAGATGTTTTCCAAGAAATGCTTATTTTTCTACATGCTCTTAATATAACATAGGAGGAAAACAAAGATTGTCCGTACAGAAATGGTTAAAATGTCTTCCGCAATTTTACGAAGGCAAAGATGAAGAATTGATAACCCCAATTTGTGAAATCTGTGATGAAAGGGTTGTTCTTGTTGCCAATATTAAATTGTTTGTTCAACTTTGTAGTATGCTATTTCTAGATATGTCTTTCTTTCTCACTTTGAGGTGTAACTAAATAGTTCCAATTTATTTCCAGTGTTTCCAAATAGAATCTTCGTGTAAGTAAATCATTAGAATCATTTTCTACCAAAGTCTTTTCACCTGTTGCCAGTGCCGAGGCAGATTTGCTGACCCTGAAATGGTGTTCGTAGTACTTAGGCAACCACATGTAAATGGAGAAAATGGCGGACATACCGAAGAAGTCGCCTATGAAGCTGTACAGGATGACTTTGTTCTTCAGCAGACGCTTGACAGTCAGCAGAAGAGCTGTTCAGTAAAAAAAAAGATTTTTACTATTATAGTATAGGCTTGTATTCATGGTTACAGGAAATTTCTTCGCCCTCAAATCACCGCGTGGAAAGTTTCACCGCAACTCAAATCACCGCGTTGTTGATATTCCTTTGAATCAAGGTTAAGAAAAAGTTCGACCACTGTTATTATTATAATTGATAGATAACGTTTTCAAAAAATTCTAAAAAAATCTTCATACATTCAATTTATTAGTATATGTGGCAATAAAATGACTATTAAGATTTGTAATTCTTCCAAATCTGATAAATGGATTTATTTAGAGTTCTTAAGTGTAACTAATGTTTAGCGTGTAGACGAGACTCCTTTCTTAAAATAATTTATATATTATGCTTAAAAGCATAATATAGTGAACGGAACATGTCACAATTCTCTCCTTTTTCAATACCTATTAGTGTGTTGTGAGTATTACTATCTAATTATTATAAGATATCTAGTTTTCACAGCTGAACTGCGTAACATTACACTGTCAATTTCTATGTCGATAATGTTTTTCTTGTAGCTACATTTTAATAAATACTACTTATTTATAATGCCTGGGATTATAGTTTATGACATCTCGTAATTTTTGTGTCAGTAGCTTATAGGTTTTGATTGATTAAATATAACCAAATACTATCTCAGAGAAATTAATGTCGAGACAACAATCATTATATAAAATATATTATTTCATATATCCAATAATGTTATTTCAATAGTCCTGTCCCTATATATATTCTTTGATTAGAAAAGCTTTATAAATATTCAATGAGACGTGTAACTGCATCTCAAACAAGCATGTTTTTTACGTAATTTATGTCTATTTAGTGGCTGATACATTTATTTCATTATAATTATGTTGTATTACTGTTATATGTATATTGAATTTATTTTGCGGTGAACTTTTCATGCGAGAAACTTTCCGACGGTGAACTTTCCATGCGGGGAACTTTCCGACATTGAACTTTCCGCACACCTTTATTCATATGTAACTTGTATTTTGTTTACCAATATATATAATCATTATCATGAGATAAAATAAGGAGGGAAATCACCGATAATAATTAGATCTTACCCTTAGCCTGTTCCTTGATAGGTATCTTCAGAGGCTTTTCTTCAGCACCTCCTTCGTCAGTTCCTTCGTCGGACTCCTTCTTTATCTTCTCAGAAGTGAGGTCTACATCTTCAAGAGTCACTCCGCCACTTTTTTCTCCGTCTTCTTCTACTGTTGGCACTTGCTTCATTTTCCTGATGGGAGAGCATTGGCGTCAGACATCGAATTCATATAAATGGATTATGGTGGCATTTTTAGAAGCTATCAAAAATTAACCAGATGGTTAATATAACTAATCATAAATCATAATTAAATTAGATTGTTTAGGCCCATTCTTTTATCTGCTAGTGTAGAATGGGCCTAAAGGGTCGTACACACCTAGGGTTTATTTTATTTATTTTAGTTGGTATCCATGATACCTGCAGGTATCATGAATACCAACTAAAAAAAATAACAACTATATCGTTTTTTCTTATATTCTCGTGGAAAAAGTAGGAGGAGCTTAGCAAGAAGTCTGGTGGAAAGACTTAAAAAACCCTACGTGTGTACGGTCCTTTAGTGTGTTTACAATGTAGTATTTACCTTGGGAAGAGACTGGTAAACATAGCACATATCAAGAACATCAACGCTAACCACAAACAAGGCACCCACCAGGCCCCTATCCATCGGGGGTCTGATGAGTCGATGCCTGGGATGAGATGAACAAATAGTTAGCACATTGATTATGGGGAATAACTAGTTGTGAACTAATGGTATTTAACAAACTTTAAAGTATGATTTAAACTAACTACTTCCGGTATGGTAAGTTACGAATTATAGGTCAGTTTCTCATTATCGGTCATATAAGAAAGAAACAATATAACAATGATTATTTTAATAATTATTATTATACAGTTTTTTATTTTAAGACCAAAGATGCGAAACTGACCGATAATTCGTAACTTACACTAATTGTTACTTAAGAGTCTCTTATCATATTTAGAATATATCAACTACATCATTAAAATAATAGTAGAATATATTTTCGTTACCTGGGTCTACGTTGGGTCTAACATACACCTTTAGGAGAGCTGCTGTGAGGGAGAAACCAATCAATGGGCCCAGTATCCTAACGGCGAAACTGATTGCTAGAAAGTCGGGACAGAGGGGTGGGTATTGGGGTTAATACTCAATTACCGTTCTTAATTACGTTTCACAATATCTTAATTAAGTTTCCTAAGTTAAGTTTTCAAATCTTACCGAAATACACGGGTGAGTGTTTTTTCTTGATGGAGTCATCCAAGTAAGGAGCCCCAACGGAGTAGACCAATGAGTTGCCAACGCCTGCAACAGGAAAATAATAATTAGCATTGTTCAGTTGAATGATCTATGAAAACAATAATCTATTCTTCTTTGACTGATGCATTTTTATAAATTCTAATTTCTTCTCTGACGGATGCATTTTTATAAATTCTAATTACTTCTTAGACTGATGCAATTTTATAAATTATAATTAGTTCTTAGACTGATGCAATTTTATAAATTATAATTTCTTCTTTGACGGATGCATTTTTATAAATTCTAATTACTTCTTTGACTGATGCATTTTATAAATTCTAATTTCTTCTTTGACTGATGCAATTTTATAAATTCTAATTTCTTCTTTGACTGATGCATTTTTATGAATTCTAATTACTTCTTTGACTGATGCATTTTATAAATTCTAATTTCTTCTTTGACTGATGCAATTTTATAAATTCTAATTTCTTCTTTGACTGATGCATTTTTATGAATTCTAATTACTTCTTTGACTGATGCATTTTTATAAATTCTAATTACTTCTTTGACTGATGCATTTTTATAAATTCTAATTTCTTCTTTGACTGATGCAATTTTATAAATTCTAATTTCTTCTTTGACTGATGCAATTCAATAAATTCTAATTTCTTCTTTGACTGATGCATTTTTATAAATTCGAATTACTTCTTTGACTGATGCATTTTTATAAATTATAATTACTTCTTTGACTGATGCATTTTTATAAATTCTAATTACTTCTTAGACTGATGCATTTTTATAAATTCTAATTACTTCTTAGACTGATGCAATTTTATAAATTCTAATTTCTTCTTTGACTGATGCAATTCAATAAATTCTAATTTCTTCTTTGACTGATGCATTTTTATAAATTCGAATTACTTCTTAGACTGATGCATTTTTATAAATTCTAATTTCTTCTTTGACTGATGCATTTTTATTATTTCTAATTTATTCTTTGACTGATGCATTTTTATAAATTCTAATTTCTTCTTTGACTGATGCATTTTCATAAATTCTAATTTCTTCTTTGACTGATGCATTTTTATAAATTCTAATTTCTTCTTTGACTGATGCATTTTTATAAATTCTAATTTCTTCTTTGACTGATGCATTTTTATAAATTATAATTACTTCTTTGACTGATGCATTTTTATAAATTCTAATTACTTCTTAGACTGATGCATTTTTATAAATTCTAATTTCTTCTTTGACGGATGCATTTTTATAAATTCTAATTTCTTCTTTGACTGATGCATTTTTATAGATTCTAATTTCTTCTTTGACTGATGCATTTTTATAAATTCTAATTTCTTCTTTGACTGATGCATTTTTATAGATTCTAATTTCTTCTTTGACTGATGCATTTTTATTATTTCTAATTTCTTCTTTGACTGATGCATTTTCATAAATTCTAATTTCTTCTTTGACTGATGCATTTTTATAGATTCTAATTTCTTCTTTGACTGATGCATTTTTATTATTTCTAATTTCTTCTTTGACTGATGCATTTTCATAAATTCTAATTTCTTCTTTGACTGATGCATTTTCATAAATTCTAATTTCTTCTTTGACTGATGCATTTTAATTATTTCTAATTTCTTCTTTGACTGATGCATTTTCATAAATTCTAATTTCTTCTTTGACGGATGCATTTTTATAAATTCTAATTTCTTCTTTGACTGATGCATTTTTATAAATTCTAATTTCTTCTTTGACTGATGCATTTTTATAAATTCTAATTTCTTCTTTGACTGATGCATTTTTATAAATTCTAATTTCTTCTTTGACTGATGCATTTTTATTATTTCTAATTTCTTCTTTGACTGATGCATTTTCATAAATTCTAATTTCTTCTTTGACTGATGCATTTTTATTATTTTAATTTCTTCTTTGACTGATGCATTTTCATAAATTCTAATTTCTTCTTTGACTGATGCATTTTTATTATTTCTAATTTCTTCTTTGACTGATGCATTTTTATAAATTCTAATTTCTTCTTTGACTGATGCATTTTTATAGATTCTAATTTCTTCTTTGACTGATGCATTTTTATTATTTCTAATTTCTTCTTTGACTGATGCATTTTCATAAATTCTAATTTCTTCTTTGACTGATGCATTTTTATAAATTCTAATTTCTTCTTTGACTGATGCATTTTTATAAATTCTAATTTCTTCTTTGACTGATGCATTTTTATTATTTCTAATTTCTTCTTTGACTGATGCATTTTTCTAAATTCTAATTTCTTCTTTGACTGATGCATTTTTATAGATTCTAATTTCTTCTTTGACTGATGCATTTTTATTATTTCTAATTTCTTCTTTGACTGATGCATTTTTATAAATTCTAATTTCTTCTTTGACTGATGCATTTTCATAAATTCTAATTACTTCTTTGACTGATGCATTTTTATTATTTCTAATTTCTTCTTTGACTGATGCATTTTTATAAATTCTAATTTCTTCTTTGACTGATGCATTTTCATAAATTCTAATTTCTTCTTTGACTGATGCATTTTTATAAATTCTAATTTCTTCTTTGACTAATGCATTTTTATAAATTCTAATTTCTTCTTTGACTGATGCATTTTTATTATTTCTAATTTCTTCTTTGACTGATGCATTTTTATAAATTCTAATTTCTTCTTTGACTGATGCATTTTTATAGATTCTAATTTCTTCTTTGACTGATACATTTTCATAAATTCTAATTTCTTCTTTGGCTTACCTATGAAGGTGTGTGCAATCAGCCAACTGAAGAAGGCGGACTGGTTGTGTGAGAAGCATTTTTCGGGTGCAAAGGACCTCAGGGGCGCCGCCTTAGAGTCCAGGGGCAGCACTTGCTCAGATAGCAGGTCCCTGAAGTCACACAGCTTCTTGGAGTCTATGGAGTCGGAGAGTTCTGGAGAAAAAGAAAATATTGTGAATTGTGAAGTTATTAATTTAAAATTATGTCATTATTATGTTATTATTGAGATGTTATATTGTTATTATTATGTCATTATTATGTATAATGATGTGTAGGTACTGATTGAGATAGCCTGTATTACTTCATCTAATAATTAACTATAGGGTAATTTACGAATTATCGGTCGATTCCAGGTTTTCAATCATACAAAGAAATCAATATAATAATAATTATTTTAATTGGTATCCATGATACTAGCAGGTATCATGGATACCAATTAAAATAATTAACAATATAAATCATATATTTTTCTTATATGACCGAAGATGTGGAACCGACCGATAATTCGTAACTTAGCCTACACTCAATTAACGGATGCTACCTATTCACCGAGTTAATATTTTAAGTAGCGATTATTGAATGAATATTCTCATGATTATAAAAATGATGATGATTATGCATAATAATAAGAATTATTGTATCTCCTGTAGATAAGCCACTCCAGTCAGCTTTAGGGTGTCTTATCTAAGGGAGATCTGAATTAGTACACATAGTAATAGTAATACAAAATATATTCTAATTAGTAACGGTAATTTATTCCTAGTACAGTAGAAATCCTGTATAATGAAATCCTGTATAGTGAATGTAGTGTCATGAGTAAAGAAGTAATCTCTATAGTGAACCAAAATCCTTTTACCCTCCATATAATGGCTAATCGTTCTCGAAACATGATGTTCATTTTGTGGCAAACTAAAGAAAGTTTGTTCACTATAGAGGCTACTTCCTTACTCAGGACTATACATTCACTATACAGTATTTCACTATAAAGGATTTCCACTGCAGTAACTAACGGTAATTCATTCCCGCTAATTATTATTGTTTGGAAATATTCTCACAGAGGTTAAATGACTGGGGTGAAATGGGAAACAAGTTCATAGGGAGAACTGTAGGTTACAGTCTAACTGTAGGTTACAGTCTAACTGTAGGTTACAGTCTAACTGTAGGTTACAGTCTAACTGTAGGTTACAGTCTAACTGTAGGTTACAGTCTAACTGTAGGTTACAGTCTAACTGTAGGTTACAGTCTAACTGTAGGTTACAGTCTAACTGTAGGTTACAGTCTAACTGTAGGTTACAGTCTAACTGTAGGTTACAGTCTAACTGTAGACTGCAGTCTAACTGTAGACTGCAGTCTAACTGTAGGTTACAGTCTAACTGTAGGTTACAGTCTAACTGTAGGTTACAGTCTAACTGTAGGTTACAGTCTAACTGTAGGTTACAGTCTAACTGTAGACTGCAGTCTAACTGTAGGTTACAGTCTAACTGTAGACTGCAGTCTAACTGTAGGTTACAGTCTAACTGTAGGTTACAGTCTAACTGCAGGTTACAGTCTAACTGTAGGTTACAGTCTAACTGCAGGTTACAGTCTAACTGTAGGTTACAGTCTAACTGCAGGTTACAGTCTAACTGTAGGTTACAGTCTAACTGTAGGTTACAGTCTAACTGTAGGTTACAGTCTAACTGCAGGTTACAGTCTAACTGTAGGTTACAGTCTAACTGTAGGTTACAGTCTAACTGTAGGTTACAGTCTAACTGCAGGTTACAGTCTAACTGTAGATTGCAGTCTAACTGTAGACTGCAGTCTAACTGTAGGTTACAGTCTAACTGTAGACTGCAGTCTAACTGTAGGTTACAGTCTAACTGTAGGTTACTGTCTATCTGTAGACTGCAGTCTAACTGTAGACTGCAGTCTAACTGTAGACTGCAGTCTAACTGTAGACTGCAGTCTAACTGTAGGTTACAGTCTAACTGCAGGTTACAGTCTAACTGTAGGTTACAGTCTAACTGCAGGTTACAGTCTAACTGTAGGTTACAGTCTAACTGTAGGTTACAGTCTAACTGTAGGTTACAGTCTAACTGCAGGTTACAGTCTAACTGTAGGTTACAGTCTAACTGTAGGTTACAGTCTAACTGTAGGTTACAGTCTAACTGCAGGTTACAGTCTAACTGTAGATTGCAGTCTAACTGTAGACTGCAGTCTAACTGTAGGTTACAGTCTAACTGTAGACTGCAGTCTAACTGTAGGTTACAGTCTAACTGTAGGTTACTGTCTATCTGTAGACTGCAGTCTAACTGTAGACTGCAGTCTAACTGTAGACTGCAGTCTAACTGTAGACTGCAGTCTAACTGTAGGTTACAGTCTAACTGTAGACTGCAGTCTAACTGTAGGTTACAGTTTAACTGTAGGTTACAGTCTAACTGTAGGTTACAGTCTAACTGTAGACCGCAGTCTAACTGTAGGTTACAGTCTAACTGTAGGGTACAGTCTAACTGTAGGTTACAGTCTAACTGTAGGTTACAGTCTAACTGTAGGTTACAGTCTAACTGTAGGTTACAGTCTAACTGTAGGTTACAGTCTAACTGTAGGTTACAGTCTAACTGTAGACCGCAGTCTAACTGTAGGTTACAGTCTAACTGTAGACCGCAGTCTAACTGTAGGTTACAGTCTAACTGTAGGTTACAGTCTAACTGCAGGTTACAGTCTAACTGTAGGTTACAGTCTAACTGTAGGTTACAGTCTAACTGTAGGTTACAGTCTAACTGCAGGTTACAGTCTAACTGTAGATTGCAGTCTAACTGTAGACTGCAGTCTAACTGTAGGTTACAGTCTAACTGTAGACTGCAGTCTAACTGTAGGTTACAGTCTAACTGTAGGTTACTGTCTATCTGTAGACTGCAGTCTAACTGTAGACTGCAGTCTAACTGTAGACTGCAGTCTAACTGTAGACTGCAGTCTAACTGTAGGTTACAGTCTAACTGCAGGTTACAGTCTAACTGTAGGTTACAGTCTAACTGCAGGTTACAGTCTAACTGTAGGTTACAGTCTAACTGTAGGTTACAGTCTAACTGCAGGTTACAGTCTAACTGTAGATTGCAGTCTAACTGTAGACTGCAGTCTAACTGTAGGTTACAGTCTAACTGTAGACTGCAGTCTAACTGTAGGTTACAGTCTAACTGTAGGTTACTGTCTATCTGTAGACTGCAGTCTAACTGTAGACTGCAGTCTAACTGTAGACTGCAGTCTAACTGTAGACTGCAGTCTAACTGTAGGTTACAGTCTAACTGTAGACTGCAGTCTAACTGTAGGTTACAGTTTAACTGTAGGTTACAGTCTAACTGTAGGTTACAGTCTAACTGTAGACCGCAGTCTAACTGTAGGTTACAGTCTAACTGTAGGGTACAGTCTAACTGTAGGTTACAGTCTAACTGTAGGTTACAGTCTAACTGTAGGTTACAGTCTAACTGTAGGTTACAGTCTAACTGTAGGTTACAGTCTAACTGTAGGTTACAGTCTAACTGTAGGTTACAGTCTAACTGTAGACCGCAGTCTAACTGTAGGTTACAGTCTAACTGTAGACCGCAGTCTAACTGTAGGTTACAGTCTAACTGTAGGTTACAGTCTAACTGTAGGTTACAGTCTAACTGTAGGTTACAGTCTAACTGTAGGTTACAGTCTAACTGTAGGTTACAGTCTAACTGTAGGTTACAGTCTAACTGTAGACCGCAGTCTAACTGTAGGTTACAGTCTAACTGTAGGTTACAGTCTAACTGTAGGTTACAGTCTAACTGTAGGTTACAGTCTAACTGTAGGTTACAGTCTAACTGTAGACCGCAGTCTAACTGTAGGTTACAGTCTAACTGTAGGTTACAGTCTAACTGTAGGTTACTGTCTATCTGTAGACTGCAGTCTAACTGTAGGTTGCAGTCTAACTGTAGGTTACAGTCTAACTGTAGGTTACAGTCTAACTGTAGACTGCAGTCTAACTGTAGGTTACAGTCTAACTGTAGGTTACAGTCTAACTGTAGGTTACAGTCTAACTGCAGGTTACAGTCTAACTGTAGGTTACAGTCTAACTGCAGGTTACAGTCTAACTGTAGACTGCAGTCTAACTGTAGGTTACAGTCTAACTGTAGACTGCAGTCTAACTGTAGGTTACAGTCTAACTGTAGGTTACAGTCTAACTGTAGGTTACAGTCTAACTGTAGACTGCAGTCTAACTGTAGACTGCAGTCCAACTGTAGGTTACAGTCTAACTGTAGGTTACAGTCTAACTGTAGACTGCAGTCTAACTGTAGACTGCAGTCTAACTGTAGGTTACAGTCTAACTGTAGGTTACAGTCTAACTGTAGACTGCAGTCTAACTGTAGGTTACAGTCTAACTGTAGACTGCAGTCTAACTGTAGGTTACAGTCTAACTGCAGACTGCAGTCTAACTGTAGGTTACTGTCTAACTGTAGGTTACAGTCTAACTGTAGACTGCAGTCTAACTGTAGGTTACAGTCTAACTGTAGGTTACAGTCTAACTGTAGGTTACAGTCTAACTGTAGGTTACAGTCTAACTGTAGGTTACAGTCTAACTGTAGGTTACAGTCTAACTGTAGGTTACAGTCTAACTGTAGGTTACAGTCTAACTGTAGACTGCAGTCTAACTGTAGGTTACAGTCTAACTGTAGACTGCAGTCTAACTGTAGGTTACAGTCTAACTGTAGGTTACAGTCTAACTGTAGACTGCAGTCTAACTGTAGGTTACAGTCTAACTGTAGACTGCAGTCTAACTGTAGACTGCAGTCTAACTGTAGGTTACAGTCTAACTGTAGGTTACAGTCTAACTGTAGGTTACAGTCTAACTGTAGGTTACAGTCTAACTGTAGGTTACAGTCTAACTGTAGGTTACAGTCTAACTGTAGGTTACAGTCTAACTGTAGACTGCAGTCTAACTGTAGGTTACAGTCTAACTGTAGACTGCAGTCTAACTGTAGACTGCAGTCTAACTGTAGACTGCAGTCTAACTGTAGACTGCAGTCTAACTGTAGGTTGCAGTCTAACTGTAGACTGCAGTCTAACTGTAGGTTACAGTCTAACTGTAGACTGCAGTCTAACTGTAGGTTACAGTCTAACTGTAGGTTACAGTCTAACTGTAGGTTACAGTTTAACTGTAGGTTACAGTCTAACTGTAGGTTGCAGTCTAACTGTAGACTGCAGTCTAACTGTAGGTTACAGTCTAACTGTAGACTGCAGTCTAACTGTAGGTTACAGTCTAACTGTAGGTTACAGTCTAACTGTAGGTTACAGTTTAACTGTAGGTTACAGTCTAACTGTAGACTGCAGTCTAACTGTAGGTTACAGTCTAACTGTAGGTTACAGTCTAACTGTAGGTTACAGTCTAACTGTATATAGGTTACAGTCTAACTGTAGGTTACAGTCTAACTGTAGACCGCAGTCTAACTGTAGGTTACAGTCTAACTGTAGACCGCAGTCTAACTGTAGGTTACAGTCTAACTGTAGACTGCAGTCTAACTGTAGGTTACAGTCTAACTGTAGGTTACAGTCTAACTGTAGACCGCAGTCTAACTGTAGGTTACAGTCTAACTGTAGACCGCAGTCTAACTGTAGGTTACAGTCTAACTGTAGACTGCAGTCTAACTGTAGGTTACAGTCTAACTGTAGACTGCAGTCTAACTGTAGGTTACAGTCCAACTGTAGACTGCAGTCTAACTGTAGGTTACAGTCTAACTGTAGGTTACAGTCTAACTGTAGGTTACAGTCTAACTGTAGGTTACAGTCTAACTGTAGGTTACAGTCTAACTGTAGGTTACAGTCTAACTGTAGGTTACAGTCTAACTGTAGGTTACAGTCTAACTGTAGACCGCAGTCTAACTGTAGGTTACAGTCTAACTGTAGGTTACAGTCTAACTGTAGACCGCGGTCTAACTGTAGGTTACAGTCTAACTGTAGACCGCAGTCTAACTGTAGGTTACAGTCTAACTGTAGGTTACAGTCTAACTGTAGACCGCAGTCTAACTGTAGGTTACAGTCTAACTGTAGACTGCAGTCTAACTGTAGGTTACAGTCTAACTGTAGACTGCAGTCTAACTCTAGACTGCAGTCTAACTGTAGGCTACAGTTAGACTGCTCACTCATTTCAATATAATTTTATATTAATACATTTTATTTATCAAAAATGACTAATAATTAGGATTGTGACAATATGCTTTTAAAATCATAGAGAATATTATAGACGGAGAGAATTAAAGAGTATTGAATGGTTCTACACCAACGGTATATAGTATTCGATACCATTTCATTTCGTCTGTGATATTCTAAAGATCTATGATTTTAAAAGCATATCGTCACAACCCTATACTCATAATTAAGGTCACCAAAAATTGGACCCAGAACAATTGGGCCCCTAGACAATTGAACCCATAAAATTGAGTCAGCAGACACAATAAAGAAGTGTTACTTTGTTATTATAGTAGCTATGGCCTTCAATTCAGTTAATACAGTAGACTCTGATAAAACTGCGTAAATATTTCTAACTTTTACTAAATGCTTTTCTGATTTCCTTCGCATGAGAGAAATTATTGTATAATATTTATTTTTACTTAGTGCTTTATTTAGGCTTATTTCTTTGTTACCTGTCTTCTAACTCCATACAGAATAGATAATAATTAATCTAGTAGCGTTTAACGTCTGTTTCGGAACCAAAGACAATATCGCTGACGTCAAAAGATTCTTCGATCATATACCTTCACAAATATTTAATATTGGATTGATTATACCTATTTACCTAAGTGATATTCAAAACAAAAGGTGTACATTCTTTTGTTTCGACTCAAAATTAACATGATTTTTGATCATAAAAATATTTTAAAAAATATAGAATTATAAAGATGTTATCAAACTCATAGGGTTAACAGAAAAAATAATAAAAAGCATTAGCAACATTGATTATAACATTAAGAGTAATTGATTGGAGGGGATGTCTGAGACCTATTCTCTTGGGGCCCAATTGTCATGGCACTCAATTGTCCTGGGCTCAGCTGTCTTGAGGCCTAATTGTCTTGTGCAATATTGTCTACAGGCACAATTATCGGTGGGCCCGATTGTCGATCCACGCATAATGAATATATAAATACCCTTCAAGCCTTACCCCACTATCTCCCCATCTAACCCCCCCCCCCCCCCCTCGTTACCTGATATATCTGGTGGGGGTAGAAGAAGTTGCTCTCTTACCTGATATGTCTGCTGGAGGGTAGAAGAAGTTGCTCTCTTACCTGATATGTCTGCTGGAGGGTAGAAGAAGTTGCTCTCTTACCTGATATGTCTGCTGGAGGGTAGAAGAAGTTGCTCTCTTACCTGATATGTCTGCTGGAGGGTAGAAGAAGTTGCTCTCTTACCTGATATGTCTGCTGGAGGGTAGAAGAAGTTGCTCTCTTACCTGATATGTCTGCTGGAGGGTAGAAGAAGTTGCTCTCTTACCTGATATGTCTGCTGGAGGGTAGAAGAAGTTGCTCTCTTACCTGATATGTCTGCTGGAGGGTAGAAGAAGTTGCTCTCTTACCTGATATGTCTGCTGGAGGGTAGAAGAAGTTGCTCTCTTACCTGATATATCGGCTGGAGGGTAGAAGAAGTTGTTGGCGAAGGCTAGCAGCAGACCACACATCGATAGCAGTTGTCCCCCCGCCATCCACCGGGGTCTGTTGCCCTTTCCCCCCAACTGACTCAGTATCAGAGAGGTGAAGATGGGACCTGGTGGAAATGAATGCGCCACATTATCATAGTCTATTATAAAATAAAAAATCCTATTTGATTTAATTTAAATTAAAAAAAAATTATATAATCTTATTCTATATGGATTTTTTCAAAGTTCACCACCCTAATAATTATATATTCATTATCAATAAAGTGTAACATTAATTACCACACAGTGAGTGAAGATGTCGATAATAATATGATGAATATCATTATCAAAGTTAAAAATGTTACTGGAGATTGAGACGAGTGATAGGTGGGGAACTGATGTCGAGGTGCGGGGGGAGAAGTGGAGGAAGGAGGAGATGAGTGAAGTAAAGTGGAGGGAAAGGTGGAGAAGTGGAGGGAAAGGTGGAGAAGTGGAGGGAAAGGTGGAGATATGGAGGGAGAAGTGGAGGGAAAGGTGGAGATGTGCAGGGAAAGGTGGAGATATGGAGGGAGAAGTGGAGGGAAAGGTGTAGAAGGGGAGGGAAAGGTGGAGATATGGAGGGAGAAGTGGAGGAAAAGGTGGAGAAGTGGAAGTATGGAGGACAGGAAAAATATTTGTGTTAGTTGGAATTACCTTCATTCCAATCAAGTTCAAAGTTATATTTGAACTCTAAAGCATATAGTGATATAATGCAAAAATAACACTGGTACATTATATTATAATAGTATATCATATATGAGGATAATGAGGCTATACAGCTGTGGGAAAATATAAATAAACTTTGTATGTTAAATGATTCATTTCTATTATTTAATTCTAAATAGGTATTGTATGCTTTAAATTGTAATGGAGTTGAGATTTAACACACAATTTATAGGGTTTATGAAAAAATTACAGTTTTTTAATACAATTCATAATTTTATATTTCAATTCATAGGTTTTTAGTCAATTCACAGTCCTATATACTCTTTTTTTCTCACCGATTTCACTGAACATCAAAATAGAACCCCATGTCTGACTGGAGAAGTGGAAGTGTCGTTCTACCGAAGTGGTGGTACCGATGAAAACAGCACCGGCAGTACCTTGCAAAACATTCTGCAAACAGTACGCCACCAGGAAGAAACGGGGTGTGGCGAACCTGTACAACAGAACAAACTTATTAGTTCATGAATTTAAATAGTTAGTAGAATTTTCTATAGTCTGCGATGAAATGGCCTTCAGTTTTAGATATTGTACTTAAATTTTAATTGGTATCCATGATACCTGAAGGTATCATGGATGCCAATTAAAATTAATAATAAGTAGTATGTAGTTTTTCTTGTATGACCGAAGATGTGAAACCGACCAATAATTCGTAACTTAACCAATGTTAACCCTTAGATTTCGATTACGGTTACACAACATATAAATCACAGGGTTCAATAATTTATTTCTAAAATAATAGAGCATTGTTATCAATAAAATGAATATCATAATGATTACGAGAAATAAAATCATCTTCTAACATTTACTAATTCATTATCTGTAAATTTATGATATGGTTAACATTTATTTGAAAACTAGGTAATGATTTAAAAAGGAGAAATTTTATGTGAAAATTGTAGGACTTAAAGCACATTTATTCACTTCACTGTAGCCCCCTCACCTCTGTAAGAAATCAGGGTATCGGCCCAGAGCTCCACACATTGCCATGGTGGCGTCACTGTCGGAGTCTTTAGAGAGGCTTCGTACAGTGGCCATTGGACGCTTGACACTCTGTTGAAGCCAATGCTTCACTGATGAAGCCTTAGAAGGAACTACCTTATCTTCCCTATCTGATTCACCATGAGCCTTGTCTGATTCATCATGAGCCTTATCTGATTCACCATCTACCTTTTTAGGACTCTTGCCCAGCCTCTTTACCAGACTGTTCACCAAAGGCAGGCTGGTAAATGTGCTGCGAGATTCACCGGATGGTTCTTCATTTTGGGCCTCTTTTTTCGAGTTAGGTTTGATACCTCTAGGATTTGGTTTTGGGTTATCCTGTTCTTTATCCTCTTTTTCTGGTGTCGTAGGATTTGGCTTAGGATTTTCTTGCGTCGGTTGATCGGGTGCGTCACCATCGGGGGATGGTTCACTCGTAACTTTGTCTTCTGGGTCCGATTGGGCTAGGTTAGCAGAACTACCTGTCCCTGACGCAACATAACCATCGTTATTCATCTTGATTTAAATTCAAAGGCCATTAATATTTAACGTAATATACTGTATCTGAAAGAGAGAGATTCATATGACAGTTTAGTAGAGCAATATGGTTATGTATGATTATGTTGGGTGTGTCTACCATAATCATTGGGCGAATTAATGAGTCACTGCAGTGATGCAGCACAACTGCAGTGAAAAAATTATGAAGCCTAAAGAATCGTAAAAATAAATGATGACTGAAATTGAAGTTCATTCTAGTTATGAATTACACGAGTAATGAAGGACCTGAGTTATGAAATAGTTTTCTATGTTTTAATCATAGAAAAGTTATCTAAGGTAGTGCACCTGTGATATGAAGGAATTAATAGGAACTTCATTGTATTTATTAAGTCACTGTTACTGCAGTGAACTGCTTGATCACTGCCATATCGCTGCAGTGTAAATCATCACAACAATCAATTTAACAGTTATACTCACTCAACTGTGGATAATATCTTAACTATTTAATTATAATGCATGGGAAAATAAATTAAAACTTTAACATCTTATCTTAAATAATTCAATTATTTCTCATGAGATAATTGATGTCTTTGTTAATCGTTAATTAATTTGAAGGAATTATATTAATTGTTTAATTAAGTTTAAGGAATTATATTAATTGTTAATTAAGTTCAAGTTCTAACATATTGAACGGTTCCACTTTTCCGACCATATGAGAAAAATATACAATTTAATTCGCTATTTTAATTGGTATCCATGCTACTGACAGGTATCATGGATACGGAATACAGTGATACATAATCAGTTAAAGTAGATGAAGTTGCAGTGTTAGGGCCCGGTCACACGACCGTTTTTTTTCACAGCGTTTTTGACTCTGAGAAAATTATCGGTAAACCCATTTCATGTGTATCCACGTTTTCGGAGCGTTGAAAACGCTCCAGGAACGCTCGTGTGACATTGCCCGTAAAACAATATTTCCCCAAAAGTAGAACTACATCAACCCAATGTACATTCAATATCGAACAGACATTGCTCCAATATTTACCAGATATTTAAACAATATTGCAACATGGGAAATTTAAACGTGCTAAAATAATGAGCCAATATTACATTACACATCAATTAAAGATAATTAACTTGATTGAGTAATTGGGGCAAGTTCTGAGTTATCGGACGGTTCATATTTTCGATCCGATTTAACTTTTTCAAAATATTTCCTACGTTGGAAAAAATACTAATCGGTAGATCGTCTGTAATGATGATCATGATCGCACTTTATCGTATAATATACTAATTACACGCATTATCGTCACAAATGTTATAATAAAGACTGCAAGGGGTTCTAAATTCATAAAAAATTACTAATGAATAATTATCTAATTATTTATCATTTCAGATCGATTATCTATAATGAATAATCATTAATTATAATCTCTGAAAGCTGACAGTATAAAAAAATATTAATTAACATTCCAACTCTTTATTTCAATTACTATATGTTTTTTTTCTCATATGATCGACAAAGTGGAACCGTCCGCTAACTCGTCTCTTCCCCTCTAATAACATTGTGTAGGTACGCTTTGCGTTATGCATTTGTTTACTAGATCGCTATTCACATTGTACATTTAATGACAGGAAGTGAGTACAACCTACCTATGGTGAGTAGGGGGGGGGGTAGAGTGTACTGTGGATGTTCAGTGTTATTTGCCGACCTGCACAATCTCGAGAATGCGCTGTGCGTGTCTAAGCCGCTTTATTCCCTGAATGCAAAGCGTGCGGTATACCTTTATTTTATTCATTATGAAATAGAATACTGATATACGTGTACCCCCCCCCCCCTTGCCAAGTCATAAAACAATCATGAAGTGGTCAGTACAACAAACTAGCGGATACAACAAACTACATAACAGTTATTTATGTTTAGTTTTTAAAGTAGGTACTCTTCATTCATTTTTATATAAATGAAGATTATTTTGAAACTTTCAACATGAATGGCCGTTATGTAGTTTGTGGTATCCGCTAGTTGGTTGTACTGCACACTTCATGATTGTTGAATGACTCACATGTACTGTGTATTATGATAATTATTTGCTAACTGAACATGAAACAGGTGAGTAAGATTTACTAACCTGTGAGTGAATTTTACTCACTTTACTCACATATATGAGTGAAGTTTACTCACAACGACTCTACCTAATGGAGCGCATAATGATCAGAATTGTGCGCAGTAGAATGACATTGTGGTGAATGATGCGCAGCAACGACACGCACCATAACCAAAGCAACACAAGTTAAAGGAGCCCGTGTGGGCACTAGGTTTATTGGTACTATTTATTTCAAAATGAGCCAACGTGGTGACAGCATGGGCTGTTATGTTGAAACAATCTTGGCCCAAGATGTTGCCGAAAAATATTAGCCTAGTTTAATAGCTTATTCTGAAATTGGCTACTTAATACCTATACATTTTAAGCCTTGGGACTAAAACTTTAGCTCTTTTTTGTTCCTGTGATCATCTTCATGTAGTCACTTAAATTTAGTATTAAAACTTGTTTTTACAGAATGATTTATGGTTTAATATTAATTTGAAGACATTCTATTAATTGCGAATCATTAAATCCTCCTTATTCCAGGAAATAGTATTTCCAATATGTTAATCAAATATATTAATAAGGTTGGGCCAATATCACAATTCAATGGGATGGATTCGCCACATTGAACCAACCTTCTTCCAAGGTAACATTCCATGAGAAGGGAAAACCACATTATCCCCATGTAATTTCTAGGCTACTTTTCAGTCTGTCATCCCTTGCCCATCTATATTCATAGTAGTTACTGATAAGGAAGTTACTGATAAGGAAGTTACTGATAAGGGAGTTACTGATAAGGAAGTTACTGATAAGGGAGTTACTGATAAGGAAGTTACTGATAAGGAAGTTACTGATAAGGGAGTTACTGATAAGGGAGTTACTGATAAGGGAGTTACTGATAAAAGAGTTACTGATAAAAGAGTTACTGATAAAAGAGTTACTGATAAAAGAGTTACTGATAAGAGAGTTACTGATAAGGGAGTTACAGATAAAAGAGTTACTGATAAAAGAGTTACTGATAAAAGAGTTACTGATAAGAGAGTTACTGATAAGAGAGTTACTGATAAGAGAATTATTGATAAGAAAGATACTGATAAGGGAGTTGCTGATAAGAGAGTTACTTATAAGAGAGTTACTGATAAGAGAATTATTGATAAGAGAGTTACTGATAAGGGAGTTACTGATAAGGGAGTTACTGATAAGGAAGTTACTGATAAGGGAGTTACTAATAAGAGAGTTACTGATAAGGGAGTTACTGATAAGAGAGTTACTGGTAAGGGAGTTACTGATAAGGGAGTTACTGATAAGACAGTTACTGATAAAGGAGTTACTGATAAGGGAGTTACTGATGAGGGAGTTACTGATAAGGGAGTTACTGATAAGAGAGTTACTGATAAGAGAGTTACTGATAAGGGTGTTAATGATAAGGGAGTTACTGATAAGGGAGTTACTGATAAGGGAGTTACTGATAAGGGAGTTACTGATAAGGGAGTTACTGATAAGGGAGTTACTGATAAGGGAGAAAATGATAAGGGAGTTACTGATAAGGGAGTTACTGATAAGGGAGTTACTGATAATGGAGTTACTGATAACAGAGTTACTGATAACAGAGTTACTGATAAGGGAGTTACTGATAAGAGAGTTACTGATAACAGAGTTACTGATAACAGAGTTACTGATAAGGGAGTTACTGATAACAGAGTTACTGATAACAGAGTTACTGATAAGGGAGTTACTGATAAGGGAGTTACTGATAAGGGAGTTACTGATAAAGGAGTTACTGATAAGGGAGTTACTGATAAGGGAGTTACTGATAAGGGAGTTACTGATAAGGGATTTACTGATAAGAGAGTTACTGATAAGAGAGTTACTGATAAGGGAGTTACTGATAAGGAAGTTACTGATAAGGGAGTTACTGATAAGGGAGTTACTGATAAGGGAGTTACTGATAAGGGAGTTACTGATAAGGGAGTTACTGATAAGGGAGTTACTGATAAGAGAGTAACTGATAAGGGAGTTACTGATAAGGGATTTACTGATAAGAGAGTTACTGATAAGGGAGTTACTGATAAGGGAGTTACTGATAAGGGAGTTCATGATAAGGGAGTTACTGATAAGGGAGTTACTGATAAGGGAGTTACTGATAAGGGAGTTACTGATAACAGAGTTACTGATAACAGAGTTACTGATAAGGGAGTTACTGATAAGGGAGTTACTGATAAGGGAGTTACTGATAGGGGAGTTACTGATAAGGGAGTTACTGATAAGAGATTTACTGATAAGGAAGTTACTGATAAGGGAGTTACTGATAAGAGAGTTACTGATAAGGGAGTTACTGATAAGAGGGTTACTGATAAGAGAGTTACTGATAAGAGAGTTACTGAAAAGAGAGTTACTGATAAGAGAGTTACTGATAAGAGAGTTACTGATAAGAGAGTTACTGATAAGGAAATCCCCATTACTCACTTCAGGCTATTTCACAGTGAGTTTTACTCACATGTTTCTCAATTTAATGCACAGTCACCGTTATTTTTTTTTTTATTATAAGTCCTAGTGCAGTACAGTATAAGAGTCTATTTATCCCATTCATTACACTGCATGACAATGCATGCTATTTGCATGTACAAGAATAAGAATGAAGAAGGCTATTTTTTAACATCGTCTGCAGTTTCGTAAGCAGACTTACACAATATTAATCATATTAAAAAAAAAAATATATTTATTAGGTATTTCGAGTTAGGTTTTTTCTAACGAGCAAAAATTATTTCCTGCCCAATGTATTGTTCATACGAACGGTAAAGAAAAAAGTATAGATTAAAATAAAAAAAAAGATTGTTAATAAGATTTGAATATTAAAAGAGTAAAAACCATACATTATGTAGGGTTAAGTACAGAGTTATTTAATGTTTTATTCGACCGTGAAAATATCGACAAAAAAAAAATCCATTTTTTGGTAATAAAACACAGATATAAAAAAAGAAGTTTTATTGTTAAAGCAGTTACGATTATAAGACATATTGGAATAGTCATCTTTATTTGATTATTTATTTATCTTTTTTCTATTTATTTTTCTTAGCATATGAGTGTATAGTAGATATTTCTACACATTATGAAATAATTTTAGTTTGTATATATAAGGTATTACCACTTTGCTTAATTATTCAAATATACTGTATTACTGTAATATTATTTTCTTTTATAAAACTAGTTATTTATAGAGGCTCATGATCTGGTGAAAAAATAATAATTATGGTTGTGACAATATGCTTTTAAAATCATAGATCATAAGAATATCACAGACGAAATGAAATGGTATCGAATACTATATACCGCTGGTGTAGAACCATTCAATACTCTTTAACTCTCTCCGTCTATAATATTTTCTCTATGACTTATAAAGCATATTGTCACAACCCTACTAATGAGTTCTTTATAGAAAAGAATGATTTATATTGTTTTATATCTTTACCCAAACATTTTATATCAAATATACCAAACTGATATTTAAAACAAATGGTGTACATTCTTTTTCTTCAGACTGAAAATTAGGACTCGGATATAGAACGGGTCTGGTACCTAGAGTAATGTTTATAAAAAAAATCATTAATAGTACATTTGCAGTAGAACTCCTCTATAATGAAACCCTGTATAGTGAATGTATAGTCCTGAGTAAGGGAGTAGCCTCTATAGTGAACAAATTTTCTTTAGTTTACCATGAATGGCCATTAGTTTTAGAAAACGAATGGCCTTTATATGGCAAACTAAAGAAAATACAGCAAAATGATAAGAAACGTAGGGTAAGTTCTTTATTATCGGTCAGTTCCACTTTTCGAACACGTAAGAAAAAACGATATAATAATAATTATTTTATTTTTATTCTTATTTGTATCCATGATACCTGCAGGTATCATGGATACCAATAAAAACTAAAGAATTATTATCATATCGTTTTTTCTTACGTGTTCGACAAGTGGAACTGACCAATAATTAAGATCTTATCCAAGAAACAATAAAAACTTCCTTAATTTAAGGTTAAACTGACCTTTTAGTTGTGGTAATTTTCTATCAATCACGATAAACGCTGGTTGATTATTTCCCAATGTTATAACAACCCTTATCGTGATACGATAGAGGCAATCGGTTAGAACGACCAATTAAGTGACTAAGGCAACCAGAGAATGTTACAACGTACTAGGAAATGAAAGTACATGTTCCTAAACACGTAAGAGGGTAAGTTACGAGTTATTGGACAGATACACATTTTCGTTATAAAAATATAGGATTGTTTAACATATTAACTTGTTCTTTTAATTGGTATCCATGATACCTATAGGTATCTTGGATACCAATTACCATGATACCTAAAGGTATCATGGATACCAATTACCATGATACCTATAAGTATCTCGGATACCAATTGATAATTTAGCCTTTTGAATATTTATTTCAATTGGCATCCATGTTACCTACAGGTATCTTGGATACCAATTGATAATTAAATATATTAAATATTTATTTTAATTGGTATCCATGTTACCTATAGGCTATAGGTATCATGGATACCAATAAAGATAACGAGTTAAAATAATATTTCTTCTTATACGGTCGAAAATATAGAACTGTCCAATAACTCGGACCTATAACTATACCTTTTTTTAAGACGAAATATACATTTTTAACCGAGTGTCCCACACTTCACTTTAGAAATTAGTCCTAAAGTATGGAAACAATGTTGAAATGACATTGCTGCAACATGACCAAAACATGTTGACGTATCATTGGTGTAAAACAGAAAAGTCGACATTAAATATCGTTAGAAAGTTGTTATATAACACTTCTAAATGGAATAACCAGTTTCGCCTAAGGCCCATACTATACTAGCTGTTTCACCGCCGCGTTTACACTGCCCTGTTACCGCGTCTTCAATTAATTAGTATGCAAACAAATTTGCACACTATACTAGCGTTGCTACTGCCTTCCAATTATCAAACTGTGATTAATTGAAGAAGCGGGAACAGGACAGTGAAAACGCGGCGGTGAAACTGCTAGTATAGAATGGGCCTTAGATATTCTAAGTGTTTATATTTAGATAGAATACCAGTTTAACTGTAGAATCATCAGAATCAGTTCACAATGGTAGTTTTTAACAGGAAGTGCACTCCAGTAACTATAATTAAATAATGACTTTCTCTATTACATTCATTTTTGTTTTCTCTTTTTCAAAAAGATTTCTATTAAACGATGTCAATTTTTAGTTAGTAATTATTATTAATTAACTTAATTAATAGAGAGTTTATTAAGCTTTTATAAAGCCTATAGGGTAAAATAATCACAAATTACTCGCAATAAATAACTATGGCATTTTAATGTAATTAAAATAAACTGCTTATTGAAGTTTTAAATAAAAATGGAATTAAAGAATATTCATTAATTTAAAATGAATTGGTGAAATAAAAAATACAATTATTTTTAGGTATAATATTATAACAAAACGTGTTAAATATTGATAATGTAAATACTCTTCAAATAATACCTATACAGTGGTATACCTTCAAATAATACCCATACAGTGGTATACCTTTAAATAATACCTATACATTCATTTTAGGTTTTATAGGTGACCTTTGAAGCAACTAAAGAAGAAAATCAAACTATATCGTATTTATGGGGTGATATAGGGAATAATATAGTTATAGTGATATAGGGAATAATATAGTTATAGTGATATAGGGAATAATATAGTTATAGTGATATAGGGAATAATATAGTTATAGTGATATAGGGAATAATATAGTTATAGTGATATAGGGAATAATATAGTTATAGTGATATAGGGAATAATATAGTTATAGTGATATGGGGAATAATATAGTTATAGTGATATAGGGAATAATATAGTTATAGTGATATAGGGAATAATATAGTTATAGTGATATAGGGAATAATATAGTTATAGTGATATGGGGAATAATATAGTTATAGTGATATGGGGAATAATATAGTTATAGTGATATGGGGAATAATATAGTTATAGTGATATAGGGAATAATATAGTTATAGTGATATGGGGAATAATATAGTTATAGTGATATAGGGAAAAATATAGTTATAGTGATATAGGGAATAATATAGTTATAGTGATATAGGGAATAATATAGTTATAGTGATATAGGGAATAATATAGTTATAGTGATATAGGGAAAAATATATTTT
>CANNZV010000502.1:540453-797689 GCA_947561585.1 Caprella mutica | reverse complement strand
CATGGCTATGATTTGAACAAATAATATAATTATTGCGCAATAATTCTAAGCTACGCAATGAATAGTATATAATGAACTAAAGAAAATATTACGATGATTGATGGAAAAACATTAATTTATAGTTTGTTTATAATGCAATAAATTAATTATGGTCGAACTTGTTACGTCACTGGTTCCAGTACTCTATAGTCTTACCCAGGATACAGTAACATAGGGTATGGTAATCGGCTGATTGAATCTATAGTTTGACGTGACCACCGGGTGACTGAAAATGGCGACTCTGATCACACTTTGAAACATGGGAAAACCTACTTAAACTTAATCACTTTTAAATTGAATTTTTTCTGATCAATTACTAACTAGGCATTGGTTTAAATTGTATTTCCATTATTTTTTTCCTTATTTGTTATTCATTGGAACTACAATTTAGCAGTTAACTAGCACTAGTTTAGGCTGCTAAGTAGCATATGTTCAAGACCCTATTTTTTATAGATAAGTAAAAGAAATGAACAATTAAAACACACCTGAATTATATCTATATATTCAACTTTGAGGTTCAATCACCATTTTCGCTTTTCTTTTGCACGAAACCCTTATAAAATGACTTCAAACTTCTCGATATTAACATGCAAATACGAGGAATTATGAGCCGCTCGGTCACAAACAAGGAATGTGTTGTTGTGGTGACGTCATATTTTTGTGTCGTCTGCTAGGTACTATACCTGATTATGTTCTTATACCTTGGTCTTACCAGTCTAAGCTGAAACATAAGCACGGTCATACACATTTCAACTTGGCTATACCTACTTTATATCTTAATAATATAATATCTATAGATAAAACAGTAATAACATCACCAATTCGTAAAAGATTGTTCTGCTATCTCTTTCATATCTATTTCTAATTAGTATTAATTATTTTGACAGTACTATTTATTTACTATAGGTACAGTGTTACAGGAGGGGGGGGGGGGGTATACAAGAATTTCATGATACCTATTACCCTATATTAATGAATTTAAAATAGCAAAATGTACAAGATACTTCGTAATATTTTAAGAAAGTAACTATAGGCTTGTGTCCATGGCAGACTTTAATTTCAAACAGTTTTTTTTTTCACCTCTTTATTAAAGTTTATAGGGTATAGGGTAAGTTCCGAATTATTGGTCAGTACTACATCTTCGGTCATATAAGATAAAACAGTATAATAACTATTAGTTAGCACTGTATAATAACTTGTATACGTTTTTTTTTCTTATATGACCGAAGATAAAGTACTGACCGATAATTCGTAACTTACCCTAGGTCTGACCTGAGGTGATTTTGTCTCAGCTTAAAAAGTGACAGTTTCCAGATGTCAAGATTAAGGAGCTTAGCTAGTTATTAACTAGATAACTAATTATTACTCATATTACTTATTTGGAAAATCACCAATATACGTTTGGGTGACTCTTTGGAATTTCTTAAGTCACAATGAAAATATTTTATTAAAATTTTGTTCGTCATATAGTCGCTAGAATATTGGCAACTTCGGCCATACTTTTTAAAGGGGCAGTAAACCTGTACCAAACAAATTCTCTCTTGTTAATAAATTGATTGAAGGTTTTTAATTATAGAATAAAATTAATATTCTAAAATATATAAACTTTTGATGCTACAGTATTGAATAAATTAGGTACGATTAATTAATTGTAATTTGTTTATGAATTTTAGAGAGAGAAACAAAAATCTAATAAATGTTATCCTAAATCTCGTAGCATGGTTACCTAATTTTTATATTGTTTTACAGCAAGAAATAATGATTTAAAATATTTATTTCAGTTTAACAGATAAATTATTATATTTCCTATTGTTTCTGGAGTAATAAAATAATACAGTGAGTTACAATAAAACAATTGGGTGTTATTTCGGTACGCGATCTGGTTAGAATTTATTACCGAATATAATGAATAGAGCTATACAAGATACAAAACATAATAAAACCTTAATTTCCACATGAAAAGAGATATCCTTATAATTATTATGACCTACATACATCCTACTAAACTTATGAATATAACTTAAAATAGGTCTAATGATTTTTTTTACTTAGAAGTAATTGTGACATGAAAATAATAAATATTTAAATTATATAAAATATTATTTCTTTAATAAATAATAATATTTAAATATTACTAATAAAAATAATATTTAAATATTACTAATAAAAATAATATTTAAATATTACTAATAAAAATAATATTTAAATATTACTAATAAAAATAGTATTTAAATATTACTAATAAAAATAATATTTAAATATTACTAATAAAAATAATATAATAATATTTTAAATATTAAAATGAAATACTATTGAATTATCTATCACATCGCATACCGAACTATACACCAACAATTGTTTGGTCAACTATATTTATTTCATTAGCGACAATTCCATATACCTAATTATGATTAGTAAATAATAAAACTGCTTCTAAACAATAACGTAATTTTATAAAGCATATTTCTCGTTTGAAGTTATGGTGGGGCCATAGATGATTTTATATGATAACGTTTGATACCGATAAAAATAACAGGTATCATGGGAACCGATAGAAAGCATGTATCATGGGTACTAATAAAATATCAGGTATCATGGATGCCAAATAGAATACCTTAAATTATTTATATATTTTTTTCTGAACTGCCTAACTTCATTTCCCTTCAAATGATATATTTTGTAAGATTTTTTTGAAATATTTTCCTCAAACGACCTGTTAAACACATGTTTACGCTTTCATTCATTAAAAAAACACGTGTAAAACATTGCGCCTACATTAATTTTAATTATGATTTTCTTTGAAATAGTTAATTTAATATTTTTCATATGCTTTCTTTGCCTACATACAAGAAAAATAAGAAAATATTCTTTGTTTTAACGTTAAAGTTAACGAATGGCATAAAGGTATATTTATTAGCTAAAAAAACACACATGGATGCATACCTAGCATAGATAGTTAAATATGCACTAAGTCGTTAGCAATCCATTTCATGTTTATATGAGATATATCAAAGTACTTTCGGAATTAATAATTCTAGCTACGGAGAGGTCACAGGTACGAAGGTCAGGAAGTACGTAGCGCTACGAGAAAATAGGTAGCGCTGAAGAAAAAATAAATATAGGTAGCGGTACAAGAAAATATAAAAAATCACCTCATTAACAGTTAACGTACATATAAATGACCTTTATTCGCTACTTTGATGTCATTCTACTAACCATATACCATTGCCTATATTGCTATTGGATTTTATTAATAAATTGTGGACATGCGTACCTATTCATTGTATTAAACTCTACTATATGTACACATTGTACATCACGTAATATAGTGTGTACGTTTGTGTATACTTTACTATGGAGTTACTGATAGGTAATGTATGTAGTATTTTGTATTGTTATCTATCTCTAGGGACGCTCTATAATGTATAGGTAAAATATAAACGTTGTATATAAATAACTTTCTTCGAAATGGTAGTGAAGAATATATAATCTAATTATCATAATGTTTACCGTCTGAAAATTGTGCTGAGTTATATGATAACACAATTTCTTTGACGTCAATTAAGTTAGATGCCAATTACTTATTTCTGCCCATCAATTTACAGCTATATCCAATTTACTCGATAAATTACCTTTGATTGATTTCATATAGTTGTGGAATATGTGTTAAAGGAGAAATACTTGTATTAATTCATACTAATTTCAATTGATAATGCTGTGTGTTAATGAGTATTTGGCAACTGTCTGTGGTAGGCGTGGTTTTAGCGAGTGTCAGTTGTCTGTGATTGGCTGAAGGTTGCGGTGCTCCCTTCTCCTAGGCTACCTAACTCATTTCACTTGTAACGTTCTAAGCAGAAGGTTGTGCGCCTCCCTCCTCTCCTGTTTGATTTAACTATTTTGTGTTCAGTTCCACACTCAGTGAAGTTATTACTCCAAAATGGATTTCTCTGACGTAAGTTTTTACTGTTAAATATCGTTATTGGTAATTAACTCTCTTGTGTTTTGACGTTAAAGTGAAAGTATTTAAATTAATGTGTTAAAGCTCACGTTAGTCTAAGTAAAAGTTTAACTCTCGGCTCATTTATTTTATTTCTATTCTGTACTTATTAACGTATATATTATTTATATATGTTTTTATTTAAATACGTATTTCTATGCTTCAATGAACACTGCATTTGTTGTTATCAGTACTACAATAGTTTTTATCTGTTAGATAAATAAATGGGAATAAACATTTAAATTATTTCTAGAGAAATTGGTGTCTAGTGAATAAATTATTTATATTTTAAAGATAATAAATATATTATTTAAATTATCGATATTTTAATTGCTTTATTTTCGATTGATAAGAAATATTTAATTAGGCTATCTTTTATTATTTTTTATTCTTATACATAATATTGCATCAATTTTTAGTGTTGACAATTTTTTTTCACTGTTAAAATTAAAATTGATTTTTATTATTTAATTAAAGTGTAACAATACAGGTAAAGCTGTAAGTTTTATTAAATTGCATTTCAAGGAAACGCTAGTAAAGCTAAAAATCTCAGACTATTATTTAATGAAAATATTTGTTATTTATATTTCTTACCTATACAAATAATAAGGTAGGTATAACTGCCGCTTAATTACTGTAGAATACAGATTGTGATAAGAATGATAATATTCTTAAAATTTCACTCACATGCATATCTATGGACATGCAAACTAATATACGTAATTAATAATGCTTTATTATACTGAGAACAATTTAAAGATAAATTATTTCATTTCTGGATTCTTGGACAATTAATCTATAAGTAGAAAAAAAAACACATCAGCACGAAATTTCTGTTTGGGAATATCTCCCATTAAATCCAGCAACTCAGATAATTCGTTTCACCTCTTCTTAATTTCTATAGAACTTTTCTAATCAAAGAAAATGTGAAAGAAAAGGGTAACTAAATCAAATTACTTAAAATCTGAAAAAACACCACATTAAGTGTTGATTGTAAATTGTAATGCCTCTGAAAATAATCAATGTTTGACTAGAATATAGACGAATGAAATATTTATTAAACCATATAATTTAAAGAGGTCGCTATAGGAGATGCATCGCTCTTAGAACGTTCCATTTTTTGTCCCATTTAAGATCGTTCTTTGTACGAGCTTTACCTGTATTTGTCAACATAGTGTAAATTTTCTGTTCAATATTGTTATTTTGAAATTCTTACAGTATGAAGTCACTTACATTATGTTTTTCTATTCCCCAGCAGTTTCCTGTAGTGCCCAGTAACAGCGGCTACGAAACTCCCAACTTGGATAACGTCCCCTCTCCCTACTATACGGACAGTAGCAACAGCCCACTGTCCGTACAATCTAACTCGCCCCATTACACGGTGGACTACTACAAGGAAGAACCAGCTAGTCCCTATGGGATATACAACTTCCCTGTGCTGACCCCACCCTCTGTCCAAAACCCAGGACAAGTGCAGGAGTACCAGCCAACACAGTACATCCCCCAAACTTTTTCCGAGCAAAACTCCTTCCAACCGTCTGCGATTTCACAGCCTTCTTCCGTTGACTATCAAGTCAGTAAACTGCTCGAAAATCCTATGTTTTCCCAAGCTCTGGATAACCTTCTCGAGGGTTACTCTTTCCAAACTCCCTCTGATCAACAGCAGTACGGGTTCACCACCAACATCGCTCCCATGAACTCGAACCCCGCCGTGCAGGAGTCCGCTAAGCAGAACGGTAACATCTACAACTTACCCATAACCCCACCTTACCCCGAAAACGAAATTGCTGTCAATTCGTTGTACTCCTTCAACGAAAACAGAGTTCTGATTGAACCTGAACGGTCTTACGGAAACGTCCTAAAGTGCGAAATGATGCCTGCCATCAAGAACGAAAATGCCAACATGATGCCGCAACCCAACATGATGCCTGCTAACATGATGTCGCAAGCCAACATGATGCCAACTAATATGATGCCGCAGCAATCAGCACTAACCAACATGATGCCACAAACCAGACCTATGCCGAAAGAAGCGTCAGGAAACCAAGTTGCCGCCAAAATGGCGCCTCGTCTCAAACCATCTTCGGGGGAACCTATGGATTATGACGCGTCTTCTCTGCTGGAGTCTGTGATGCATAGCGTCATTCCCACCGCTGGCGTCTCTCACAGTGAGTACTATTTTTATTATTTATAGGCTGTAGATTTAAATAGATAGGGTAAGTTATGAATTATTGTATGGGTCCATTTCTCCGATCGCATCAAATTTGTTTATATAAATACAGTAATTTAACTTTTATTTCAATTGGTATCCTTGATACCTTCAAGTATCTATATATACTTGTTATATATTTTTCTCATGTGATCGAAGATGTGGAACCGTTTGATAATTCAGAACCTACCCTATAACGTTACAATTTGTTGTTTTCAATGAATTAACAGAAATTTAATATTGAATATAATCTATTTCTCTTTTAATTTTATCAACTCTATTACACATATTGTTTTATCTTGACTATTTTCTATATTCTTTTAATTACTATGACACAAAATGGGTTTCCAATATTTTTCTCAGTCTGTCTATGTTTCCTTCTTAGCATGCTTTACTTCCTCATATTATTATGCATGTATTTCATTCACATTACATCACCGTGACCCACAACATTGCGATCCTATTGTTATGTGTGCTAATTGATAGTCTACGTGCAATACGTCATACTAAGTATTAATATCATGTCCCTGTGATTGGCTCACCACTCACAACTTCACTCCCACGATCTCGTCGAGTTTCAAATAGTCGTAAAAAAATATTTCCGTCTATTTTTTTTAGTTTCAAGGAGTGTCATACCCTTTGTGCCCTTTACTAAACTAACCTCTGACATTCTCCGCTCATTATTTGCGGTGTTGGATGGCAATAATTATCTAGCGACATATGGCACTCCCCCAAACAATTCATTTATAGTATTTTTTTTATCATTTTGAAGTTATGTCTTTGAAATGAAACAAATAGACTCAGTTTTTTCTAATCTTTTCTGAGAAGATGCAAGCTTCTATCGGTTGGATGCGTGCGCATGTAGGTATTAGAGTGATAAAACCACTTGAAAGATATAAATAGTCATTATCTAATCGCGTGAATGTTCTTGATCTCATAACCAGCACGCTATAGAAACCTCCCCACCTTCTACAGGACAATTAGGACACATTCTACTTACAAAACTCTATTGCTACATTACACCGTTAATAAACACTATATTTAGTCATCTGTTTCCTAAGAAATATTGCGTTAGTACCATTTCATAAATTAATATTCGTTGAAATAATATAGAAAATGATATACCTAATAGAATTTGTTGTTGTAGCTATGTGACTACTATTTTCTCAGATTGTTAGTTAGTCTCACACGTTTAACCCTTCAGTCTGTGAACATTTTCAACTGACTCTCTAGAGAAAAAAGGATGACGCAACTATCGGAAATGCGTCATCTAAGTTATATGCCGTACTAACGCTAGCAAAAATATACCCACTTTGCACACTTGTCATAAAGAACATGAAATAACACGTAGTTGTTTACTAATATTGCAATTTGCAGAGGGTTATGTTCTCATTCTATGTGGTGTATTTGTTCTAATCAACTGCTAATCATTGTTGCATCTTCCATCTTTTATCACCATTCCTCATCTTAAAACTGGTACCTAGAATCTATTGGTACTTTTATACCTAAATATCAAAGATCATTTCTCACGGTGCCTGCGACTACAAACTAATCGAACATAAATCAGGTTTATGGGATCTATTGTGCTTCATCTTGGTCGCTTCTATTGACTAACTAACGCATTATGGCTTATTCGTGGTTAAACTAATGACTTTTTTTGAGAGGTTAACTAATTAAATTATCTATTCCTGAATTGTCTCATCATTTTCATTGCATGAGAAATATCAAAACTGCATCTAGCAAGGCCGCCCACATGCATTGTTATCATTATTGATGCATTCACTTGTTTTAAAATCTGGTGTCTTTATGGTGTATTTTAAATGCCTTCAGCCAACTGCGTACTTTGATGTATTTAAATCACTTAGTATTTCATGGTTTATTATAATAGTTTAACATGGAAAAATACTTGCATTTTGCTGTAATGTGGGCGCCTGCTGCTTGGCAACCAAGGTACAACGACCTTTCTGCTCATGTTTTTATTGAAAGTTTTGGGCGCACCTCTTAATGCGCAGTCGCTCGACTGGCTCTTTCAAACTTTCTAATTTCTTTACATTGCTTTTTCATTAGAAGCAGCATAGCATTATGCAATTCTGACAGCGAACTTGTTCGCTAACCAGTTTCTTTGTGCTTTGTTTCTAGATCCTAAGGAGTGGTCTATCTCCGATGTTCGCGAATGTTACATAAAACTTGCTGCGATGTGGAACATTGTGCTTCCAAATGAATGCTTGAATAGCATCAATGTGGATGGTAAAACATTGTACGATATGACCCAGGAAGAAAGGGTAACGTTTGGTAAGACGGAGAATGATACGGAGTGTCATGTATTCGAACTCATGAATCTTTGGCTCATACTTCAACATAGAAATGAAGATATTAAGGAAGAAAAGTATGACAAAGAAGTTAAGCAAGAGATTGTTGAAGAAATGAACACTTTGTTGCCTCTATCTGTTGAGAAGCAGAACAATGCTTCCGATTCTGCTGAGTACACCCAATTGGTGTCTGAACAGGAATTGAACCAGAGTCTAATAGGGTTTGATTCCGGAGATATTCTTTTGCAATCCGCGAAGTACGTTAGCATGGATGGTCGAGCCCTTCAGGCGACAAATCAGGAAACTTCTGCACCAGTTACTGTGTCTGCCTTGATGGATAATGCTCCCACAACCACTGGTTCGGAAGCCACTCCTACTGGATTCCTCAACGAATCTGTGATTAGCGAAGTGCGTGGTCTGAACAAGGAGTCTGAGGTGTCCAAACATCCAACTACTATCGAACAGGAGGATTTGATGGATACAGATGGTGAGTTAGTTTACAAAATCCATTGTTTACTAACGAATCTACTAACACTATAGTTAAGATCTTTTTAATTACTTTTTGTTTGCAATCGAATTCTAACCCTTTAACTTTGATACAACCGATGGTCTTTGTTCCGAAACTTAGCAACTGTTGCTCCGTTGTTCTTTGTTGTTTGGATGTTGAATGTAGGTATGCATCGCCCCCTCTAAAAGCTGTTTCTCTTCAAGGTGATTCACTTGTCGCCTTAGGTAGGTAGGTACTGCTGTTGTTGCTCTTGCCTGCCTAAGCTCGCGCCTCTGGCTATGCTAGCCTCGCTCGGGTGCACTCAGCGAGTTGTGCATTCAGTTCTCGCTTCAGCTTCGTATTTATATAAGAATAAGGAAAATATCACCTATTATCAAGTAGCTGATTGCAGTTTTTCGGTGATATTTATTTTATCCATTGGAATGATTACGTGAAATGATAAGGGGGCATTAGAAGAGAAATTTGCATACTTATCACACTGTTTGGATCTAATTATGTCGCTCTGGTAGCGTAATTACCTGATAATTTCAGCACTTAATTGCATCTATACAAATCATCGTGGTAAGCCAAATAATTGGTCATTGTGAAAATTGCATGTGATGACGCATAGTCACTTGCAAAAATGTATAGCGGGTTTGTTTGTATACAAAGACATTAAAATGCTAATATCAGCAGCAAGAAATCACTTTCGTCCTATTTATTATTTCCGATCGCACCTATTATATCTTTGTTACTATATTGGGTTTTTCCAGGGTCACTCGTGCAATCCACAACTCAGTTCTTGACACAGTCGTTGCTACAGGCATATTTACACTACTCTTTGGAATTACATTCTCTTTTCAATCAACTTGATGATATTTGCACTTTTAAATCATGAAGTACGTTTAGCACCATATAATATTTTTTTATATTCAAAATCAAGGAATTTATTAAGAATGTTTCTTTGTTAGATGAACTTATTAATATTATAGCTGTACTACATGCTGATCTGTTATACGTGCTTCTTCGTTCTTTTCAACAGACATAAAAAGTATCTGTAAAATGCATTGCAGTCAGTTCGTTTAAAACCTTTTCAATCAAAGACATCCTTAGCTTTAGGGCTGTAATATCTTTAAAAAGATAATTCAAGGACCAAAGCACATTAACTAAAGAATAATAGGCTCTAGAGTACTTTGGGAGGTGAATCAAGTTGTCCCAATGCTCTTTAGATGGTTCTATACTCAAGGCCACAGATTGTTTATAAACCTAGGAGCTTGTTTCAGTTTTTCTATCTCTAGATTGTACTATCACAAAAAGAATTTCTCTCCACAGCAATAGGGAAATATTTCTGTTTCATAGTGCATACATACATGGTTGGAATGCTCTATTAGGAATTTTATATCTGTGTTTTAACAAGTTGCATTCAATTTAGCTACAGGCAATAGCTAGCTCATTAAAGTCTGATGTCATCTATTGCGTCCTGTGTATCTATTCATTTATATTTTGATGTTATGAATCATACTAGCCATATTGTTAACGCTTATTAATACCTACATACTTTGTCTGTCTAACTACGTATGCTAATACAATAGTAGATCTATTGACATTTATGTCTGCTGTAAGTGATGTATGACACAAAATATTCACGCTTTTTTTAATCTTCTTTATGTTATGTCGCCTGTTAAAATCTTATGCCTAGATACCAACTGTTTCATTATTACTAGATATAAGGTTACCACAATTATACCTGACTATAATACATTAAGTATAGTTAATCTTCTGAAGTGTACCGTAATTCTGACCACAAGTAGAGATTATAGGACATAGGGTACATGTGACCACGCTTAGAACCTGTTACTTTGAACTTTAAGCCGATATCACCTGGTTGCTATGGGATAAGCTTCTTTTGTCTTTAAAAACACCTGTTAATGAACCTTCTGTCTAGAAATGAATATTAAATTCCAAAAGAAAAGCTCCTACCGCTTGTATTGTTATAGTAAAATTAATCCACAGAGCCTCGAAAATACCAGTTTTTTAAGATATTCAAATTAAACTCGTACATTAATTAACCTGACAGGGCTAATTTTATTCTTCATCTCGATTGTGTATTTGATCTTTAGATAATTAGGCTAATTAGAACTTATCTGTAGGGCGGACTAATTTTTCTTTACCTTTTTATTGTTCTGGCCTATTTTCTGAATTCTTAGCATAATGAGATCATCGTTCCAATGCAGTGAAATATATTTTTTGGAATAGTTTATTATTAATAAACATATTACGTAATAAATTATTGTTTATAATTAATATTATTAATATTAATAGTTGTTTTCTGTTTTCCTCTTCAGAATCAGACCCTGAAGAAGAAGTTGTTCCAGTCTGTTCTAACGGCAATGGCCGAGGACGGGCACATATTCATCTCTGGCAATTCTTGAAGGAACTCCTCGCCAACCCCAAGAAGTACGGCTCTTGCATTCGTTGGCTCGATAGACACGAAGCCATTTTCAAGATTGAGGACAGTGTTAAAGTAGCCACCCTTTGGGGAAAGAGGAAAAATAGGCCAAATATGAACTATGATAAGCTATCTCGTTCTATTAGACAATACTACAATAAAATGATTATAAAAAAGACTGAAAAATCGCAAAGGTTGGTTTACCAATTCTGCAGTCCATATGGTCACTAAACAGAATAATAATATACAGATGAATTACTGATTGATTAACGGACTGATTTAATGGCACTGATTTTTCTTAGTTATCCTCCTTTCTGGTTAGTTTTCAGCTTTTTTATTTGTAGTAAGAGGAAGGTAATTTCCTCAAAAAGCACGGTGTTTGTGGCTTGGTTGATCTGTAGGACATTGCTGTCCCTGATCCTAATCTGCTGAACCGTTGTTTCTTTTTTTGGACTATATATCTATGATATATTTTCATTATGTAAGTTCTGTGAACTTCACATGTTTTTGCATTAATCTTATTTTTGGTTAAGTTAGTTTTTAGTAGCAAGGCACCAGTATGTTGCTTTGCTATTAGCTTTTACAAATTTAGTTTAATCTGTAATGTAAGTTGTGAGTTCACGGAACGGAGGGAAGGGAATTGACATAATCGTATTTTAACAGAGGGCAGACATAGGCCATCTTTGTTCTCTGTTGGTACGTTCTAGAGCTGCTGACGAAGTGAGTCGGACGCGACTTCAGTTGTCACCTGTTCTAGATACCTAGTTACCTAGTAGGTAGGGTTTGTTAGAGAGATTACATCTAGAAGATTTAACTATTTTCCTACTGTATTCCAGAAGATTTAACTATTTTCTATATGTATTCTAGAAGATTTTAACTATTTTGTATATGTAATCTCATTGTTTTCGTTAGAAATTTTTATTATTGACAATTATATAACTGTATAAATTATAAATAATGAACTGTTGATGAAGTGTACTTAGATGAATTCTTTCTTGGTAAAATCTTACGGGAACTAAAATGAAATGTCTATTATTAAGAATAGTTAATTTTCATTTTATTTCCTTTATCTAAGATTTTCCGATTAAGAATTCCCTTATGAACTAAAGTGTAAATATTCAATATCTACAAATTCATTATCAAGTAAATATGTTTTTTGACCGTTCTTTAGCGCTGGACTGTTTGTTATGTTAATTCATAACTTAACGTTAAATGAACTTCAATTTTACTTTTATAAATGCACTTTTTAAAATGAACTTAAAAAGCACTTTTTAAAATGAACTTAAAATGCACTTTTTAAAATGAACTTAAAATGCACTCTTTAATATGAACTTAAAATGCACTTTTTAAATGATGCACTGAACACTAGGGTAGACTTAATGTTTTAGTTGTATTTAAAAAAATAGTAAATTTCAATTTTTTTGAAACTTTTTCATCCAATTAATTTTTCATTGTAGATATTGAATTCTAGGTAGGGGTGCATATAGACCCCCTTAGTTGTAGGTAGGGGGGGGTGCATATAGACCCCCTTAATTGTAGGTAGGGGGTGCATATGGACCCCCTATTGTTATAATTGTACAAATTTACTCATTTAATCAAGTAATTAATATTAAATACTTTTGTAAGATATTTTTAAAATAAATTGTGTTCTTTTTATCTATTTTTTTCTAATTCCTTTAAATATAATATGAATTGAAAATTACTTTTAGGATAAGAAAGTTCTTTAATTAAATTGCTACAAAAATAAAATTTAATATTTCTAGATTTAATGAAAATGAAATAAAAGAAACAAAATAATTAGAATAAACCTTTATTTTTTCTTGAAAAATTAAATTCAAATCTGTATAAGTTTATTTTGAAGAAAATCCTTTTTTTAATCTAAAAAATAAAATTCCTTATATGATGGAAGATGTGGAATAAATAATTAATTATATAGAAGATGAATTATTTTAAGTAAAGATTTATTAATAAAAATTATTATTTTAGTTACTTATCAATCAAAATAATTAATTATAAAAAAAAAATTTAATCAAAAAGAAAAATAATTATTTATATTAATAATAAAAAAAATTAATTTAATATATTATAAAGGGAGATTAATTGAAATAGAGAAAATAGACTAGAAATTTGGTGAAGTTTCGTAAGAAATGAAGAAATTTTCCCTTAGATTTTTAGATGAGTAGTAATATAAAGGTTACGTCCCAATTATCGGACAGTTCCATATTTCCGATCACTAAGAAGAAAATACCTAATTATTATTCTAATCCATGATAGGCAAAACCTAGCCACTATCTAAAAAATTCTAAGAAGTACATTTCGAGAAAAAATCTAACTTCTAAATTTTCCTCCAGTGACGAAATATAAAAAGCGGAAAGTTTGATCAGTTCATTGCTAAACTGTTAAAGTACATAATTAAAACAAACTTTACACTAAAAACTAGTGAGATAATGAATAAAAAGTATAATCGATTGATTCTAAAAAAATCTAAGAGAATCTATAGCATAAAAGCAATATACAAGAAAATATTAAAATCTTGCCTAAGTTACCGGTCTTAAAATTTCACCATGTTGGTTAAAACAGTAATTTTTATATTATTCTTAAAAAACATAATTAAACATTGCTATTTAAAATGCTCTATTGATTTAAATATATTAAAATTATATGATTTTCTAGTTTGACAGGTTTGAGGTGCACTAGCCCTTTGCATCTCAAAGTGGTTGACGTAGTAGTAAAGTGGGGAAAGAACATTCCAGGGACATATAGTAAGTGATGTAACGTAACTATTGTTACATGGAGTAACGCAATTGCTACATATTAGAGGTGTTACATGTACTGTATAATTATATGTTAACGAGGAATTTAACCTACTTAAAAAATGAGCAAATATAAATAAGTAAATAAATAACTTTATATTAAGGTAAATAAAATAAATTAATTAGCTAATAAAATATATTTGTAAGTGAATAAAAAAAATATAAGTAAATAAATGAATTTTTATATAAATAAATAAATGTTCGAATGAATAAAGAAATTATGAGTAATTAAATATATTTATAGTTAAATAAATAAGTAGCTATTCATTTTATCTGATCGAAAATGTGGAACTGTCCAATAACTCGGAAGCTACCCTATTAAAATAGATGATATATCATTTGTAATATCATTTTGTTACCATTTATTACCCAATTATGAGAATTATGATAAATTCATCTGATACTATTATAATGGCAATAATAATGATAAAAATCATTTGAATTAATGTTAACTACGCAACTAATTAATCAACACTTTATTAGGTAGCTATATTGTAAATTTAACTTTCTTATATCAATGTTTGGTTATAAAAATCTTACAATATATTTTATGAAATACATTAAATAATTTGAATTAATAAATAAACATCAAATAAATTTAAAGATATAAACTTAAATTAAATTTAAATAAATAAACATCAAATAAATAAATTGAATGAATAAACAACAAATAAACTTAAATAAATAAACTTCCAATAAATAATCATCAAATAAGTAAAATAAATAAATATATAATAAATTAAATTTACAGTCTTCAATTTTGTAACTTTTCAGTTCACATTTGTGAAGTTAGATTAGGATTTTTTTTTTTTTATTTAAAAGTGAAAATGTTACAAAATCTTTTTTTAAGAGGATAAATTAGGGCCTGTAGATTTAGGGCTAAAAATGATATGGAATGTTTATGACTATAGGTCACAATGTCACAATTATGGAAAGTTTTGACCCAATAACTACAAAGAAATGAATACCTAACCACCTTTAATTGACAGAAACTACCCAGGTAAAGAGAGGAGTAACGATCTTTCTACTGATAATCTCCAACAAGAAACTCTACTTGTTATGTTCGTAGATATTTTAAAATTAGTAAAATTGGTCTGGCTACAAGAGGACGAATTGGTATGATTTGAAAATGGTAGGAAATTAGAAAACTGTGATTGATGAAATTAGTCTTAATTAGAGTTGTGACAATATGTGTTTAAAATCATAGAAACAATATTATATCGAAACGACTTGAAATGCAGTTAAATACTATATACTGCTGGTGTAGAACCATTCAATACTTTTTAATTCTCTCCGTTTATAGTATTTTCAAGATCTATGGTTTTAAAAGCATACTGTCACAACCCTAGTCATAATGCAGTGGCCATTTTCTCTACCTGTGCCTAAATTAAAAATTCTGTCCCTAAATAACCCATCAATAAGCAGTAATGCCTGCGGTTTACCAAGGCCTGACCTTTAGTGGTTAGGCCTTGGTCTGATAAGTAACCTTCTTTTGATGAAAATCTATTGTATTTTTAAACAAACAAAAATTTTAAATTATTAATTAAACTATATATTAACTTTTATTAATAGTATTATTATTTATTTCTAAGTTTTATATATAATTTTTTATAAATTTTTCCAGGAGTTAATAACCTGCAAGAAACTTTTTTTTTTTGATAGAAAATTTATTGTAGCTACACCGTAGTACTCAGACACCCATTTTACTCGGGTAGTGGGGGGGAACAACCTATTACTAATTAACCTATTATGACCTGTGAAATCACCCACTTTCCGAGTAATGAGAGTGTAAGACATCTGCAGCTTTAAAGTGTTTGAACTCAAGTAAGTCAGAGACACTTTTCAAAACATGGCAGGAAAGTTGCCAAAAAATTGGAAACTTTTGAAAGTTAAAATTTATTTTAAATTTACAACTGTTTTTTTTTTAAGATTTGAATTAGTTTCCATGCTTTTTGGAGCTTGTTAAAACATGTTAAAAGATGTATATAATATCTTTTATTGTGGTGAATATCCAATCTTTAGGAAATTATATAGAGGCTTGGTGAAGTATTGTTAAAAAATCCTTATCCTTATCCTCAATCCTTAAAATACAGTGAAACTCCTGAGTTACGAAGTATTGGTTTCATGACGTATATCGATTTCTATAACATAAACATTGATAAGATTTCATAACTCAGGTCCTTCATAACTCAGGTACTTCATAACTCAAGTACTTCATAATTCTAGTACTTCATAACTCAGGTCCTTCATAACTCAGGTCCTTCATAACTCAGGTCCTTCATAACTCAGGTCCTTCATAACTCAGGTCCTTCATAACTCAGGTCCTTTATAACTCAGGTCCTTCATAACTCAGGTCCTTCATAACTCAGGTCCTTCATAACTCAGGTCCTTCATAACTCAGGTCCTTCATAACTCAGGTCCTTCATAACTCAGGTCCTTCATAACTCAGGTCCTTCATAACTCAGGTCCTTCATAACTCAGGTTCTTCATAACTCAGGTCCTTCATAACTCAGGTCCTTCATAACTCAGGTCGTTCATAACTCAGGTCCTTCATAACTCAGGTCCTTCATAACTCAGGTCCTTCATAACTCAGGTCCTTCATAACTCAGGTCCTTCATAACTCAGGTCCTTCATAACTCAGGTCCTTCATAACTCAGGTCCTTCATAACTCAGGTCCTTCATAACTCAGGTCCTTCATAACTCAGGTCCTTCATAACTCAGGTCCTTCATAATTCAAGGTCCTTCATAACTCAGGTCCTTCATAACTCAGGTCCTTCATAACTCAGGTCCTTCATAACTCAGCTCCTTCATAACTCAGGTCCTTCATAACTTAGGTCCTTCATAACTCAGGTCGTTCATAACTCAGGTCCTTCATAACTCAGGTCCTTCATAACTCAGGTCCTTCATAACTCAGGTCCTTCATAACTCAGGTCCTTCATAACTCAGGTCTTTCATAACTCATGTCCTTCATAACTCAGGTCCTTCATAACTCAGGTCCTTCATAACTCAGGTCCTTCATAACTCAGGTCCTTCATAACTCAGGAGTTTCACTTTATTTTAAATTTATTTTATTTAAGCAATTCAATTTCAATAATAAATAATTTTTACACTATTTAATTAAAAAGAAGAATCTAATATATAAATAAGTATATAATTTAATTGAGAATGAATAATGATATTAAATGGTTAAAACAATATATACGTTACTATTATTATCCATCACATTAGTATATAATATCTGTATAATAAATATACATAAAAATTATGAATATTTTTATAATATCAAAGTCAATCTTAATTATTTATTATATGCCTAATAATATGCATGAATAAATTAAAAGACCGTGAGATAAAAAAAAAGAAAACAACCATTTCCAATTTAGAACCCAGGGAGAAAGTTATGGTGGGGCCATAGAAAATTGAGAAAGAAAGTTGTGGTGGGGCCATAAGAAATTAAATGTGGCATCTATTCAATCTTCTATGGCCCCACCATAACTTTCTCTCTCAATCTTCTATGGCCCCACCATAACTTCCTCTCTCAATCTTCTATGGCCCCACCATAACTTTCTCTCTATATACCTTTGCTATAAGAAAGTTAGTGCTTTAGGAATGAATAATATATAGTTTAAGTACCTAGTCAGTTTTTGAATATTTTCACATTTTCGATCATATAAAAAAACTAACTTGTTTTTCTTATCGGTATCCATGATACCAGTAGGTATCTTGGATACCAACTGAAATAAGTTAAATTTCATATATTTTTCTCATAATTGTGGAACCGTTCAATAAGTCGAACATTACCCTGTACCCAAAACTGACCGTTACTATCTATTTTGATCTGTAACTAATTCTTCCAAACAAGTTCATTAGTGACACTCATCACAAAACATCACTTTTTTGCCTCATCACCAATCATATTTAATTTAGGAATTTGTTTATATTTTTTAAACTTCCAAAAGTTACTGAAACTATAGTTGGACATAATAAAAAAAAATAATGAAATAAAAGAAATAAAAAAATATAAGAATATGGCTCTATAGAAAAATATAATTATCGGTGTGATTATAATTATCGATGGTAAAAAGATCATCCATCTACGACAATAAGTGATTAGACTAAAATACAATAATAATATAGCGTCAATTTAAAACTCTCATCGTCTATCGTCGGACAGGTGACAAAATATCCAAACGATATCGTCTGGAAATACAATAAACTATTTACGATTTTACTATCTTAATTATTATATCTTTTAAAAAAAAATTTTTTATATAATTTTAATTAATTTGAAGTGGTCAATCAAGTTTGTGGTTATGAACAAGTTACAAGTATATTAACCTGAAATGAACTACGCAGTACTCTGAAAAAGGGCTTAACATAGGTACTGATAGGTCAGTCAGTAATTTCCAAAGGTCAGATTAATGTTAGTGACAATTAAAATTATTATTTCACTTTTGTATCAAATATTTTATTTTCTTGTATGATCGAAAATGTGTAACTGTCCGATAACTCAGAAATTACCCCAGTTTCAGAAAAATCTTTGACATAACCCACCATTCCTAAAAATATTATGGAAAGAAAGTTATTAATACAAATAAATTTAGGTATTCATTGATCGAATTAAATTTTATTTGTTAAATATCTTTTATTAACAGGTTAATAGTAACATTTTCAACCCACATGTTAATATCAACATGTTAATCATTAACATGTTAGAATGATTACATTTTAACATGTTAGAATGATTACATTTAAACATGTTAGAATGATTACATTTAAACATGTTAGAATGATTACATTTTAACATGTTAGAATGATTACATTCTAACATGTTAGAATGATTACATTCTAACATGTTACAATGATTACATTTTAACATGTTAGAATGATTACATTCTAACATGTTAGAATGATTACATTCTAACATGTTAGAATGATTACATTTTAACATGTTAGAATGATTACATTTTAACATGTTAGAATGATTACATTCTAACATGTTAGAATGATTACATTCTAACATGTTAGAATGATTACATTGTAACATGTTAGAATGATTACATTCTAACATGTTAGAATGATTACATTCTAACATGTTAGAATGATTACATTTTAACATGTTAGAATGATTACATTTTAACATGTTAATCACAACCATGTTACAGTAATTACATTTTAACATGTTACAATTAATGATTACATTTTAACATGTTACAATTAATGATTACATTTTAACATGTCAATCATTACCATGTTAAAATGTTCAGTACCATGACTATTTTCACTCCCAATTCAGAGGCAGATGACTCAGCACATTTGCTAAGTACCAAATGACTTTGATATAATATTCATGCTAAAATGTTTTACACCAAATGGCTTTTCGTACTAAAGGCTTTTCATCATTCACATCGTAGTGATAAGTACGTACGTAGAGAGAATATCATTAATGCTATAAATCATAATTAAAGAGGCAGCTTAGGGTTAGTTGCGAGTTATCAGACAGTTCTATGTTTTCGATCATAAAAGAAAAATATTATAGTAATTAACATTTAACACTTATTTTGATTGGTATCCATGATACTTCCAGGTATCATGGATACAAATTATAATAAAATTTAGATTATAATTATGATATATTTTTTATTATATGATCGAAAAAGTGGAACCGTCCAATAACTAGCAACTTACATTATATATAAAACGACTCTTAATTTCAATAAAAAAATCCTAAGCTATGATCATTTATTTTATGATTTCAAATTAATGTCAAAATTGTATGAGTTTATCATTCAAAGTATACTTTAGCCCCTCTTAATCTTCTATGGTCCCACCATAACTTTCCCTCTTAATCTTCTATGGTCCCACCATAACTTTCCCTCTTAATCTTCTATGGTCCCACCATAACTTTCTCTCTTTGTAATCTTCTATGGCCCCGCCATAACTTTCTCTCTTTGTAATCTTCTATAGCCCCACCATAACTTTCCCTCTTAATCTTCTATGGTCCCACCATAACTTTCTCTCTTAATCTTCTATGGCCCCACCATAAATTTCTCTCTTTATAATCTTCTATGGCCCCGCCATAACTTTCCCTCTCAATCTTCTATAGCCCCACCATAACTTTCCCTCTTGGTATAAACTTATATCAAGAAATATAAAGTTTAGTTATTTTTAAATAACTAAACAGTTTCACCGAAAAAGATTTTAATCATATGTTCTTTATACACATATATAATATAATTTAATAACTATTCCTTTTATTCCATACAGAAATGTATAGTAATATTTTATAGAAATATCTAATTGATTTATGCTACACATTATTATACGCAAATTAAATAACAATACATTATATGTGATAATAAACACAACTGGATTATATTAAAAGAATCTTATTAATCGATAATAAAATATACCACATCAGCAAATAACACAAAACAATTAAAATGTGATATTTAGATTAAAGTACAATTTACCATATGTGAATTAAACAGGAATAATTATAATTTATAATAATTTAATTAATTTTTCATCCTTCTATCCCGTATTTAATTCGTTTATAGCTATAGGTACCATATGAAAAAAACATGATCTCATATTTTCCCCCTTCTATATAAAATAGCACATGTATATAATTATTTGAAAGAAACGTCTCGAATTATGCTTATCATTAGTGTAATTTATTCGCACATTCTATTTATGTGCTCAGATCATTCACAGATCAATCTATAATGATCGACACAGATCTCTGTATGCAAATAGTGCCATAATTCATTATAGATTGGCACAATGCATTCATGACTCTGTATGCACTTTACTTTAACCATTATCATTAATATCAGCACTCCTAATTAGCTGTGTGTCATAATTTAAGTAGAATTCATTTAGCTTAGAAATATGTAATAGGTATTTTCCTCGAATCCAATTCTTCTTCTTTTTCTAAATCACGGATAAAAATTTCATTCAATTTCTTCAAAGAGTTGTCCGATGTATAAAGGTTCGCCAGCGTCCTCCAAGTTTCTCTGGATTTCAAGTTATGAATTTTGTTCACTGTCTATCATAATATTCTAGCAATGTTCAATTGGTTCAACTGTCTTCGTTTACTAAAATAACATCAATTCGAGATAGAATTCAATTTGCTTTCTAAGCCCGATTCTGCAGTCAAATTGACAGAACTGTTCTTCAAAAACATTTTCCTTCCATTAGTGATTTTAAACTTGTTCTTGCAAGGTGTTGTGCAGAATAGTCAACCAGTCGAAATATTCATTTAGATGTTCGGAAATCACAAGGTTTCTCATGGATGTACAATCAGGCATAAGATGTATCTTGTTCAGCAAAACCAGCGCTTTCACCTAAAACATCAACTTGGTGCTTCGTTCAAGTTTTTCTGGATCAATGCTTTCGAAGAATCCGAATTTTAAAAATTGATTTCGAAATATCTTGTTGTTAATATTGCCAACTGTTATAACCTACATGGTTAACAGTTAAAACTTCTCTGATACAATCCACATGCTCTTTAAGAAACTCAGGATCATATTAGAACCATCATGGTTCTCCAGATCGGCTACCAAATCACCATGTTGATGGTTCAGAACCGTCATGAGTAAACCGCTTATGATCTTAAAATGTGCCAAATTCATTGATTTCTCACAGTTATATCGATTAGTTTCTTCAACAACTACTAGCAATATTTCTGTCACATGATTTACTTATAGATGAGGAATGGAAGTATTGAAAAACTTCGATATTTTAGTTTTCGCATCCATAGTCACTTGTGGATCCAATGCGCTGGAGACAAGTTTCTTCAGATCGATTTCCTGAATAACTAATTCAATTGCTGCTGAATCTTGCTCGAAAAGATATTAAAGAATTTTGCTGGCTTAAGTGAATCGAATAAAAGAAGGAGAATTCGGATTCATTAGATCATTTTCCTAAAATTGTGACACGATGGAAGATATAACTCGAGAAAGCTGTTCATTGGAAGGTTGTCCCTGTTCTGGTTTCTGGGTGAACACTTTAAGAAGCAAAATTGAATAAAAGTCAACTATTTTCTTGAGGAGTCTGCAAATAGATTGTTCTTGATCCATATACATAACACATTAGTTAATAATAATGTCATACTTTAATAAAATTTGAGAAAAAATATTAACTTAAATCGTCATTCCATTTTTCATTTGAAGGATTAGGAAATCCAGGATTTTTTCCAGTGAATCGTTTTAATGGAAGCAATCGGGTAAATCTTCTAAAATGTTTAACAGAATTTTCCCAAAAGCTTCTGTAACATTTGGCCATTTTGAGTCTGCGATTGAGAGTATTATACCTATTGCGAATTCTTGATCTGCAGAACATTCTTTTTGAGCAGCAAGAAGATATAAATCTTACATTATTTAACCACTTCGTTCAACCATACTCTGAACGAACTGTCTATCGTAAAGAATGACGTTTTCGATGATTTTCAAAGCCAGCAAACTCATATCACAGTTTTCCAGGGTTGTCACCGACTGAAGTGAGAGATTGAACAGAAATTCCATGGCCTAGGGTTGCACATGGCACAAATGCTAGGTAAGAAACACTTTGCTTTAAGAAGCTTCATCGTCATTATAAATAAGGAGAATCTCTTGTAATATTTGGGCTAGATTCCACCATTATTCCTCTCTTCCATTTAACATCGTTAAAAGATTTGTAACAACTTATGATTCCCTCGTCTTCTTCTCTTCTTTCATAATCATAAAATCCATGATTTTTATGTAAATAGCATTTGGAACATCTTGGAAATAGCATTTTTTATTGATATTAGGTGATATTTTGTATATTATTTCAGTATATAGAATACAGGTTCTATTTATTATAATGTTTCATTCACAAATGTTAGCGAAATAATCGATACTTTATTTATTATGGAGTTATTTCAGATGACGTGTTTATAAAATGTCAAACATTATTGAAATTTATAATTCTTTGAATGATAGAATAAGTTATAAAGTAATAATGAGAATATCTATTTATGTTGTCCATCATGCATAGAATATTGTCAATCCTAATTTTCGCTATGGTGGAGACCCCTTTAATCATAGAAGATTAAAGGGTTCTACATATAATCTTCTATGGCCCCACCATAACTTTCTCTCCTAATCTGCTGTGGCCCCACCATACATTCTCTCATAATCTTCTATGGCCCCACCATAACCTTCTACCAGGATAAATTGCTGAATAAGTTGATTCACCAAACATCAGAATTACCATCACCATGTGTATTGATTATGTAAGTCAACCTCTTTTACTTCATTATATGCTTTATCAAGTAGAATCGAAGATGTTAATTCTATCTTTGTATGACAATAGGTATGCCATTGCATCAGCTCTGTACGAACCAACCGCTTGCGCAAACCCTCTGTTGAAATGACGTATTTCCTAAAAAGGTTTAGCAACAATTGGTATCTTATTGACCCTAATAAAAAGAAAACGACAAAGAAAACGTAGAGTCTACTAGATAACTTGGGGTGAATTACGAGTTATTGGACGGTTCCACTTTACCGATCATATAAGAATAATGTATTAAAAATAAAAAAGAAGTTAAATAATATATAGTTGTTATATATTTTTTATATAATTGAAAACGTGAAACCGTCCAATAACTCGGATTTTAGCCGTTATGCAAAGAAAATATATTAGAAAATGTTAGCTTTAGGGGGGACTGTGTTAAATACTTCAAAATGTAATGAATTTAATTAGATACATTTGTTAAATGTTATTCAATTGAATTATTAAATGAAAATATATTTTAATGAATTTTAAGCATTTACTTAAAAAAAATTTGAAGCTTTAATTAGTATATTTGTTAAATCTTTATGAAAATTTAATTTTATAAACAATTTTTGTATAAAACTCATTTCTTCTAAAAGTTGTATTTATGTAACTACTCAATGAATTGTTCTACTTTAATTTCCATTAGTTATATTAGAGCATACATTATCCTTTTAACTCCTATAGGAAATTGCTTCATTTTTCATAGTATAGTTTAAAAATAATAATGATATTATATTGCGCTCAGAAATGAATTTTAATCCACATTTCAATTTCCACTGTTAGTACATAATATAATATTAAATAGTATAAGATCAAAGAACAACATACCTATAATCTCTTAATTACAACTAATGATTTTGATAGGGTTGTGACAATGTGCTTTTAAAATCATAGATTCTAAAATTATTATAGACGGAGAGAATTAAAGAGTATTGAATGGTTCTACACCAGCGGTATATAGTATTCGATACCATTTCATTTCGTCTGTGATATTCCTAAGATCTATGATTTATAAAGCATACTGTCCCAACCGTCTCCATCTTAACTACAACAGAGATCTTAATGCACATAGATTAGTAATGCTTTTAGCCGTCTACATCGTATCAGTTCGTTACCGGCCGTCACATCAAATTGCGTAGCGTCTTCTTTGGTATTTCCGGTAATGGAATAAAAAAAACATTAAAGAACGAGTCTGATTTTTCTGAAACTTTTAAATGATATATTTTATCATATGGGGTAAGTTCCGAATTATCGGTCAGTACTACATCTTCGGATATATAAAAAAACGATATAAAAATTGTTATTATTACTAATTGCTACCAATAATAATTTTTATATATTTTTTTCTTATATGTTCGAAGATGTAGTACTGACCGATAATTCATAACTTACCCTAGTTATGTATAACTGCTATATATATTTCATTATTTTAATAAGTTGGTTTTAGTTTAGGCCATTTTAATTTGATTTATTATCTTTATTATAAATAATATTTTAAATTATAGTTATCTCATTTTAGGACGTTAAGTGCTAAATTTTTTATTTAAAACAATGATAATTCTAATTAAAAAAAAAAACGAAAATATTAATTAAACAAAGCTATATTCCATAAATTTAATGGATAATACACTGCAGAAATATATGGTACACCAAGTGCGCATAGTGTACCAAGATATTGGTACACTATGCGCAGTAAATAATATATATTATAAAAAATTATTAGGGTGAGTTCCGCGTTATCGGACGCTTCCACATTTCCGATCATAAATTTTTTTTTTAATCATTATTTAACTATTACATTATTTAATTTTCCTTATTTACATAATTCCTTATCTACACATTTCCTTATCTATTTATATACGTAGATGTGGAACTGTCCGATAATTCGGAACTTACCCTGTATCTTCGAGAAGTATCGCACTTACTGATAAACTTGCTATCGGTTTTACTATTTAATTATTATCATTATATAATGACATCATTTCTATTTCTATTTTCCGTATAACTGTACCCATATCACTGTGTCTGTTGACTGTGACGTCAGAAGACAAGTACATGCTAATTTGGTTCAAGTAGCTATGAGAAGAAGATAAACAGATATATAAATATGTATCATTTAAACATGTACTTAAAGAGGAATTCACATGCTATTCAAATATTAATAAAAAAATGACAGAATTTTTTTCAAAATACAAAATTTTCACCATTAAAATCTATCAACACTGAAATAAAAAAAAAAATTTATCATTAACATTTCTTACTGAAATTATTTGTAACATTACATTTTACAACACTTAAAATTTTCAACATTAATTTTTCCAATATACATTTTTTCCAACATAAATTTTACATTAAAATATTCATCATTAAATTTTTTCAATATTAAATTTTCCCATAGTATATTAATTTCATTCGTTATTATTTTTCAATCATGTCACTCGAATGTAGTATATTGCATCACATTTTTTTCTATCATTCATTACAGTGAATGACATAATAAAATAGAAGAATTTTCCGCACGTGACATATTTTTCCTTAAGTCAAATACGTTCTAGCACGTAGATACAGTGAGTGTAATTACACGCTATACGTTCTAGCACGTAGATACAGTGAGTGTAATTACACGCTATACGTTCTAGCACGTAGATACAGTGAGTGTAATTACACGCTATACGTTCTAGCACGTAGATACAGTGAGTGTAATTACACGCTACACGTTCTAGCACGTAGATACAGTGAGTGTAATTACACGCTATACGTTCTAGCACGTAGATACAGTGAGTGTAATTACACGCTATACGTTCTAGAGCACGTAGATACAGTGAGTGTAATTACACGCTATACGTTCTAGCACGTAGATACAGTGAGTGTAATTACACGCTATACGTTCTAGCACGTAGATACAGTGAGTGTAATTACACGCTATACGTTCTAGCACGTAGATACAGTGAGTGTAATTACACGCTACACGTTCTAGCACGTAGATACAGTGAGTGTAATTACACGTTATACGTTCTAGCACGTAGATACAGTGAGTGTAATTACACGCTATACGTTCTAGAGCACGTAGATACAATGAGTGTAATTACACGCTATACGTTCTAGAGCACGTAGATACAGTGAGTGTAATTACACGCTATACGTTCTAGCACGTAGATACAGTGAGTGTAATTACACGCTATACGTTCTAGCACGTAGATACAGTGAGTGTAATTACACGCTATACGTTCTAGCACGTAGATACAGTGAGTGTAATTACACGCTATACGTTCTAGCACGTAGATACAGTGAGTGTAATTACACGCTACACGTTCTAGCACGTAGATACAGTGAGTGTAATTACACGCTATACGTTCTAGAGCACGTAGATACAGTGAGTGTAATTACACGCTATACGTTCTAGCACGTAGATACAGTGAGTGTAATTACACGCTATACGTTCTAGCACGTAGATACAGTGAGTGTAATTACACGCTATACGTTCTAGCACGTAGATACAGTGAGTGTAATTACACGCTACACGTTCTAGCACGTAGATACAGTGAGTGTAATTACACGTTATACGTTCTAGCACGTAGATACAGTGAGTGTAATTACACGCTATACGTTCTAGAGCACGTAGATACAATGAGTGTAATTACACGCTATACGTTCTAGAGCACGTAGATACAGTGAGTGTAATTACACGCTATACGTTCTAGCACGTAGATACAGTGAGTGTAATTACACGCTATACGTTCTAGCACGTAGATACAGTGAGTGTAATTACACGCTATACGTTCTAGCACGTAGATACAGTGAGTGTAATTACACGCTATACGTTCTAGCACGTAGATACAGTGAGTGTAATTACACGCTACACGTTCTAGCACGTAGATACAGTGAGTGTAATTACACGCTATACGTTCTAGAGCACGTAGATACAGTGAGTGTAATTACACGCTATACGTTCTAGCACGTAGATACAGTGAGTGTAATTACACGCTATACGTTCTAGCACGTAGATACAGTGAGTGTAATTACACGCTATACGTTCTAGCACGTAGATACAGTGAGTGTAATTACACGCTACACGTTCTAGCACGTAGATACAGTGAGTGTAATTACACGTTATACGTTCTAGCACGTAGATACAGTGAGTGTAATTACACGCTATACGTTCTAGAGCACGTAGATACAATGAGTGTAATTACACGCTATACGTTCTAGAGCACGTAGATACAGTGAGTGTAATTACACGCTATACGTTCTAGAGCACGTAGATACAGTGAGTGTAATTACACGTTATACGTTCTAGCACGTAGATACAGTGAGTGTAATTACACGCTATACGTTCTAGAGCACGTAGATACAGTGAGTGTAATTACACGTTATACGTTCTAGAGCACGTAGATACAGTGAGTGTAATTACACGTTATACGTTCTAGAGCACGTAGATACAGTGAGTGTAATTACACGTTATACGTTCTAGCACGTAGATACAGTGAGTGTAATTACACGCTATACGTTCTAGAGCACGTAGATACAATGAGTGTAATTACACGCTATACGTTCTAGAGCACGTAGATACAGTGAGTGTAATTACACGCTATACGTTCTAGCACGTAGATACAGTGAGTGTAATTACACGCTATACGTTCTAGCACGTAGATACAGTGAGTGTAATTACACGCTATACGTTCTAGAGCACGTAGATACAGTGAGTGTAATTACACGCTATACGTTCTAGCACGTAGATACAGTGAGTGTAATTACACGCTATACGTTCTAGCACGTAGATACAGTGAGTGTAATTACACGCTATACGTTCTAGCACGTAGATACAGTGAGTGTAATTACACGCTACACGTTCTAGCACGTAGATACAGTGAGTGTAATTACACGTTATACGTTCTAGCACGTAGATACAGTGAGTGTAATTACACGCTATACGTTCTAGAGCACGTAGATACAATGAGTGTAATTACACGCTATACGTTCTAGAGCACGTAGATACAATGAGTGTAATTACACGCTACACGTTCTAGAGCACGTAGATACAGTGAGTGTAATTACACGTTATACGTTCTAGCACGTAGATACAGTGAGTGTAATTACACGCTATACGTTCTAGAGCACGTAGATACAGTGAGTGTAATTACACGTTATACGTTCTAGAGCACGTAGATACAGTGAGTGTAATTACACGTTATACGTTCTAGCACGTAGATACAGTGAGTGTAATTACACGCTATACGTTCTAGAGCACGTAGATACAATGAGTGTAATTACACGTTATACGTTCTAGAGCACGTAGATACAGTGAGTGTAATTACACGTTATACGTTCTAGCACGTAGATACAGTGAGTGTAATTACACGCTATACGTTCTAGCACGTAGATACAGTGAGTGTAATTACACGCTACACGTTCTAGCACGTAGATACAGTGAGTGTAATTACACGTTACACGTTCTAGAGCACGTAGATACAGTGAGTGTAATTACACGTTATACGTTCTAGCACGTAGATACAGTGAGTGTAATTACACGTTATACGTTCTAGAGCACGTAGATACAGTGAGTGTAATTACACGCTATACGTTCCAGAGCACGTAGATACAATGAGTGTAATTACACGCTATACGTTCTAGAGCACGTAGATACAGTGAGTGTAATTACACGCTATACGTTCTAGCACGCAGATAAAGTGAGTGTAATTACACGTTACACGTTCTAGAGTACGTAGATACAGTGAGTGTAATTACACGTTATACGTTCTAGCACGTAGATACAGTGAGTGTAATTACACGCTATACGTTCTAGAGCACGTAGATACAGTGAGTGTAATTACACGCTATACGTACTAGCACGCAGATACAGTGAGTGTAATTACACGTTACACGTTCTAGAGCACGTAGATACAGTGAGTGTAATTACACGTTATACGTTCTAGCACGTAGATACAGTGAGTGTAATTACACGTTATACGTTCTAGAGCACGTAGATACAGTGAGTGTAATTACACGCTATACGTTCTAGAGCACGTAGATACAATGAGTGTAATTACACGCTATACGTTCTAGAGCACGTAGATACAGTGAGTGTAATTTCACGCTATACGTTCTAGCACGCAGATACAGTGAGTGTAATTACACGTTATACGTTCTAGCACGTAGATACAGTGAGCGTAATTACACGCTATACGTTCTAGAGCACGTAGATACAGTGAGTGTAATTACACGCTATACGTTCTAGCACGTAGATACAGTGAGTGTAATTACACGCTATACGTTCTAGAGCACGTAGATACAGTGAGTGTAATTACACGCTATACGTTCTAGCACGCAGATACAGTGAGTGTAATTACACGTTACACGTTCTAGAGCACGTAGATACAGTGAGTGTAATTACACGTTATACGTTCTAGCACGTAGATACAGTGAGTGTAATTACACGTTATACGTTCTAGCACGTAGATACAGTGAGTGTAATTACACGTTATACGTTCTAGCACGTAGATACAGTGAGTGTAATTACACGCTACACGTTCTAGAGCACGTAGATACAGTGAGTGTAATTACACGTTATACGTTCTAGCACGTAGATACAGTGAGTGTAATTACACGCTACACGTTCTAGCACGTAGATACAGTGAGTGTAATTACACGCTATACGTTCTAGAGCACGTAGATACAGTGAGTGTAATTACACGTTATACGTTCTAGCACGTAGATACAATGAGTGTAATTACACGCTATACGTTCTAGAGCACGTAGATACAGTGAGTGTAATTACACGCTATACGTTCTAGCACGCAGATACAGTGAGTGTAATTACCGTTACACGTTCTAGAGCACGTAGATACAGTGAGTGTAATTACACGTTATACGTTCTAGCACGTAGATACAGTGAGTGTAATTACACGCTATACGTTCTAGAGCACGTAGATACAGTGAGTGTAATTACACGCTATACGTTCTAGCACGTAGATACAGTGAGTGTAATTACACGTTATACGTTCTAGCACGTAGATACAGTGAGTGTAATTACACGCTACACGTTCTAGAGCACGTAGATACAATGAGTGTAATTACACGTTACACGTTCTAGAGCACGTAGATACAGTGAGTGTAATTACACGTTATACGTTCTAGCACGTAGATACAGTGAGTGTAATTACACGTTACACGTTCTAGAGCACGTAGATACAGTGAGTGTAATTACACGCTATACGTTCTAGCACGTAGATACAGTGAGTGTAATTACACGCTATACGTTCTAGAGCACGTAGATACAGTGAGTGTAATTACACGCTATACGTTCTAGCACGTAGATACAGTGAGTGTAATTACACGCTATACGTTCTAGAGCACGTAGATACAGTGAGTGTAATTACACGCTATACGTTCTAGCACGCAGATACAGTGAGTGTAATTACACGTTACACGTTCTAGAGCACGTAGATACAGTGAGTGTAATTACACGTTATACGTTCTAGCACGTAGATACAGTGAGTGTAATTACACGTTATACGTTCTAGAGCACGTAGATACAGTGAGTGTAATTACACGTTACACGTTCTAGCACGTAGATACAGTGAGTGTAATTACACGTTATACGTTCTAGCACGTAGATACAGTGAGTGTAATTACACGTTATACGTTCTAGAGCACGTAGATACAGTGAGTGTAATTACACGTTATACGTTCTAGCACGTAGATACAGTGAGTGTAATTACACGCTACACGTTCTAGAGCACGTAGATACAATGAGTGTAATTACACGTTACACGTTCTAGAGCACGTAGATACAGTGAGTGTAATTACACGTTATACGTTCTAGCACGTAGATACAGTGAGTGTAATTACACGTTATACGTTCTAGAGCACGTAGATACAGTGAGTGTAATTACACGCTACACGTTCTAGAGCACGTAGATACAGTGAGTGTAATTACACGTTATACGTTCTAGCACGTAGATACAGTGAGTGTAATTACACGTTATACGTTCTAGAGCACGTAGATACAGTGAGTGTAATTACACGTTATACGTTCTAGCACGTAGATACAATGAGTGTAATTACACGTTATACGCTCTAGAGCACGCAGATACAATGAGTGTAATTACACGTTACACGTTCTAGAGCACGTAGATACAGTGAGTGTAATTACACGTTATACGTTCTAGCACGTAGATACAGTGAGTGTAATTACACGCTACACGTTCTAGAGCACGTAGATACAGTGAGTGTAATTACACGCTATACGTTCTAGCACGCAGATACAGTGAGTGTAATTACACGTTACACGTTCTAGAGCACGTAGATACAGTGAGTGTAATTACACGTTATACGTTCTAGCACGTAGATACAGTGAGTGTAATTACACGCTATACGTTCTAGCACGTAGATACAGTGAGTGTAATTACACGTTACACGTTCTAGAGCACGTAGATACAGTGAGTGTAATTACACGCTATACGTTCTAGCACGTAGATACAGTGAGTGTAATTACACGTTACACGTTCTAGAGCACGTAGATACAGTGAGTGTAATTACACGCTATACGTTCTAGCACGTAGATACAGTGAGTGTAATTACACGCTATACGTTCTAGAGCACGTAGATACAGTGAGTGTAATTACACGCTATACGTTCTAGCACGTAGATACAGTGAGTGTAATTACACGCTATACGTTCTAGAGCACGTAGATACAGTGAGTGTAATTACACGCTATACGTTCTAGCACGCAGATACAGTGAGTGTAATTACACGTTACACGTTCTAGAGCACGTAGATACAGTGAGTGTAATTACACGTTATACGTTCTAGCACGTAGATACAGTGAGTGTAATTACACGTTATACGTTCTAGAGCACGTAGATACAGTGAGTGTAATTACACGCTACACGTTCTAGAGCACGTAGATACAATGAGTGTAATTACACGTTACACGTTCTAGAGCACGTAGATACAGTGAGTGTAATTACACGTTATACGTTCTAGCACGTAGATACAGTGAGTGTAATTACACGCTACACGTTCTAGAGCACGTAGATACAGTGAGTGTAATTACACGTTATACGTTCTAGCACGTAGATACAGTGAGTGTAATTACACGTTATACGTTCTAGAGCACGTAGATACAGTGAGTGTAATTACACGTTATACGTTCTAGCACGTAGATACAGTGAGTGTAATTACACGTTATACGCTCTAGAGCACGCAGATACAATGAGTGTAATTACACGTTACACGTTCTAGAGCACGTAGATACAGTGAGTGTAATTACACGTTATACGTTCTAGCACGTAGATACAGTGAGTGTAATTACACGCTACACGTTCTAGAGCACGTAGATACAGTGAGTGTAATTACACGTTATACGTTCTAGCACGTAGATACAGTGAGTGTAATTACACGCTACACGTTCTAGAGCACGTAGATACAGTGAGTGTAATTACACGCTATACGTTCTAGAGCACGTAGATACAGTGAGTGTAATTACACGTTATACGTTCTAGCACGTAGATACAATGAGTGTAATTACACGCTATACGTTCTAGAGCACGTAGATACAGTGAGTGTAATTACACGCTATACGTTCTAGCACGCAGATACAGTGAGTGTAATTACACGTTACACGTTCTAGAGCACGTAGATACAGTGAGTGTAATTACACGTTATACGTTCTAGCACGTAGATACAGTGAGTGTAATTACACGCTATACGTTCTAGAGCACGTAGATACAGTGAGTGTAATTACACGCTATACGTTCTAGCACGTAGATACAGTGAGTGTAATTACACGTTATACGTTCTAGCACGTAGATACAGTGAGTGTAATTACACGCTACACGTTCTAGAGCACGTAGATACAATTAGTGTAATTACACGTTACACGTTCTAGAGCACATAGATACAGTGAGTGTAATTACACGTTATACGTTCTAGCACGTAGATACAGTGAGTGTAATTACACGTTACACGTTCTAGAGCACGTAGATACAGTGAGTGTAATTACACGCTATACGTTCTAGCACGCAGATACAGTGAATGTAATTACACGTTACACGTTCTAGAGCACGTAGATACAGTGAGTGTAATTACACGTTATACGTTCTAGCACGTAAATACAGTGAGTGTAATTACACGTTATACGTTCTAGAGCACGTAGATACAGTGAGTGTAATTGCACGCTACACGTTCTAGAGCACGTAGATACAATGAGTGTAATTACACGTTATACGTTCTAGAGCACGTAGATACAGTGAGTGTAATTACACGCTACACGTTCTAGCACGTAGATACAGTGAGTGTAATTACACGCTATACGTTCTAGAGCACGTAGATACAATGAGTGTAATTACACGTTACACGTTCTAGAGCACGTAGATACAGTGAGTGTAATTACACGTTATACGTTCTAGCACGTAGATACAGTGAGTGTAATTACACGCTACACGTTCTAGAGCACGTAGATACAATGAGTGTAATTACACGTTACACGTTCTAGAGCACGTAGATACAGTGAGTGTAATTACACGTTATACGTTCTAGCACGTAGATACAGTGAGTGTAATTACACGTTATACGTTCTAGAGCACGTAGATACAGTGAGTGTAATTACACGTTATACGTTCTAGCACGTAGATACAGTGAGTGTAATTACACGTTATACGCTCTAGAGCACGCAGATACAATGAGTGTAATTACACGTTACACGTTCTAGAGCACGTAGATACAGTGAGTGTAATTACACGTTATACGTTCTAGCACGTAGATACAGTGAGTGTAATTACACGTTATACGTTCTAGCACGTAGATACAGTGAGTGTAATTACACGTTAGACGTTCTAGCACGTAGATAAAGTGAGTGTAATTACACGTTACACGTTCTAGCATGCAGATACAGTGAATGTAATTACACGTTATACGTTCTAGCAGGCAGATACAGTGAGTGTAATTACACGTTACACGTTCTAGCATGCAGATACAGTGTGTGTAATTACACGTTATACGTTCTAGCATGCAGATACAGTGAGTGTAATTACACGTTATACGTTCTAGCACGCAGATACAGTGAGTGTAATAACACGTTACACGGTCTAGCATGCAGATACAGTGAGTGTAATTACACGTTACACGTTCTAGCATGCAGATACAGTGAGTGTAATTACACGTTACACGTTCTAGCATGCAGATACAGTGAGTGTAATTACACGTTATACGTTCTAGCAGGCAGATACAGTGAGTGTAATTACACGTTACACGTTCTAGCATGCAGATACAGTGAGTGTAATTACACGTTATACGTTCTAGCATGCAGATACAGTGAGTGTAATTACACGTTACACGTTCTAGCATGCAGATACAGTGAGTGTAATTACACGTTACACGTTCTAGCATGCAGATACAGTGAGTGTAATTACACGTTATACGTTCTAGCAGGCAGATACAGTGAGTGTAATTACACGTTACACGTTCTAGCATGCAGATACAGTGAGTGTAATTACACGTTATACGTTCTAGCATGCAGATACAGTGAGTGTAATTACACGTTACACGTTCTAGCATGCAGATACAGTGAGTGTAATTACACGTTACACGTTCTAGCATGGAGATACAGTGAGTGTAATTACACGTTACACGTTCTAGCATGTAGATACAGTGAGTGTAATTACACGTTACACGTTCTAGCATGCAGATACAGTGAGTGTAATTACACGTTACACGTTCTAGCATGGAGATACAGTGAGTGTAATTACACGTTCAAGCACACATTAATTAATTTATTATCTATTTTTAAAATAATTTTATATAAATTATATTACTTGAGTACTGCATTTTTCAATTATATATTAAAATAAATTGAATTACTTTATTATAGTATTGTTACCTTTTTAAGAGATAATTAAAGGTTTTACTTGGAAATACCCTACCCAGCCTACTGTGCCAAATAATGAGTAGGTTTGAGCACAGTGAGGCAGGAGGGAGTTACAGTGAAAGTGAACGGTGGTTGGAGAGTAAAATGGTGAGTAATGGTGAGTAATGGTGAGTAGTGGTGAGTAATGGTGAGTAGTGGTGAGTAGTGGTGAGTAATGGTGAGTAGTGGTGATTAATGGTGAGTAATGGTGAGTAGTGGTGAGTAGTGGTGAGTAATGGTGAGTAATGGTGAGTAGTGGTGAGTAATGGTGAGTAATGGTGAGTAGTGGTGATTAATGGTGAGTAGTGGTGAGTAGTGGTGAGTAGTGGTGAGTAATGGTGAGTAATGGTGAGTAGTGGTGAATAGTGGTGAGTAATGGTGAGTAGTGGTGAGTAGTGGTAAGTAATGGTGAGTAGTGGTGAGTAGTGGTGAGTAATGGTGAGTAATGGTGAGTAATGGTGAGTAGTGGTGAGTAGTGGTGAGTAATGGTGAGTAGTGGTGAGTAGTGGTGAGTAATGGTGAGTAATGGTGAGTAATGGTGAGTAGTGGTGAGTAATGGTGAGTAATGGTGAGTAGTGGTGAGTAATGGTGAGTAGTGGTGAGTAGTGGTGAGTAATGGTGAGTAATGGTGAGTAGTGGTGAGTAGTGGTGAGTAATGGTGAGTAATGGTGAGTAGTGGTGATTAATGGTGAGTAGTGGTGAGTAGTGGTGAGTAGTGGTGAGTAATGGTGAGTAATGGTGAGTAGTGGTGAATAGTGGTGAGTAATGGTGAGTAGTGGTGAGTAGTGGTAAGTAATGGTGAGTAGTGGTGAGTAGTGGTGAGTAATGGTGAGTAATGGTGAGTAATGGTGAGTAGTGGTGAGTAGTGGTGAGTAATGGTGAGTAGTGGTGAGTAGTGGTGAGTAATGGTGAGTAATGGTGAGTAATGGTGAGTAGTGGTGAGTAATGGTGAGTAATGGTGAGTAATGGTGAGTAGTGGTGAGTAGTGGTGAGTAATGGTGAGTAGTGGTGAGTAGTGGTGAGTAGTGGTGAGTAATGGTGAGTAATGGTGAGTAATGGTGAGTAGTGGTGAGTAATGGTGAGTAGTGGTGAGTAGTGGTGAGTAGTGGTGAGTAATGGTGAGTAGTGGTGAGTAATGGTGAGTAATGGTGATTAGTGGTGAGTAGTGGTGAGTAGTGGTGAGTAGTGGTGAGTAATGGTGAGTAGTGGTGAGTAATGGTGATTAACTCACTAAATCATTTATAATGGTAGTAATTTTCAGTAATTTAATTGCCTAATTAATTTAGGTAGTAATTTATTAATAATTTATATCAGAGGTTATATGGAATTTTCCCATAGAATTACCATGAATAAATTAAACTTTAAATACATTATTTATCATGAATGAACTAATAAATTTCAAACGAATATAGATTTATATGTTCTTATTTGCGTATGAATATTATGTAGATTCAAACTACTTTCAAATTTCTCAATACAATTTTTTTATTAATTGCAGAATATTAAATTTAAATAAAAGATAATTAATAGATGAAGACGAAAATAATTATAAAAACAAATATGAGAGAAAGTTATGGTGGGGCCATAGAAGATTGAGAGAGAAAGTTATGGTGGGGCCGTAGAAGATTGAGAGGGGAAAGTTATGGTGGGGCCGTAGAAGATTAAAAGGGGAAAGTTATGGTGGAGCCATAGAAGATTAAGAGAGAAAGTTATGGCAGGGCCATATAAAAAATTGAGAGCAGGCCCGACATGATCTCCTATTGCCCCACCATAACTTTCTCGGTGTGAACACTGGCATGGAACACACACCTGTACAGTTAATGTATGTAGGTCAGTGACTCTTCTGAGTGAGTAGATATACCTGTGATATTAAGGGGAGGAGCTAAAGAAGAGAGAGAGAGAGAGGGAGAGATAGGAAAGGAGAGAATAGAAGAGAAATAAAACAAAGAAAGAGAGAGATGCGCAAATTATATAGGTACTTATTTTTTAGGTTATCCCTGTGCGACAGAATTGTAAAATGAATAATTTTAACCATAGAGACCATGCATAGATATTTTGATGTAAATTTTACAGAACAACTTGCATGCACTTTTCTTTAATAATAATAGTCGTGAAAAGCATAGTAATTCGTATCTGCAACATGATACAAATAATATTCCACTAGGGATGAACTCTAACGGTGAAGAACATTCATACAATATCTATTTACAGTCAATACAAATAATATTCCACTAGGGATGAACTCTTACGGTGAAGAACATTCATACAATATCTATTTACAGTCAATACAAATAATATTCCACTAGGGATGAACTCTTACGGTGAAGAACATTCATACAATATCTATTTACAGTCAATACAAATAATATTCCACTAGGGATGAACTCTTACGGTGAAGAACATTCATACAATATCTATTTACAGTCAATACAAATTATTAAAATGTGTAAATAATATCGAAAATGAGGTGACGAATTAATTCATCTAGTATGTTTATGGTGTTCCACATAAGGGAAGCTATAAATTCTAGTTTGAAATTTATACTCGAGAGATCATCGCTTATATCTATTTATTTTTCATTTTCATCGTATTGCATTGTATGTATAATGTTATATTTACGTATTTATTGATTGGAAGTTGTTTTAAATTTTGGATTATTCGTTGAATTATTTATTTGTTTATGTTTCATATATCAATTATTGTATATCGTCTTAGTTTATCATTTATCGTATATCGTCTTAGTTTATCCTTTATCGCATATCGTCTTAGTTTATCATTTATCGTATATCGTCTTAGTTTATCATTTATCGTATATCGTCTTAGTTTATCATTTATCGTATATCGTCTTAGTTTATCATTTATCGTATATCGTCTTAGTTTATCATTTATCGTATATCGTCTTAGTTTATCATTTATCGCATATCGTCTTAGTTTATCATTTATCGCATATCGTCTTAGTTTATCATTTATCGCATATCGTCTTAGTTTATCATTTATCGCATATCGTCTTAGTTTATCATTTATCGTATATCGTCTTAGTTTATCATTTATCGTATATCGTCTTAGTTTATCATTTATCGCATATCGTCTTAGTTTATCATTTATCGCATATCGTCTTAGTTTATCATTTATCGCATATCGTCTTAGTTTATCATTTATCGTATATCGTCTTAGTTTATCATTTATCGTATATCGTCTTAGTTTATCATTTATCGTATATCGTCTTAGTTGATTCATTTAACATCGAGATTGGAAGTTATTAATTCAATAGAGACACAGCTACCGATTTTTTCGGCATGAAATTTGTTTATTTCTGAGAATTAGCTTTCATCTCCATAAGTTGCACCGGTTGGTTGTCGTCCTTGCAAGGCCGCTTCTAACCAGAAGAGCGGCATACTTTCTCTTCGGGGTCATTGAACAGAAGAGAAGAAACCTACCTGTCGTACTATCAGATGAAATTGTAGAGAACCTACCTATCGTACTATCAGAAGAAATTGTAGAGAACCTATCTGTCGTACTATCAGAAGAAATTGTAGAGAACCTACCTATCGTTCTATCAGAAGAAATTGTAGAGAACCTACCTATCGTACTATCAGAAGAAATTGTAGAGAACCTATCTGTCGTACTATCAGAGGAAAATGTAGAGAACCTACCTGTCGTACTATCAGAAGAAATTGTAGAGAACCTACCTGTCGTACTATCAGAAGAAATTGTAGAGAACCGAACTGTCGTACTATCAGATGAAATTGTAGAGAACCTACCTGTCGTACTATCAGATGAAAATGTAGAGAACCTACCTGTCGTACTATCAGAAGAAATTGTAGAGAACCTACCTGTCGTACTATCAGATGAAAATGTAGAGAACCTACCTGTCGTACTATCAGAAGAAATTGTAGAGAACCGAACTGTCGTACTATCAGATGAAATTGTAGAGAACCTACCTGTCGTACTATCAGAGGAAAATGTAGAGAACCTATCTGTCGTACTATCAGAGGAAAATGTAGAGAATTTTTCTGTCGTACTATCAGAAGAAATTGTAGAGAACCGAACTGTCGTACTATCAGATGAAATTGTAGAGAACCTACCTGTCGTACTATCAGATGAAAATGTAGAGAACCTATCTGTCGTACTATCAGAAGAAATTGTAGAGAACCTACCTGTCGTACTATCAGAGGAAAATGTAGAGAACCTACCTGTCGTACTATCAGAGGAAAATGTAGAGAACCTAGCTGTCGTACTATCAGAAGAAATTGTAGAGAACCTATCTGTCATACTATCAGAAGAAATTGTAGAGAATTTACCTGTCGTACTAACAGAAGAAATTGTAGAGAACCTACCTGTCGTACTATCAGAAGAAATTGTAGAGAACCTATCTGTCGTACTATCAGAAGAAATTGTAGAGAACCTATCTGTCGTACTATCAGAGGAAAATGTTGAGAACCTCGGTCTTACGTACTATCAGAGGGAAATGTAGAGAACCTCGGTCTTACGTAGTACTATCAGATGAAATTATAGAGAACCTATCTGTCGTACTATCAGATGAAATTGTAGGGAAGTTCGGTCTTACGTACTATCAGAGGAAATTGTAGAGAACCTCGGTCTTACGTAGTATTATCAGATGAAATTATAGAGAACCTATCTGTCGTACTATCAGAGGAAATTGTAGGGAACTTCGGTCTTACGTACTATCAGAGGAAATTGTAGAGAACCTCGGTCTTACGTACTATCAGAGGAAATTGTATAGAACCTCGGTCTTACGTACTATCAGATGAAATTGTAGAATACCTCAAACTGTCGTACTATCAGATGAAATTGTAGAATACCTCAAACTGTCGTACTATCAGAGGAAATTGTAGAGTACCTCGGACTGTCGTTCTATCAGCTGAAATTGTAGAGAACCTCGGTCTTAAGTACTATCAGATGAAATTGTAGAGAACCTCGATCTACCGTTTAATCAACACCCAAACGAACCCAGGTTAGATCTTTGAGATTAGGTTTGTATGGAATTCTCAAACGGTCAGCCGATACTATCAGGTGGCAGCGAAAAAATACCTGGAGAATTTTGGTACTACAAATGAAATACCTGTGGAAACCAGAAGAAGTTGATAGTACTATCGGATGATCAGTGAAACAAAACTGGAAGGTATTGTGAAAAAAATTGAAGATATTGGTGGAATGAGATGAAATGTGGAAAAAATATATCTGGAAGTCATTGCAGTGTAGCAGATGAACTGCGTATAAAAGTTGAAACAAGTAGGTAGGTATTAACTTTCCGATAAACGACGTAAGGAATGACCTATAAAATATTAATACGTCTTAACTGATACAAAATCTGAGAAATCCATTGAAGATCACTTTTTACGTCATCAGTAATCTAGGGTCTACTCCAGACTGATAAACAATAGGTTAATTAGTAGGTAATATCATTCCAATGGCATATAAGATAATTATTACTGTTCCTTTAAATATTAACCTTTCTTCTCTCCTGATAAGGAAGATAAGATAAAACTGTGCAAACAAGCGTAAGTCCTAAGAAGAAGCAGGTGCAGGAGATTAAAAAGAAAAACCTCTTGACTTTCTCTGTTTGTGTACACTAGTGTGTATCCTTTTGTTCTTTTTTCTCCAGAGACTTGTCTCGTATTTGGATCTTCGTATCTTTGTTTGTACATAGGGAGATGCTAGATTTTTTTATCGAATTGAAATACAGTTTAGAACACCACGAAAACTATACAAATTGAAAATGAAACGTATACATTTATGGTATACAGGATTATATCAAATAAATAAATATTGAATAGTCTGATGAGTCTGAACTAACCCCAATCAACTTTTCTCTTACGTTTCATACGTCCGTACAAAGATAATCAATTATCTTGGTTAAATTAATTCGTTAATTATTGTTATTAATAAAGCCTACTTTAAGAATATTGATTCTGTATTAAAGAACTAGAAGCCTATTGGTACCTATATACTAATAACTATGACTTTGGGTCAAAGAACTAGAGACATATAGCTACCTATATATTAATGACAATACCTATAATAACAATCATGGCTCTGGATAACAGAACTACACAAGCCTATAGCCTGTAGCTACCTATATATATAATACTTATAAGTTATAATAATAATCATGACTCTGGATCACAGAACTACACAAGCCTATAGCCTGTAGCTACCGTCCACTTTTTTCAGCTAGAAACCGTACATAAAATATAGAAAACGGCTGGAGAAAGTGAAACAGATTTTATAACTCCATCACTTTTTAGCAATGGGTAAAACCCCGTAAAGTCATTCCAGTTTATTATTGTACAGTGGCAAACATGGTAATGGTAATGCGATATCGAGGCGTATGTGACTTATATGTGTAAATGATTGACATACAAATGGGTGTGTGGAATTTACTAGCACATTCATTGGGTTGATTAATGTTATCCTTAAAAAAGTCAGGACCAACATTTTCTATAGAATATGAAGAGCATTAAAGCAATGTTGAAGAAAATGCTAATGAATATTTAAAAATCTCATGTGAATGGTGAAGGAAATCTAATTTTCCACCAATATTATAAATTCTGAGATCAATTACATATAAGAATACTTATTGGTAATGCTAAAAGAATATATAATATAAAACCATACTATATATTAATAAGTTAATATCAATTTATGAATTATCTACTTCATTATATATAGGTGCACCAACAATTGGGCCCTGAAAATTGAGCCCGCCAACAATTGGTCCAAAGCAAGACTCCAACCTAGCTGACATTCAAAATAACCTGTGTACATTTTTGTTTTATTTTGACTGGAAATTAACAAGTCGGAAGTTGAACGGTTGTTGTGGAGTTTTGATGATATGAATTTTAAAATATGAATAATTAAATACCTAGATGCTATTAAATTTAATTGGGTTTAGAACAGAAATAATAAGAAACATCATCCTCATTGATTAAAAATAATAATAGTAGGCCATTGCCACTGTAATAATAAAGTAACATCTCTTTATTGTGCCCCAAATTGTCTTGGGACCAATTGTTTGGGGGCCCAAAAATTGCCCTGGGGTCAATTGTTTTGGGGCTCACTTGTCTTGGGCCCATTTGTCCTGGGGTCAATTGCCGAATTTTCCTGGGCAGAATTATCGGAACCCAATAGTCGGTTCACATCAATACAAAGGGTAAGTTCCAAGTTATCGAACAGTTCCACATTTACAATCATATAAAGAATAAAAAAACCTATATAATATTACCATTTTTTCTCGTTATTTTAATTGGTGTCTATAATAGCTGCAGGTACCATAGATATCAATTAAGATAACGAGTCAAAATGTTAAATTATATTATCTTTTCTTATCAGATCGAAGATGTGGAACTGTTCGATAACTCGGAACCTACCCTATAGCAATCGATGATACATTAAAATACCAATGAGAAATGCCATATAATATCGGATGTTATGCGCTTTTCCTGCGTACGTGACAAATGGAAGACAGTTTAAACTGTTAAATGTTAAGGATTATCAGTACTGATAAGCTATCAGTTACGAGATACTGAGTATCTAGAATAGAGAAAGATGTGAGAATGTCTTTATTACGACTATACTGATTATATTATATTATATATATTATATTATTACGGTTATATATGGATGAGGTAATGCTAGAGAAAAAATAACGTACATTATTTAAAGGTTGCAATGCGCATTATTTAATTATTTCAATAAATAAAATACAATAAACATTACACTATACACTGCCTTATAGTGGAATATTATTTGTATATCTTGCAGAGAGGAATTACTTTGTAATTCATGACTTTTATTATAAAATAATCAATAAGCCGATCTGTAACTTTTCTATGGCGTTCAAGTCATTAAAATCATACAAAGGCATTACTATTTTATTTAATCCCTTTTACACATGTTTTCTTTGTATATTAACTATACATTAAATGATACACAAGCATGCCTAATGGTGCAAGAATAGGATTAATAAATAAGTCCCAGGCACTTAAGAGTACGAATTCTTACATCATTATATCGCATAATAATTTCATAATAATTTTCCGCATTATAGCTCTTTTTGCAATAAATCAAGTAATTTACCATACACTTATTCATTTATTACGTAATCGATTTTGAATTCAAAATGTACTCGGTTGTAGTATTGGACTCTTAGTAAAGCTTACAGTACTCGGAAAGTGCGGGGATGATGATCCTATATGGAAAATAATGTACCCATAAGCTTTTTTGAAAAGAATTATGGAATGATTAAATATTAATGTAAATTGGCACCAAATGATTTTCAATATATTTTGCTTTAACATTTTTTTAATAAAAATTAATGTTTTTTTTTAATAGACATATTCATTGAGAAAAGCTGTCGGTATGACACATCTATGTGTGTCAAACTGACGTTTGCATATTGATTGTGTCACAAATTTGTGTCATATATAGTGTCACATTTTTCAATGGTGTGTCATAACGAGACAGAAATTGACAGGATTTCAATTTTGACATAATTGTTTATGTCTACATTTTGGTCCATCACAAATTAGATTGGTTTATAATTAGGGTTTTGACAATATGCGTTTAAAATCATAGATCTTAATAATATAATGGTATTGAATACTCTATACCGCTGGTTTAGAACAATTGAATAGTCTTCATTTCAATCAGTCTATATTAATTTAAGGATCTATGATTTTGATTAAACGCATATTGTCACAACCCTATTTAAAACATCGACTTAAATAATTGGAAAGGGTTTATATGAACTAAGATACATTAATTTGAATCAAATAATTAGATTATATTTATGTTACATTTTAGAATTAATAAACTGTGTAAAATTTAACATTAAATATCTTGCCTTATTTGTGTTAACGTATGCATATTCCAACCATTCATCTACAATTAAGGCATAAAGATTGCACAATGGATTCATTCTGCAATGATTGGTTGCTATATGTATAATATGATGTATAATGAATATATATTATATGTAGTTAGTTCCGATTGCAGTTGGTAATAAGATAGATGAACAGTAGATTTCTGTACTCTCGAGAATGGAGTACCTACCTACCCACTTGGCACCTTGGATTATGTTCTAGATCTCAAGTGTTTTCTTCAATTAAAATGATATAAAAACTATTGGTAAATATTACTAAATAACCATAATAAGTACCTACAGTCTACAGATTGTATGGTACAAAAATTATAAATCACAATATGGAAGGTAGTACTTAGTATTTTGTGAAGTGAAAAAAACTATATACTAACTCGTTTTGATGAAACTATGGTACAAGTCATTCATACTAATATAGTGAAAGATTTTTCAGTTATTTTTAGTCCATGAACCGCAATATATTCCATATTTTATATTTAATCTCAATAGGATAACTTGTCATTTATCGGACAGTTTCACATTTTCGATAATATAAGAGAAAATATATAAGTTAACCCTTGAACTCGTTGGTGTCATTGTTATCCATGGTTAGTGTAATTGTTATTCTTATATCATCGAAAAAGTAGAACTGTCCGATGATTTGTAACTCACCTTATTACAAATTGTTCCGCATTTCAGATAAATGTGCCCACTTATTTCATCGTCGGCAGGTGTGTCCCAATCATCACGTTTAATGATGTAAATCGTAACCAATGCTCATTTTCTTTGAAATTTAGTGTAATGGAGGTGAAATAAGCAATCATGGCAGATACTGAAGACGATAGTAGAAATATTTTGGATCTCGCTAAGGATAAAATAGTTATTTATTTAACTGCAGGAGTCTTCATATTTTCTTTCCTATGTGCCATTTTCATAAGGTAAGCCTTTATTTGGTTAATTTAATTTAATTTTTTAGGTGTGATCTATTGAATGAATAATAGTTAATTCAGCTTGCTTAACTTTGATATGTTGTTAGAAGTAGGCTTGTAGGCAGTAGCCAGATAAACTTCACAACTTTGTCTTAGACTTCATCAGTCTTCATGCATCTTTTCAGAGAGCTCAGAGCTAGAGACAAATAGAGAGTCTAAGAGAGATTATGAGCCATACTATTTTACTTGGGCTACAAACAGAATAAGAGAGAGATCTCTACGAACACTTTACCAGTTTCTGCAGACTGGAGAGTCTAGGACTCTCTCCAAACAATTTTGAATTAATTCCTATATTTACATCACTAATTTTGCTACAAACACAAAAATAATGAATAATTAATAAGAGATCTCTTCAAAAACTTTACCACTTTGAACTTTCTGCAGACTGGCATATAATGATATAAACATAGGAATTAAATATTAATTAGGAAATTTTCCCCAAAAGCCAGTCTGCCGGTCTGGGAGTCTGCCAGTCTGCAGAATGTGTCTCTTCTCCCGCAGAGATTTTAATTTGAGAGACAATTACTCTCTGACTCTCAGCAGCTGATTCAGAATCTCCCGCAGCTAAATTAATGGTAGCATTACTAGCATATGAATTAATTCAAAATCTCCCGCAGCTAAATTAATGGTAACATAGGAATTAATTCAAGATCTCCCACAGAGATCTCCAATTTCTAAAATTCAATCAAAAACTCCCGCAGAGAGTCTTAGAAAAATGTTCCATATTCTGCAGACTGGGGAGTCTGCAAAGTATGTCAAATCTGTCTTCTGTCAGACTTACACCAAGATTTCATATTTGACTTTCAGGATAATTAGTCTCCAAAATTTTTCAAATTTGTCTCCAAAATAACCAAATTTCTTCAAAATGTCTCCAATAATAACATGTAAACATAGGAATTAATTAGAAACTAGTCACCAAGTCTCCAACTTTCCAAGATCTTGTTTTGATGAATTTTCCCTCAAATATAGTCTCCAAAGATCTTTGGCGACATGGACGCGCTTTGCAGACTGGCCCAAAAGCAAAATCTTGCAAAGATATATTTTCCCTCAAAAAACGTCTTCAAACAAACTCCAAAGATCTTCGACAACCAGTCTGCAAAGAATGCACAATCAGTCTCCAGATATAGATATTTAATTTTTGGGGCAATTTCTCTCCAAAGATTTTCAAATTTCTCTCCAAAATGCCAGACTACAGAAAATTTAAACTGGCAGAAAATATCCCATATTTGATATTTCAGACTGCAGAATATGGAACATTTTTCCAAGACTCTCTGCGACAAATCTGAGCCGAATTTTCGAATTTTTTTATCTCTATTCTCTGCGGGAGATCTTGAATTAATTCCTATTTTACCAATAATTTAGCTGCAGGAGATTCTGAATCTGCTGCTGAGAGTCAGAGAGTAACTGTCTCTCAAATTAAAATATCTGCCGGAGAACTTGAGAAGAGAAGATTTTAATTATTCTTCATAGTTCATTCTTTATATATATTTTTCTCCCATGCTGCAATGTTATTTTGGAGAGAACTTATCATAGTTTGATCATTTTGGAGAAAAATTTAGTGATTTTTGCAGAGAGGTGGAGAGAGTTTATGAATTTTCAAGTTTACTTGAAAATTTTCCACAGCTGACATAGCAGCCATAGTCCAGTCTGGAAAGAATGTCTCCACAGACCTAGGATTTTTTAGAGAAATTGGGATTTGGGTGCAGAAAATAACATGAGAACATAGGAATTAAATAGGACTTGGGTGCAGCATTAATCCACAAATCCTGCTATGCTTTTCAGACTGGGTCACAGTCTACACTGTGACACACTGCACAGACACTTTGCTGTTGCCTGTTCGCAGTCTCCCATGTTATAACTTATAAAGTATGTCAGTTAAAGCCAAATAATTGGTTTACATTTCAAATGGTCAAAACTCAGATACCTATTGCTATATCATATGTAAATAATTTTTATTGGCTTACAAATTTGAGTTAATTCAATAATTCCTATGTTCCCATCCTGGTAATAAAGCATGTCCAAACTTGCCATTTTAATGGCGAATTTGTGTCTTTGTCACAGTTATTTTGAGCCCTTCAATTGTAAATGGCGAGAAATATCTATTTTCTCCTATGCTACAATGTTATGATAATTTGATCATTTCGAAGAGAAATTTGGTTTCTTTTGGAGAGACAAATGGAGAGTTTATGAGCCATATTATTTTACTTGGGTTCTCATGTTACCAGTCTATAAAATATGGAACATTTTTTCCAAGACTCTCTGAGACAAATCTGAGCCCAATTTTAGTCTAGATATTGTTGATCTCTGCAGGATCCTATGTTACCATTCTTATGTTAGCTACCATTAATTTAGCTGCGGGAGATTTTGAATTAATTCCTGTTAACATTAATTTAGCTGCAGGAGATTTTGAATTAATTCCTATGTTACCATTAATTTAGCTGCGGGAGATTTTGAATTAATTCCTGTTAACATTAATTTAGCTGCAGGAGATTTTGAATTAATTCCTATGTTACCATTAATTTAGCTGCGGGAGATTTTGAATTAATTCCTGTTAACATTAATTTAGCTGCAGGAGATTTTGAATTAATTCCTATGTTACCATTAATTTAGCTGTGGGAGATTTTGAATTAATTCCTATGTTGCCATTAATTTAGCTACAGGAGATTCTGAATCTGCTGAGAGAGTCAGAGAGTAACTCTCTCAAATTGAAATCTCCGAGAGTCAGGAGACTCATTATGCAGAGTGGCCATGTTAAATTTTGCATGAAATCTACAAAAATGAGGCAAAATTAGCTTTACTTCGAATAATTGTCAAAATTGGTTCAAAAATTACCTTGTATTTTGCCAGCCTCTGGAACATGGGACTTATGGATATCAAAATACTTACACCAATTATAGATAGGTAGATGTGTTACAGTTCCTAAATATCATCATACAAGATAAATCTGATATCTACACAGTGAAGCCAATAGCCATCAAAGTTTATATTAATGCTCATTGGAAATTTTTCATATTGTAGCTAATTAGCTACAATATGCTACCTTCTCTTTTCATTAGCTACCTACTCTTTTAACTTTCTAATTTTTCCGTTTATTTTTCAGCATCCTCTACAGTTTGGTTATCATTGGTGCCTACTCAGCTGGAGTGTTGATTCCATACTTCTTGTTCAGGTAATGAAGCTGTTTCATTATTTATTATTATTTTATTTATTTGTTATTTACATTATTTACATATCGCTTGTTTGCAGCAACAACGTCATAAACACAAAAACATGTATTTTAGAGTTATCCATATGGACATATAAATCATAAAATGCTGATTATTTTGGTAAAAAATCATCATTGAAACTTTAAAATGTACCGCTAGAGAGGCTAAATGTCCTAACGATATACCATTAAATGTACGTACATTACATGTACTAATATACCTCTGCTGAAAAACAGCTTTTTTGAAGTTATGACAGTGTTCTCGCAAACAAGTGATATTCTCTGTGACTGTAACTAACTGTTATCAAATATTGACTCACATTTTTTCTCTGCAAAACAATGCAAAAATTGAATTCCCTTTAATTTTCAATCTATTTTAAATAGATATAAATCTGATACTGCAATAAAATGGATTTCCTTATGCTTATTCATTAGTACCTACTTAGGTATTTCATATTTTGTGAAATAGTTTCATGTCATAAAAATAACAAAAATCTTTCAAATCTTAGCTAGCTATATCATAGTTCATTCAATTCTGCTGATGTATTTTCTTATGTTATTTTGAACTTCACAGTGAAGGAAAACAAATTCCCAATCTCCTGGTACTGTTCCTTGGAGCTGATGCAGATTCTGGATCTCAGTCGAGAGAGCTAAGAAGGTCTTGCTCTGTTTGCGGGGGAGAAGAGTGCTCTCGACAACTACCTTCCTCTCTTGCAGGGGCTGTGCCTGGACCACACCACCCACACATCCATGTCAAGGTCCCCAAATGTGTAGACGAAGCTGTGGAAGAGGTCAGAAGAAGTTATTTTTAATTAGAGTTACCACTTACTAGAATAACTGGCTAGGTAGCTTCCGACTAGAGAAGCTAATTACTAAAATGAATTATTTCCCTTCATTGTATGAAAAGACATTTAGTTTACCTTGCTTTATTGGCTTTTTTTTCATAAAGCTGCATTTCTGATTTAAAATATCTTTAAATTACTTATGGTGGTATAATTTACTGATGTGATAGTTTTGTAGCTGAGACTGTTGGCTATCAATAACATTAAATTTTATTTTGGTTAATTGTTATTTTAATTAGAAATAAGACAAATTGTTGCCCAAATTAGTAGCTAACTTGTTCTGTTAACTCATTTATTCTCTCTTTTTCTTTTCAGCTTCTCAATCTGATCTTAGATGAGCATGTTTACAGTTGGTACAGGGAGTTCTCTATGCATGACCAGCTGGCGGATGAAATCAGATACGTCCTGAGATACGCTTGCTGTGTGCTCTTTGCAAGACTTCAGGAGGTAGATCTGACTAAAGTCATTACAGATCGCCTCGTCCCTTCACTGGTCAGTCACTTGGATCAGTATGTGGAGGGGGGCAGAAGGGTGAGGGTCATTGGTGGAGTCGAGGCAGGAGTGTTGGAATACACAAAGAAAGCCGGCTGGCTTCATCCGGCTTTACATTCCAGGGAGGCGGAGGCGCAGTACATACGCTCTCTGATTGCTGGCGTGAAGCCTTACCTCTTGCCAAATAAATATCAAAACAGTAATGTCATTGACAGTTTTCTCAAAGAACTGTTGGGGCGTTTCTTATTACTTCAAGCTATGGATTTCTTTGCAGAACCAGACACTGTGAACCTACTCTTCCTTCTTATAATTAATCCAAACTACCTTGAGCAGCAAGAAGAAATGGAGAAGAGGATGAATCACGTTAATATGCTTCTCCTCAATAAAAACAGTCCAAATAATCCTTACTCAATGCCCCAGAAAGTTTCCCCCACCAGAGAGCCAGATGTTGCCACTGAAAATGAATTGGAGGAAGTGCATTTCTTGAAAAACTTTGCATCCGTTAACACGCATCCCAGGAACTCGAGCATACGCAGTAATCTCTCAGCTGTTTTGAAGGACCAAACGTTGCTTTATCTCTTCCACACATTCCTCAAAGAAGAATCAGCTATCAACATTCTACAGTTCTGTCTTTCAGTTGGTTAGTTTTTGTCTGATGTTTTACATATGTAACTGATGGGTAATGTTACTTGAGAAATGGAAAAGGAAATCAATTTCTTTTTGGTGTAGCAGGATTTACATTTTTATATGTTGGTAACTGAAGTTTATCTGAAAAGAGAATAATTGAGCCAAAATATCATCCTAAATTATCTTTGCATTGGAATCTATAAAATATATTTAAAAGGTATAGCTAATATTGACTTTTTTTCAGAGGACTTCAATCGGCACATTCTGGACCCTGAATTGAGTTCTTCAGAGTTACAGCAGCTTCACAGCGAGGCGTTGGACCTCTACCACTCCTACATGGCTCCCGGTGCTCCTGACAAGCTGCCCTTCCCTCCTGACGTAGTGACTCAAATACGAGACAGTGAGATATGCTTCAGCCTTCAAGTTTATTATTTTCGACGTAATGTAGAAAATTGCATCAAAGTTTTAATATTTTAAAATTCACCCTAGGGATTCCAGTTTTTTAATTAATAAATAATAGAAGATACCAGAGTCTTTACCATAATAGTAAAACAAAATTAGTAGCTAATGACATTGAAATTAGTAGCTATTTGGCATATCGTCCCAGACTTCTTAATATTTATATATTTGATCTACCTAGGCTTTCTGTTTCTGAAGAGATTGTCTGCGAAATATTTAAATGCATGTAGTTAGCTAGAGCTAATTGGCAGAAAAAGTTCTTATTGACCCAACTACAAAATTTACATTTCTCTTATTTTATTTTATACTAGAACTTTAGAAGTAAACTAAAATTGAAGAGAAATTTGAACTAAAAATTTATTTTCAGTAGCTATAGCTTATTAGCAGAATATACAGACCCATCAAAAAGCTAACTATTTTTTTTCTTTCAGTGGTTCACAGCGAAGCATCAGCCATAGTCAAGTTACGAACCACCAGACCTCTTTTCCAAGCTTATGAGTATGCGTACAACCTGTTAGAAAGAGAATACCTGCCCCTCTTCTTAAATAGTCACATGGTGAGTAATAAGATGAAGTCTTGTAAGATGAAGTCTTGTAAGATGAAGTCTAGTAAGATGAAGTCTAGTAAGATGAAGTCTAGTAAGATGAAGTCTAGTAAGATGAAGTCTAGTAAGATGAAGTCTAGTAAGATGAAGTCTAGTAAGATGAAGTCTAGTAAGATGAAGTCTAGTAAGATGAAGTCTAGTAAGATGAAGTCTAGTAAGATGAAGTCTAGTAAGATGAAGTCTAGTAAGATGAAGTCTAGTAAGATGAAGTCTTGTAAGATGAAGTCTTGTAAGATGAAGTCTTGTAAGATGAAGTCTAGTAAGATGAAGTCTAGTAAGATGAAGTCTAGTAAGATGAAGTCTAGTAAGATGAAGTCTAGTAAGATGAAGTCTAGTAAGATGAAGTCTAGTAAGATGAAGTCTAGTAAGATGAAGTCTAGTAAGATGAAGTCTAGTAAGATGAAGTCTAGTAAGATGAAGTCTAGTAAGATGAAGTCTAGTAAGATGAAGTCTAGTAAGATGAAGTTTGTTGGCTTCACATTCAATTACTGACATTTTATGGTAATTATAATATGGAGAAATTAGTTGCTAAATTATTTTATTTGGAATACTATTTTATTTTTACATAACAAATTGAATTTTTGCAATAGGCAGAAACAAATTACATTCTTTACAAAAAATTAGCATTGATGTAACAATTATATTTGATTGATAATATAAATTGATAGTATAATAGTAACCAATAACCAATAGCTAGCTATGTTGTTCTATTGTAAGAAAATTCAGATTTTAAATATAGAAATTTATTAGCTAAGATATAATTTAGTGTTTATTTGAATAAAAAAGAATTAAATAACAATTAAAGATAAATTGTTTCTCATGATCATAAATGTGGAACAGTCCAATAACTCGAGACCTAACCTAATTTATTATCTTTTCCAGTACTTTGCTCACCTGTGTGGCTCTAGAAGTTCACAAATTACTCACAAGGCATCCAACAGGTGGGATTTACCTGTGAAATATTTAATCTAATTATTTGTTAATATTATATATCTCATTAGTAATTAGCTATGTTTTTTACTTAAAAAGTTGATTAGTTTTCCATTTAGTTACTAGCTATCTAAAAAAAGAATATATAATAGTAATTAGCTAGATCCTAATTTAAAGAAATGTTTTATAATTCTGGGTCAAACTGACTACAGTTTGATAAAATTTTTTCCACCAATTGATTTCTAGGTAGGTTAAGTTACAAATTATCGATCAGATCCACATCTTTGGTCGTATAAGAAAAAACGATATAATTAACAATTATATCGTTTTTTCTTTATATTACTGAAGATGTGGAACTGACCGATAATTCGTAACTTACCCTAGTAATAGTTTTATAATCCTGTTCATCATATCTAGTCCTTATTTCCACCAATAAGTCAATTTAGTTAAACTATTTCTCCTGCTTTAAAATTTAAACATCCTAATATCATTTTCTAATTCATCATTCATCTTGACAGCTCTCCAAGTAGAAGCAAGTAGGTATTACTCCTAGCAAGGCACTCTACACTGGCAAGAAGGATTTACTCCTGGGATATTAAGGGATTATCCTATTGAAGGAAGATTGATCCCTGGGATAATACGGGAATATCCCAGGAATAAATCCGTCTTGCCTGGGTATACTCCCCCCCCCAAAACCTCTCCCTTTACAAGTGATTTTCTTATTGACTGATTTGTTGTAATTTACTAAAAAGAATGGAAATTCTAATTTTGTTTGTTCTTTGTTGACTCTGTATACGGGTTATAAAAACTAAAAGTTGGATAAAGGCTATAATGTTAATAAATTGAATAGAAATTCAACCTTATGGAAAATGAAATAGGAAATAACTTCAGTAAAATATAAAAATCTGTAGTTCGTACAATTGAAAATATTATAAAAATAATATTGATACGAATTCATATTTTTGAATACAATATTTAATTATAATATCAAAATTACTTGATTTACATTAGAAATCGAACAAAATTCCAGTTTTCTTTCCCTGCTGCTCAGTCTTCCAAATTGGAATATTTTGCTTCCTTCCATCATTCCAGAATTCCTAATTCTTATTCTAGGAATTCAATTGGAACAAAAAGGAATATTAAATTCCCATCCTGTGACATGCTCTATTTATACATAGCTACTCCACCAAATATTTTATATGTAGCACATGCATTCACATTTTTTCGCCATGATTGCTAGCAGCCTCTTATTTACAAAAGATACATAGGGTAAGTTACGAATTATCGGTCAGTTCCACATCTTCGGTCATATAAGAAAAAACGATATAATAATTTCAATAGGATAGGTTGAGTAAAAACAACCAACTCGGGTTGGTTGTTTTTACTCAACCTATCCTACTGAAATTATTATATCATTTTTTCTTATATGACCGAAGATGTGAAACAGACCAATAATTAAGAAATTATCCTAACGTCTTCTTATTTTCAGAAGATACATTCTCAAAGATTTTTGTTCTGCATCATTCATTATGAATTCTTCTATATCTCCAACTTTTTTTATTTATTAGTTCGTTTAATTCATTGTATAAGTAAACTTATGCGATTATAGCGAGTGCGAGAGCTGTTCAAACTTGCAATTCATGACTTTTAACTTTGCTAAATTGTAATCAACTTTTTAACATGCTAGGGCAAGTTACAAGTTATTGTACTGTTCCACAGTTTCGATAACATAGAAGAAATATTGCTAGATGATTTAATTGGTGATATTTATTCGTATGCAGGATACCTGCAGGTATCATGGATACCAATCAAAATCAATTTAATTTTTGCGTTTCTTTTTATAGGATAGAAAATGTGGAACCGTCCAATAACTCAGAAGTTACCCTTGTTTTTTTAGTATTCGAATTGTGATATTCTCATTCTAAAGCTTGCTGCTCTGTAAATTATTTACATCCTCCATAAGCACTGCATTTCTATATTAACTTAGCTACCATTCATTTTATATGGTCACTGCACTATTAGAATGAATTTACACTTCATAATTTCATATATTTTCATTTACAATAGCTACATATGTTTATTCTATAATCTCTTTGTAGCTAGGTAGCTAATCACTATTTTTCTCGCTTTCAACGAAATATGATTACTGATCTAACAAAAAGATACTAATTGGCTATCATATATCAAAGTAAATGGAAATACCTATACTCTTGGCTTTATCCCACAATATATTACCCATCTATATATTCCTAATTAACTCAATAACCCATTATATTACCTCTCAAGATATCCCTAATAACTCACTAACCCATTACCCCATTGCTGCAGACATCGTCGGACAGATTCCAGTTCCTCAGCCACATTCAGTCCCTTCAAGAGTAGGATGGCTAGACTGCAGGTGCATACCTTTCCACTCTGAAATGCATCCCGTGCTATTATTTGTATATCGCACGAATACTGTTGTCTGTTTCTGGAACATTCAAATTATTCTATCAAACCTAATTGCAGTAAAAACTCTTCTATAGTGAATGAGTTAGTATGTAACTTCTATAGTGAATAAATTTTCCTTAAGTGCCGTACACACGTAGGGTTTTTCAAGTCTTTCCACCAGACTTTTTGCTAAGCTCCTCCTACTTTCTCCACGAGAATACAAGACAAAACGATATAATGATTATTTATTTGAGTTGGTATCCATAATACCTAAACTTCGAAAGTCAAACTTCTGGTTTGACTTTCACCTGCAGGTATCATGGATACCAACTGAAATAAATAATAATTATATTATTTTTTCTTATATTCTCTTATGATAGTATAATTTAAAGGTACCAGTGACATTCAATGGCTCCGTAATTCACATTTCCTTTAATTGTTTTCCCGTTGCAGAGCATCCTGACTACCCAATTTATCCCTGTAAGCATGTCTTCCTTTATTACATTTATTTACTGTTACAGCACAGTGTTCTGTTTTGTTTTCGTGCAGTTATGAATACCATTCAGAAGTTAAGTTTTTTTTATTCTTTTGACAATTCGTTTATTGATGCTTAGTGTGAAACCTCGTTTTATCGGAGTTACCGATGATGGTCGGGTTCGATTGAATATGTCCAAGTTGTATAGGTTTACAGAATATCCTAATTACAAAATATTGTGTTCCCAATTTCCAAATAGCGAGGATTTATCACAGTCGATTAGGAACCATCAACATCATGTCCGAAGCTCATCTGACAGTAGCGCCGTTTTATCTTCTCGACTCCGGACCAGCGTTTCCAACCCCACAGTGCTACTTTCTTCAGCAACTCCTGTGGTTGGTAAGGGTGTGGTGCAGAGGGTCAACAGTGTGGGGCGGTCCTTGAAGTCCCTTGGGGCGCAGATTGTCTTCAAGCCGCAGGTAGTTGCCGGGGACGAAGCCCTTTCGTCTGTAGAGTACCAGATTGACGACCAGGGTGAAGATGTCTGTCAGTTACTTCTGGTGTGTAGGTTTTAACCTTAGGCATGTGAAGCTACTAACACGAGTATGACTTATCAACACGAGTATGACTTTTACCAACACGAGTATGACTTACCAACACGAGTATGACTTTTACTAACACGAGTATGACTTTTACCAACACGAGTATGACTTTTACCAACACAAGTATGACTTTTACCAACACGAGTATGACTTTTACCAACACGAGTATGACTTACCAACACGAGTATGACTTTTACTAACACGAGTATGACTTTTACCAACACGAGTATGACTTTTACCAACACGAGTATGACTTACCAGCACGAGTATGACTTACCAAAACGAGTATGACTTACCAACACGAGTATGACTTACCAACACGAGTATGACTTTTTACCAACACGAGTATGACATACCAACACGATTATGACTTTTACCAACACGAGTATGACTTTTACCAACACGAGTATGACTTTTACCAACACGAGTATGACTTTTACCAACACGAGTATGACTTTTACCAACACGAGTATGACTTTTACCAACACGAGTATGACTTTTACCAACACGAGTATGAATTTTACCAACACGAGTATGACTTTTACCAACATGAGTATGACTTTTATCAACACGAGTATGACTTTTACCAACACGAGTATGACTTTTACCAACACGAGTATGACTTTTACCAACACGAGTATGACTTTTACCAACACGAGTATGACTTTTACCAACACGAGTATGACTTTTACCAACACGAGTATGACTTTTACCAACACGAGTATGACTTTTACCAACACGAGTATGACTTTTACCAACACGAGTATGACTTTTACCAACACGAGTATGACTTTTACCAACACGAGTATGACTTTTACCAACACGAGTATGACTTTTACCAACACGAGTATGACTTTTACCAACACAAGTATGACTTTTACCAACACGAGTATGACTTTTACCAACACGAGTATGACTTTTACCAACACGAGTATGACTTTTACCAACACGAGTATGACTTTTACCAACACGAGTATGACTTTTACTAACACTAGTATGACTTTTACTAACACGGGTATGACTTTTACTAACACGGGTATGACTTTTACTAACACGGGTATGACTTTTACTAACATAAATTGTTCAACTGTAATTAAATCATTTACTCATCTCTCTCAAGTTGCCCCATTTTTCTAATTACCAATAATATATTAGCTAATTGTTGTCTCTTCTACTAAAATTAGTTAAATACTTTAAAGTTTATGTTTCAAGTTATTGGATGGTTTCACATTTTCGACCATTAGAAGGTTTATGTGTACAGACTAATTTATAATTTAATAGTTTTTTTTAACAATAATTAGAAATAAATTTTTTATCTTATATGCTCGAAAATGTGGAACCGTCCGATAACTCAGAACTTCCCCTGATATATGTCACTTATAATAACCTTATTTATTAATTCGTCATATAGCACTGGTGAGATTTTCAATTGCAAGTTTGAGTTAGGTAACAACTTCAATCCCAACTCTTCATTTTCTTCTATAGGTATGAAGAGTATTTTTTTACCTGGTGTCCGTGTTATCTGTTCAGTCTCCCCTCCAAAAGAATCTTTAATAGAAAACGAGATGTACTGATTTTGCATGGCAAACTATCCTAATTTTCAAATTCATTATTTTCCTTATTCATCACGACTTTTTTGCATCTTTTCTAAGTTTAATCGCCTGTTGCTTTGGTATTCATTTCTGCTTATTTGTCTCTGGTTTAATGTTATTGTGAAATGATTTTAAATGACTTGAATTTTGAGGTTGCTCGGGTACTTATTTTCTGGTAACTTATTAGCAACTAGCTTTAAGAATGAGTACAAATTTAAATTTATATTGAAATGGTGATAATTCTTCAATACTTTGTGATGAAATTTTGAATGAAAAATATTTACTTTGATTTACTATTTTGGTAGGTAGCTAATATGTGTTTATTAATTTCTGTTGTTTTTATTTACCTGTATTCCAATTTTTAATGTTTTTGTATCTACAGGAGGAAGGGACACCCACCCCTGTTCCCCATGGGCCCCATGGTGGGTTGGAAGGACTGGCATCAGGTAGTTACCGTGACCTGAGTGCATGGCGGATAACCATCCCCAGAGTCGACTATGTACCGGACCCCAACCTACCTAGCAAGATGACTCACTTCTTCGTCATAGATGTCACCAGAATAGATGTGTCGGGGGATAATAACTCCGAAGACACCCATTGGGAAGTCCTTAGAAGATTTCACGAGTTTTATATCCTGGAGAGCAAACTTACAGAGTTCCACGGAGAATTCCAGTACAACACATTGCCCTCCCGGCGCTCTTTGTTCACCTCCAGCCACGCAAGTGACTTCATGATTACACGGAGGCAGATTTTTGAAGAGTATCTACAGAAACTCTTACAGACGCCCGCCCTCCGTAAGTCTCAACTGCTGTTTCTTTTCCTGAAATCCAAGGATGAATTCACCACTTCATTCCTACCGGACGCTTCACTCGGCAGGTTGATACGAGACGTGCCAAGAAAACTAGTGAAAGAGAGAGGACAGCACTTGGAGAAGTTCATAGGGAGGTTCTTGAGGACCTCCTTGGCAGACGGAGATTGCAAGAGTGAAAACAATTCATTGGAGGAGGCGGAGGAAGCTTCAGAGTCACTGAGCAGTGAGATTTATCCCCTCCTGTCCACTGTCTATGAAGATAACCTCCGCTCTCTTCCCCCATGTCCCCCCTCCACATCACTCCCAGTTAACCCCCCTCCCCCTGCTCAGTTTGTGGGTGGTGGTATAGTAGAGACTCTGATGTATGTCGGTGTCAGAGTCTTCGGCATCTCCCTGGGAGCCGTACGGTGGCTTATTGCTCTTAATGCCGTCGTGGGTGCCACAGTTGAGGCAGCCATCGTTTGGTTCATCAGAAAGAAGTTGCCCTCGTCAATAACCCCCAAGAGGCTTGTGAAGCTCACTCATGTCCTCAAAGAAGCTCTTGTGGAGGATTTTCCTGTCCGTTCTTCCCCTCAAAGACGGCGCCGTGAGTTGGAGCTACGTGCTGCCGTGCTAGCACTGCTCCCTCCTTGGTTCACTAGGATTCTCTTGGATGACGATGGGTACAAGGAGGGTTGTAACTTGGTAGTCAACCTCTTCCAACACCCACTACTGAATAAACAACTTACTTACATTCTATGCGACCAAATACTCGAGGAACTTTTCCCTGAAATGGTTTTAGCAACAACCCCTCAAGAGAAATGAAGAGTGTTGCTTCTTCTACGAAGTCCTTTGCATTTCATCTACCTGTTAGATTTATTATTGATTGACATTTTTAACGGGAGAAATATTATTTCTTATTAATTAGTTAGCTATGATCCAGATTTCTATTCTGCCCAAATCTTAGTATTTACTCTTTTCGAGAGTTGTCGGGGCATTCTGTTTTTGAAAATTTTATACTATTTATTTGTTATCGTGATATGAGTTTTACAATCCACTTTTTATCGTAGCAGAGTGTTTTAACTTTTTACTGTTGATGTACTTTATCATAATTCATATCAGAAGTAGCTAAACTATTCAAATCTTTATATTCTAGACCGTCACGAAGCGTGTGTCTCTTTTCGTCATATTCCTTGGTAAGTGACTGCATTCACGGAGTAGCTTTACTCCATTCATGAGCATTGTCACACACTGGTAGTAGGAGACACTGTTCATAGAGTCAGTTTCCTTTCTGACTGCTTCTTCGAGTCCCTTCTATTTAATTTCTTTTTGTTTTGAGTGGTAGATGCCTTTGGTTCCGAAACAGACGTTTAGGGAGGGTGCGTCTAATTTTCTTATGAAATATTTTAATATAACTAATATGCATTAATTAGTAAAAATAATCAAATGAAACTGTTTCTCTGGTGTCTACTGTATTTTCTTTGAAAATTGCCCCAGGGGCTCTATCCTGAAGCTGTCTGTGGTGAATGGAAGAGAAGGGGGCTGGAGTCCCTTGGACCCCGAACTGTTGTAATTTGGATTATGACTTTCTTCTTTTCATTTTTTACCATGTTTATCATTTTTAAGGTGCAGTTTTAGAGGATAGCGCTAGGGTTATGCTCTTCAACTAAGACAACTTCATCTATTCATCACTAGATGGCGCTAAATCAAATCAATATCTCTTTTCATTATAAGAGCAAAATTTAGATGAACAGAGAACCTAGCATTACATAATTAAATATGGTGATTCGAATGAAGCAACATAGATTTTACTCGCACCCTCCCATTAAACACACCAATTGATGAAAAAATAGGCCTTTCCAATCACATTCTCAACACATCTATGATTATGTCATATGATTAATTTTTATGTATGATTATGTCCTATAATTATTTAATTTGTATGATTACGTCATTATGAGTGTAAAAAACATATAATTAATTATCCTTACTGTGAATATCTATATTGTATCTAGTCACTCGAATCTATATATTATTTAACACATTCCCTAGTTATATTTATAGTACTATTTACCATTCTCATACTATTTAGTTATATTTATTAGTTAGCAGATATACACATTATTATTTTATATCCACATATGTTTATTTTTATGCCCAGATTTATAAAACTTTTTAGTCGAAACAAATAAGAAATTACAAAGGCTGAGAGTTTCTATTCGCCTCTGATTGGCTGAGAGTTTCTATTCGCCTCTGTGATTGGCTGAGAGTTTCTATTCGCCTCTTTTATTGGTTGAGAGCCCCCAGAGGCTCTATCCTGAAGCTGTGAATGGAAGAGAAGGGGGGTGGCGTCCCTTGGGCCCCGAACTGTTGTAATTTGGATTATGGATCGACTTTTTTTCGCCCCCAGGGGCTCTATCCTGAAGCTGTCTGTGGTGAATGGAAGAGAAGGGGGGTGGCGTCCCTTGGGCCCCGAACTGTTGTAATTTGGATTATGGATTGTCTTTTTTCATTTTTACCATGTTTATCATTTTTTTAACGCTACTTGCAGTTTTAGAGGATATCGCTAGGGTTGTGCTCTTCAACTACGAGGTCTTAGATTTTGTGTTAGGTAGGCTCGTAGGCTTCATTTACTATCACCTCTTCATTTTCCTCTTCCATCCGTGAGTGCAGCCACCGGTGCTTGTGTCCCGTTTCGTCACATTCCTTGGTAAGTGACTGCATTCACGGAGTAGCTTTTCTGCATCAATGAGCTTTGTCACCGACAGTGGTAAGTAACTTTGTTCATGGAGCTACTTTCCTTTCTGACTGCTTCTTCTTCTAGTCCCTTGTATTTGATTTCCTTTTGACGTCAGCGAAATAGTCACGATATGACTGAAGCACGACGTTGAACCCCCATTAAAATAAAATTGATTGGTTGAGAGTTTCTATTCGCCTCTGTGATTGGCTGAGAGTTTCTATTCGCCTCTTTGATTGGCTGAGAGTTTCTATTCGCCTCTGTGATTGGCTGAGAGTTTCTATTCGCCTCTGTGATTGGCTGAGAGTTTCTATTCGCCTCTGTGATTGGCTGAGACACATTCTACATTCTGGTTATCATTTTAACAGAATTTTCATGTTTAAATTTTTTCCTACCTATATTTAATTAATTCTTTAATTATGTTCATGCAATACAGGGCATTTCATTCCATGTAATTAATATTGCAATAAATATATCATATATTTTATACTGTATCCTAGATACTTCTGTTATTGTTTCAATGTTTGTAATGTTTTTGAAATTTAAACTCTGTTTGCGTATTAAATTCTTTTTTATCCAATTTCGACAGTTTATTTAATTATCCCTAATTACTTAATTAAAGTTAATAAATGGAAGAAGAAAGTAAAGATACTCTGACCCTGATTTGTTGTAAATTGTATTTTTTTGATAATTAACAGAAATTTAAGGTAGTAATTCCTAGCTGGATCACCGACCATTGAGCCCAAGGCAATTAGGCCCAGGACAATTGAGCCCTAAGGCAATTGAGCTCGTAAAATAAAATGACAGTAGAAACAATAAAGAAGTGTACTTTTTTATTACAGTAGCAATGGTCTTCAATCCAGTGATATCATAGACTCTGATAAAAACGAATTCAGCTGGAATCTGGAAAAATAAGATTTTGACTTTCTATAAAAAGCCAACCCTTACATTATATTATTAATTTATTATATATATTTGACTTTCAAGTTTTACTTAATGTTTATTTCATGGGAAGGAAAGCCTTTGAGTAGAAAAAGACGAAATCCTCTTTTCAAACCAGGTGTTTGTAGTGTCTACAACCGTGTCATGGAAGATTTGCCTCGTACCACTAAGGCAATTGAAGGCTGGCAAACAACGATGCCCAAGCACAACTGTACCCAATATTATAACCATACTATTTTTTAATAAAATTGGAACAAGATTACGGTGAAAATAAATTTGGACGTATACCTAAATAATGAAAGTCACAATTGCTCTGAAGAGGGAAGTATGTGCAAGCAAGTTTGACCATTTCAACAATCATTAAACCTTTTAGGTTTGGGATAAAAAATGAAATAAATAGGCAGCAGCTCTTTAATAGATGATAACCTAGATTGAAGAAGTATTTAATTAGTTACATTAACTAAGCATTTCACAATATTCAGGTGTGTACTCAAGAGGAGCTTACACTATAAACAAATAAACAACAATTATTAGAGACAAAATTCAGAACGAAGATATCAAAATACGGCAGGATGACTGATAACGAGGAAATTCAAGATTCTAAAATAGACAACCTATTGGAATTTGTTTTGAAGAGGTAGCATACACGCACAATTTATTTCAGATATAGCAGTACAAACTGTGTAGTAGCAACCTTGAAATATTTTTGCCATAACCAGTAATTCAGATTTCAAGAGGTATACCGTACAAGGTAATACCGTTATAAATTATACCGAATAAGTTAAACAATCAACAATTGGGTAGGTATGAAGCCATCAATAGACAGAAAAGTACCTACAGTGATTAGTAGAGTAATATAGCTCCAACCGTATTATACTTTTCACCAAAAATTAAACACAAAGAATGCAAACACCTTAAGGCAAGTGATGCGATTCAAATCAACTAGGATTATAACCACAAATGCATATTAGGTACCATCACTAGCGAGTCTTGAGGGCCGTACACACGTAGGGTTTTTTTAAGTTTTTCCACCAGACTTTTTGCTATGCTCCTCCTACTTTTTCGAAAAGAATATAAGAAAAAACGATATAATTATTATTTATTTGAGTTGGTATCCATGATACCTGCAGGTATCATGGATACCAACTAAAATAATTATAGATAATAATTGGATACCAACTGAAATAAATAATAATTAAATAATTTTTTTATATTCTCGTGGAAAAAGTAGGAGGAGCTTAGCAAAAAGTCTGGTGGGAAGACTGAAAAAACCCTACGTGTGTACGGCCCTTTATCTTTCACTGGACATTTTTTAACAAGGAAGTTACTAGATAGGTTCGACAATACAGTTAACCAATCAAAACGCTCAAATGTTATGCAGCGACCTCTTTTGATGTAGAATTACATGAATTTTGATTAAAATGTACATTGCATGTATGAACAGTTAATATATTTTATGTATTTTAGTTTTATCATATATACAAGATTATATTATCACATCACCTATAATTAATAATTGTAAAATAATAATAACTATGTACTGTGATAACAAACTAACACTTCCCAGTAAACATTACAATGTTGGGCCAACATTGGCCCAATTCAGAATGAAACTCTGGGTCAACGTTGTCATTCCGGTTTCGGTGTATTGGGCCAGCAAATGATAGACGTTTGCCCACCTCACGGATGTCTTAAGGAGGGCGTTTCATTTTCGGGTGGCTTCTTTATTTATCGTACGATTTTTCTAAAACTTAGTAGGCAGGTGTAAAATCAAATTCTAAGACGTTTTTGGTGATGACATTTTTTCAATTTTTTTTATAGTTTTTGAGTTATTACCACATTTTCGAGTTTTTGAGCAATTTTTCAAAGTCCTACTCCTCCTACAATTTGTGACCAATTTTCATTTTTTTTGCTTCATGACATAGCCAAATCATGTGGTAACAAAACACACGTTGCAAATATTCAAAAATCAAAACCAGTTTTCGAAAATAGACAGAATTTTGAAAAATCATATTTTTTATCAAAAAAAACCGAAAAAAATTGATTTATTTTTTTCTGAAATTTTTTTTTCACTTTTACAACGTGTGATTTGTAGCCTGAAGTCTTACCTTCATATAAAACGTTGAATCAGAAAAATCGGTTGAAAACTGACGGAGGAGTAGGGATTTGCCTGAAAGTGGAGAAAAATGACTTCAAAGTTTCCAATGTTTTTTACAGGGTTTTACCTGCCGATTCCGGCATCCCCACTGTGGCATCGTAGGTTATATAACTTCATTGTTGATTTCATTGGGATTTTTGAGCTTTTTTGAGGGGGAATAAAGCACACAACACTCCACCTCGCTCAATGGTGGAGTGTTGTCCTGCACAGCTGATCGTCTTGCGTGTTGGTACGTTTGTACCATTTCTAGTGCGAATTTCGTTGTTCTGTTTTTACAGGGTTACACATAAACTATTGAAGAATTAAAAAATGCAAAAAAACGAAATTTGAAAATTTTACCGTTTTTCAGTGAAACGCTCCCCTTAACATTGCCGATGTCATGCATGTCTACGACCAGTACTATTTTCATATAAGAGGTGCATTAATTACTAATTATATTACGCTATACAGAACACGTGAAGACAACAGTTACTTCTAACAATGTAGTAACTGTCCTACGAATACATTTTGCAGATCGAAATCAGAGGAAAAAATAGAACAGTTGTCAATTCAAACTCAAATCTATATGTATTATTTTACTTAATAATATTATTTTTATTTAAAATTGTATAGAAAGCATATTTTTCAATGTGGTTAATTATTTCAAACTAAAAAATAACTTTTCATACTAAATATATGAATTAATTAGCGGCCAAGCTCATTTTAATGAGAAAAAAAAATAAAGTGTTAAATTATTAATTGAAGGGATAACAAGCCCATTTATATTAAATTGCCAGAAACGGCTACAATTCCAAAGATATACTTAATTAAGGATATTAAATAAGCTATATGGTGTGATTAAAATTGAGAGAGATTGTTAGCACCTAACCTTTCTGTTTGTCTGGCGATAACTGCCAAATAGAACCGGTTGACTAGTATAATAAATACAATGGTAAGACTACATCAAAAAATCACTGGATTGGTTACCCAATGTTTTCCTTCATTGGGCCAGTGTTGTTTGGCAACTGTTGGTCCATTGTCTTTTTCATTGCATTGGCCCAGTGTGTAATAGCACTGTCGTGCCAATGCCCAACGTGTCTTTACTTTGCCAACGTTTACCGACGTTGGTCTGATAGTGCTATGTTATCAGGGTTATTTAATGTGTGTCACATTTTTTTATGGGCTCAATTATCTTGGACTCTTGGGGCCAAATTATCATGAGCCCAATTGTCGGCGGGCTCAATTGTTGGGCCCAATTGTCGGCAGGTCCAACTGTTCTGGGGCCAATTATCGACGGACCTATTTGTCGAGGCCCAGTAATTGTCGGTCGACGCCTGCACCGTTATTCCCAGATTTCAGAAAGAAAATCTATGTAGCTAGTTGCTGACATAAAGTAACGAAAAAAAACATCATATTGTAAGTAATAAAATGCATCAATAACGGGTTTGGCTGAGCCTGTCTAGTTTCTAGTATCATATTTGAGAAACCTAAATTGTCTAATATTTTATTATTGATTTTTCTTACACCTCTTATCAATTTTAATATTGCTTTCTTTTTTCTTCTAGAGTTTTAATACCTTATCAATGTGAAAATATTTTTTTGAGAGAACTGAAATAATAGTAACTTATTTATAATTTCTTTCAACGGGAGTTAAGCTGAAATTCAATAAATGAAACACAAAATATAGTACGTAACCTCAAAAAAAAATAAACATCGGGTTGTCATTTCGTAGAATTAGGTTGAATCTTGTGGCTAGTAAATAAGCTATAAACTACTACGGAACAACCTCCTATATCAATTCAACCTGAACCACATTGCATAAATAGAGATATTCCTAATTTTACTCACAACACAATTTCTGATTTTTCATTAACAAAATGTCGAAGGCGGTGAATTGGCTAAAATATTATAGGATCAACTTATGTTAGGTATCAGAAACGAATTCCTGTAATGATCAGGACATGAGACACTAGAGCAGGCATGGCACCCTTTACCCCGGTCAAGTTCTCCAACAGGTTCATTGCTGGATAACTCCTCTGCAGTTGCGGTTAACAGGTTCTTGTCGCTTAAGGTAAGGAAGAATATCTTGAGACAAACTGGCTACCTTTAACCTCTTAAAGGCGCTTTTCGCTTTGCAACTTCCATTTCGAACAAAAAACTGAAAACTAGACTACATTTCGGTGCCTCAGGATATTGATACTCTAAAGTTAATGTATGATTTATTTCTGGTTAAGTGCTTTTACAAACAAGTTTCACGCATTTCTTTGTAATAAGGGTCATACATACGTAGGGTTTTTTAAGTCTTTCCACCAGACTTTTTGCTAAGCTCCTCCTACTTTTTCCACGAGAATATTGTATAAGAAACGATAAAATTATTATTTATTTCAGTTGGTATCCATGATACCTGCAGTTATCATCGATACCAATAAAATAAATAATTATTTATAGTTTTTTCTTATATTTTCGTGGAAAAAGTAGGAGGAGCTTAACAAAAAGTCTGGTGGAAAGACTTAAAAAACTCAACGTGTGTACGGTCCTTAATCATTTTGTAAGAAAGAGGTAGTTGTTCAGTTATAACTTGTATGGAAGAACGTGTTTTTGGAGGATATTTAACTGTACGATATTCTACTAAATTATCCGATCGAAATACTTATGAAATATTATTATATTTACTTAATAACAAATGGGATAATCACTTGAGAATTTTATCCCGTTATTAGAAATCATACCTATATACATCATTTTAAGTTGGTCATTCTTCCTATCCAATTATACCGTATTATATTCATCTAAAACCGTTAAAATTACCATACTTTTTTAGTCAGGTATATAGCTTTTAAAAGTGATTTTACGTAAATATTATCTCGCCACTTCGCGACAGTTAGGTCTAACAGTCGGCGAAATAGCGGTCTCACGAAGTGTCTTTTTTACGAGCCAAAACAAAGCGCATCTTGCATTTTTTACTTCCAGTCAAGCCAGTCACTGACCCGAAAACAGTCCGCACCACCTATTAGGGAACGGAGTTATTAGGGAACGGAGTTATTAGGGAACGGAGTTATTAGGGAACGGAGTTATTAGGGAACGGAGTTATTAGGGAACGGAGTTATTAGGGAACGGAGTTATTAGGGAATAGAGTTATTAGGGAATAGAGTTATTAGGGAATAGAGTTATTAGGGAATAGAGTTATTAGGGAATAGAGTTATTAGGGAATAGAGTTATTAGGGAATAAAGTTATTAGGGAATAGAGTTATTAGGGAATAGAGTTATTAGGGAATAGAGTTATTAGGGAATAGAGTTATTAGGAAACAGAGTTATTAGGAAACAGAGTTATTAGGAAACAGAGTTATTAGGAAACAGAGTTATTAGGGAAAGGAGTTATTAGGGAAAGGAGTTATTAGGGAAAGGAGTTATTAGGGAACGGAGTTATTAGGGAACGGAGTTATTAGGGAAATGAGCTATTAGGGAACGGAGTAATTAGGGAACGGAGTTATTAGGGAACAGAGTTATTAGGGAACAGAGTTATTAGGGAACGGAGTTATTAGGGAACGGAGTTATTAGGGAACGGAGTTATTAGGGAACGGAGTTATTAGGGAAAGGAGCTATTAGGGAACGGAGTTATTAGGGAACGGAGTTATTAGGGAACGGAGTTATTAGGTAACGGAGTTATCAGGGAATGGAGTTATTAGGGAACGGAGTTATTAGGGAACGGAGTTATTAGGGAATGGATTTATTAGGGAACGGAGTAATTAGGGAACGGAGTTATTAGGGAACGGAGTTATTAGGGAACGGAGTTATTAGGGAACGGAGTTATTAGGGAACGGAGTTATTAGGGAACGGAGTTATTAGGGAACAGAGTTATTAGGGAACGGAGTTATTAGGGAACGGAGCTATCAGGGAACGTCTTTTTTAAGGAACGGAGTTATTAGGGAACGGAGTTATTAGGGAACGGAGTTATTAGGGAACGGAGTTATTAGGGAACGGAGTTATGATACCAAGTCGGAAACGGAGTAGGGATACCAAGTAGGTAACGGAGTTAGGATACCAAGTAGGGAAAGGAGATAGGATACCAAGTAGGTAAAGGAGTTAGGATACCAAGTAGAGAAAGGAGTTAGGATACCAAGTAGGTAACTGAGTTATGATACAAAGTAGGGAAAGGAGTTAGGATACCAAGTAGGTAACTGAGTTAGGATACCAAGTAGGTAACGGAGTTATGATACCAAGTCGGAAACGGAGTAGGGATACCAAGTAGGTAACGGAGTTATGATACAAAGTAGGTAAAGGAGTTAGGATACAAAGTACCTAATAAATCCTATTTAATGCCAATACCAAAATAAATTGTTAAACCATTTTAAGTTAAATATACCAACTTGTTTCACCAGATGGCGCTCTTGCTTCAATGTGTCTTTCTGGTGGGTCTAGCCAGTCTAGCTACCAGTCAAACTTACTCACCAGGTATCTGCCCGACTTACCAGACAAGTGAATCGTTCAACAACACCAAAATTGGAAAGGTAATTACTAATTACAGGTGTTTTAGTGAACTACGATTTCAGATGTGATCTTAATTTCATTCTTAGGCAATTTTAAATGAACTTTCTCGAGTAGTACCTATTTAATGTAGCTACTTGAATATCCTTTTGTTTGAAGATAACAGAGCAACAAGGGTACACTACTGTCATGTACACGGGACTAGATGCAGATGAAGACAGAAAGTGTCTCAGACTTAGACTTCTGGACAGATCAAAGTACACTCTATCCTACATAGATTCGTAAGTAAAAGCAAATACTTGAAAGTTAATAGGTATATATATTGTAATAATTTTTTCCTGCATAGCCTCCGTATATGTCAATAAATATATCGATCACTGAATATAATTGATGGATTTAGGTTTTGTTATATCTACTGTTGTCAGCCCTAATAAAAGTCCATAGAAAACGGTACGGCTCAAACGTGATTTTCTTTAAAAACTCATTGTTTAAAGACAAACTATAGAAGTTTTTATTTACGCATATGAACAAAAATAAACTTTTCACCATAAAAGAAAAAAAAAAGTTAACAAATCCTAAGTACTTTGAAGTTTTTAGACAAAAATCAATTTAGGGTACCTTTTTATGTAGGTCCATCAGATATTTTTTTAAAGTTCAGATTGGTTCATAACCTAAGTTAACCCCCACTGTACGAGTGCTGTACGTGTCCAAGTGACTTTCAAATTATGAAATTAACAGTTCATTATATATATTCTTCATTCACCTCTTCATTTTCCTCTTCAGAACGAGCAACATCATGAGGGTTGAAGGGGCGTATGACTCAGTGTCATCAGGCTACACTGAACCTGGTTACATTGAGCTAAGGGGTGGAAACTACCAAGGTAATAATAGGTATTAATACTAGCTAGTACCAAGGTAATAATAGGTAATACCAAGGTAATTATAGTTAATACAGAAGTAATTATAGCTAATACCGAAGTAATTATACCTAATACCGAGGAAATAATGGGTAATACCGAGGTAATAATGGGTAATACCAAGGTAATAACGGGTAATACCGAAGTAATAATAGCTAATACCGATAATGGGTAATACCAATGTAATTATAGCTAATACCAAGGATAAGTATTATATTTAGGATAAGTTATGTATTATCGGTCGGATCCATATCTTCGGCCATATAAGAAAAACCGATATAATAATTATCTAATTTAGTTTTTATTTGTATAGTTTTATTATTGTTTCGTTTTTTCTTATATGACCGAAATTGTGAGCTGACTGATAATTCGTAAGTTACCCTTGTGTAATCGCTCATTAATTTCATTAACGGCTTATCTCAAAAACATGTAGTTTATTTTTATTTAATATTTATGTGAAAATATTAGATATTAGGACATTGCATTTAACCAATGACATTTTCTTTCAGTGATGGCAGCAGACATTTTGGGCAACACTCGCCTGCACCCGCTACTCATTACTAAGGACTATGATGTGTATGTCTCATGTACTTCATACGGTCTGTTCTACTCTGGTGAGTAGTTATACTAGGCACTGATTTATAACATTTAATTAAATGTTATAAAATTAAATATACCCTTATATCAATTTTAGCCAGTAATTATGATGAAAAAGCATAGGAAATTTAAAATCCATAATATTTTATACAATTTTGATATATCTTAATTATTATTAATTTTTGCTCTACAATTTGAAATTAAATTTTGTATCTTTTTAAACCATATATTTCATACCTTTTTAAAATAAATGTTCATCACTGACCAATCCACATCCCACTCAGAAAATGTTTACGTCATTGCTCCCTATTTCACTGACGCCACCAAGATGGACTACCTCAAGATTAAGAATGACCTGATCGAACGGAAGGTGCCAAAAGCCAAGTACCTGAAGTCCGTGGACCAGACGTGCGATGTTCCTGGTGCAGTGTTCACGCCCTTGGTAGAAACTCCTGTAGATGCACCTGTAGAGGGGGGAGGTGTTATAATCATCGGTGAAGAGGATACCAATGAAATAGCCAGGCAGAACTAGTTGTGCTTGAGGGACGGGTACACTAGAGGACTTTGTTAAACTATAGATGCAATGTTAGGTTGAATTCAACTAAAATGTTAGGTTGAATTCAACTAAAATGTTAGGTTGAATTGAACAAAAATGTTAGGTTGAATTGGACTAAAATGTTAGGTTGAATTCAACTAAAATGTTAGGTTGAATTCAACTAAAATGTTAGGTTGAATTCAACTAAAATGTTAGGTTGAATTCAACTAAAATGTTAGGTTGAATTAAACTAAAATGTTTGGTTGAATTCAACTAAAATGTTAGGTTGAATTCAACTAAAATGTTAGGTTGAATTCAACTAAAATGTTTGGTTGAATTAAACTAAAATGTTAGGTTGAATTCAACTAAAATGTTTGGTTGAATTCAACTAAAATGTTTGGTTGAATTCAACTAAAATGTTAGGTTGAATTCAACTAAAATGTTTGGTTGAATTCAACTAAAATGTTTGGTTGAATTCAACTAAAATGTTAGGTTGAATTCAACTAAAATGTTTGGTTGAATTCAACTTAAATGTTTGGTTGAATTCAACTAAAATGTTTGGTTGAATTAAACTAAAATGTTAGGTTGAATTCAACTAAAATGTTAGGTTGAATTCAACTAAAATGTTTGGTTGAATTCAACTAAAATGTTAGGTTGAATTCAACTAAAATGTTAGGTTGAATTAAACTAAAATGTTTGGTTGAATTCAACTTAAATGTTTGGTTGAATTCAACTAAAATGTTAGGTTGAATTCAACTAAAATGTTTGGTTGAATTAAACTAAAATGTTAGGTTGAATTCAACTAAAATGTTTGGTTGAATTAAACTAAAATGTTTGGTTGAATTCAACTATAATGTTAGGTTGAATTCAACTAAAATGTTAGGTTGAATTGGACTATAATATTTTGTTAAAGTTAACTAGTTATTTATTCTAACCTATAGATGGTACGATATATAATTTTAATTTATTAATTTATTTAACTTAAAAAATATGGCATTTGTTACCATTATTTATTATTTTTAAACTAAAATTTTAGTTGTTTGCTTTAGATAAATTTACAAAAAACTTAATTTGTTATCTACCTTTTCATCCAATTATTTATTTATTTATTATTTTAGAATTAATGGATTTGAATAAATCGTTTAAAAATTTAGTTGTTTAAATTTATTATTAAATAAAACAACCTTTCAATCCATTACTGTTGATTGTTATTCTCATTCAGGTATTTAGGGTAAGTCCCGAGTTAGTGGACGGTTCCACATTTTCGACCATATAAGAAAAATTATATAATATGGGATAAATATTAATTTTTATTACATTTTATTTTTAAAACATTTGTATCATTATTATTGGTGAAGGCTTAAAATTGCTTGCTTTTCAATAAAATGAGACACATAATTATGAAGTAATATTGGAATTGATTTCACAGTTTTAAAGAAAATAACATTTTTTACACGAGTTACCAAACATTCCTTCTAACTGAAACTTTCAAAATCTAAAGGACCGTACACACGTAGGACTTTTTAAGTCTTTCCACCAGACTTTTTGCTAAGCTCCTCCTACTTTTTCCACGAGAATTTAAGAAAAAGGGATATAGTTATTATTTATTTCAATTGATTGGTACTGAAATTGAACAGCATCCCAGGTAGCAATGATTCTCGGGCCAATGTTGTCCCAATATTGCTAATAGTTGTCCCAATATTGCCAATGTTGTCCCAATATTGCCAATGTTGTCCCAATATTGCCAATGTTGTCCCAATATTGCCAATGTTGTCCCAATATTGCCAATGTTGTCCCAAATTCACCAATGTCGTCCCAATATCACCAATGTCGTCCCAATATCACCAATGTTGTCCCAATATTATCAATGTTGTCCCAATATTACCAATGTTGTCCCAATATTGCCAATGTTGTCCCAATATTACCAATGTTGTCCCAATATTGCCAATGTTGTCCCCAATATTGCCAATGTTGTCCCAATATTGCCAATGTTGTCCCAATATTACCAATGTTGGCCCAATATTACCAATGTTGTCCCAATATTGCCAATGTTGTCCCAACATTGCCAATGTTGTCCCAACATTGCCAATGTTGTCCCAATATTGCAATGTTGTCCCAATATTGCCAATGTTGTCCCAATATTGCCAATGTTGTCCCAATATTGCCAATGTTGTCCCAATATTGCCATGTTGTCCCAACATTGCCAATGTTGTCCCAATATTACCAATGTTGGCCCAATATTACCAATGTTGTCTCAATATTGCCAATGTTGTCCCAACATTGCCAATGTTGTCCAATATTGCAATGTTGTCCCAATATTGCCAATGTTGTCCCAATATTGCCAATGTTGTCCCAATATTGCCAATGTTGTCCCAATATTACCAATGTTGTCCCAATATTGCCAATGTTGTCCCAATATTACCAATGTTGTCCCAATATTACCAATGTTGTCCCAATATTGCCAATGTTGTCCCAACATTGCCAATGTTGTCCCAACATTGCCAATGTTGTCCCAATATTGCCAATGTTGTCCCAACATTGCCAATGTTGTCCCAATATTACCAATGTTGGCCCAATATTACCAATGTTGTCTCAATATTGCCAATGTTGTCCCAACATTGCCAATGTTGTCCCAATATTGCAATGTTGTCCCAATATTGCCAATGTTGTCCCAATATTGCCAATGTTGTCCCAATATTGCCAATGTTGTCCCAATATTACCAATGTTGTCCCAATATTGCCAATGTTGTCCCAATATTACCAATGTTGTCCCAATATTACCAATGTTGTCCCAATATTGCCAATGTTGTCCCAACATTGCCAATGTTGTCCCAACATTGCCAATGTTGTCCCAATATTGCCAATGTTGTCCCAATATTGCCAATGTTGTCCCAATATTGCCAATGTTGTCCCAATATTGCCAATGTTGTCCCAATATCACCAATGTCGTCCCAATATCACCAATGTTGTCCCAATATTATCAATGTTGTCCCAATATTACCAATGTTGTCCCAATATTGCCAATGTTGTCCCAATATTACCAATGTTGTCCCAATATTGCCAATGTTGTCCCAATATTGCCAATGTTGTCCCAATATTGCCAATGTTGTCCCAATATTGCCAATGTTGTCCCAATATTGCCAATGTTGTCCCAATATCACCAATGTCGTCCCAATATCACCAATGTCGTCCCAATATCACCAATGTTGTCCCAATATTATCAATGTTGTCCCAATATTACCAATGTTGTCCCAATATTGCCAATGTTGTCCCAATATTACCAATGTTGTCCCAATATTACCAATGTTGTCCCAATATTGCCAATGTTGTCCCAATATTGCCAATGTTGTCCCAATATTGCCAATGTTGTCCCAATATTACCAATGTTGGCCCAATATTACCAATGTTGTCCCAATATTGCCAATGTTGTCCCAACATTGCCAATGTTGTCCCAACATTGCCAATGTTGTCCCAATATTGCAATGTTGTCCCAATATTGCCAATGTTGTCCCAATATTGCCAATGTTGTCCCAATATTGCCAATGTTGTCCCAATATTGCCAATGTTGTCCCAACATTGCCAATGTTGTCCCAATATTACCAATGTTGGCCCAATATTACCAATGTTGTCTCAATATTGCCAATGTTGTCCCAACATTGCCAATGTTGTCCCAATATTGCAATGTTGTCCCAATATTGCCAATGTTGTCCCAATATTGCCAATGTTGTCCCAATATTGCCAATGTTGTCCCAATATTACCAATGTTGTCCCAATATTGCCAATGTTGTCCCAATATTACCAATGTTGTCCCAATATTACCAATGTTGTCCCAATATTGCCAATGTTGTCCCAACATTGCCAATGTTGTCCCAATATTGCCAATGTTGTCCCAATATTACCAATGTTGTCCCAATATTACCAATGTTGTCCCAATATTACCAATATTGCCAAAGTTGTCCCAATGTTGTCCCAATATTGGCCCAAGAAAAATTGCTACCTCGGTTGAAAATGATTGAATCTATAAGCATAATAATACATAATCAAAAGTAGAAAGAATATTTCAAATCATTTTGTCCAATAAAGATATTTTCAATGTTTGAACTTACTTCATTGTTCGTTTTTTACCATTTGCTCCACCCATCAATTAAGTCGTTATTTAATTCACAAAAATAAATAAACTTTATGAAAAGGGTTCAACAAACAAGATGATAATTGTAAGAAAACTGTATCTTCAATAATTGTTGAAATATACGAATTTTCACCCTTTATATATATAATATTATGATAAATAAGGAATCATTTGAAATTAGATTTTTTCAATTTTTTTGAATAAACAACCACCGATAATTGTAAATAAAGTGCACAGTGAAGGGTTAAAACAACCACCAATAGTTGTAAATAAAGTGCAAAGTGAAGGGTTAAAACAACCACCAATAGTTGTAAATAAAGTGCACAGTGAAGGGTTAAAACAACCACCAATAATTGTAAATAAAGTGCACAGTGAAGAGTTAGAACAACCACCAATAGTTGTAAATATAGTGCACTGTGAAGGGTTAAAACAACCACCAATAGTTGTAAATATAGTGCACTGTGAAGGGTTAAAACAACCACCAATAGTTGTAAATAAAGTGCACAGTGAAGGGTTAAAACAACCACCAATAGTTGTAAATAAAGTGCACAGTGAAGGGTTAAAACAACCACCAATAGTTGTAAATAAAGTGCACAGTGAAGGGTTAAAACAACCATCAATAGTTGTAAATAAAGTGCACAGTGAAGGGTTAAAACAACCACCAATAGTTGTAAATAAAGTGCACAGTGAAGGGTTAAAACAACCACCAATAGTTGTAAATAAAGTGCACAGTGAAGGGTTAAAACAACCATCAATAGTTGTAAATAAAGTGCACAGTGAAGGGTTAAAACAACCATCAATAGTTGTAAATAAAGTGCACAGTGAAGGGTTAAAACAACCATCAATAGTTGTAAATAAAGTGCACAGTGAAGGGTTAAAACAACCATCAATAGTTGTAAATAAAGTGCACAGTGAAGGGTTAAAACAACCATCAATAGTTGTAAATAAAGTGCACAGTGAAGGGTTAAAACAACCATCAATAGTTGTAAATAAAGTGCACAGTGAAGGGTTAAAACAACCATCAATAGTTGTAAATAAAGTGCACAGTGAAGGGTTAAAACAACCACCAATAGTTGTAAATAAAGTGCACAGTGAAGGGTTAAAATTGTTGGTCATTTTCTGTTATTTTATTTAAATTCTATCAGCCGGTTAGAAATTTGCCTTCAGTATAATAATAAATACATAATTTAGAAGTATATATATTATTCTCTAATGAAATAAATAAAGTTCATAAGTTTTAAATTTCTTGCTGAGTTGTCACTTATTTATTTTATATATTTGCAACTAGAAATTCGTTTCTTCAAACTATAGCAATTCGTATAAAATATTCTATACGTTCATCATTTTTTCTTATATATTAATTTCAGATGAAATAAATAACAACAAAAAACACATGCATATCCACTGTCTTAAAAAAAAGCGCAAATGATTAGGACTTGTTTTCTCTCTTTTTTCTCCTGAAATGTTCGACTAGTGTTCGCGTCTGGTATGCTAGTTTGCTATACTAGTTTGGAGGGTTCAACAACCGGTACACCTAGAGTGTCTAGTAGGGACTAGTTTCCAGTCAACTTAGTTTGTGACTAGTCGTGCTAAGTAAAGTCTCTCTCTCTCTCTCTCTAACTTAAACTAGGTGAGTATTACTAGGTAAGTAAATACTAGGTAAGTAAAACTAGATGAGTAAACAGTTGTACTTAAACTAGATGAGTAAATAGTTGTACTTAAACTAGGTAAGTAAATACTAGTACATAAACTAGGTAAGTAAATACTAGAACATACACTAGGTAAGTAAAACTAGGTAAGCAAATGATCTTGTTCTAAGCATATTTAAAAAAAATCCATCCGAATATTAAAATTTGATTTTTTTTCTTATTGTTGACATCTTCTTTACAATCTAAGGAAAGTGTAACTGTGATGATTTTCTTTGTCCAGTTCACTAATTTCACATTTTTTCAAAAATGAAATTTAACTAACTATAAAAAATGTTAATATTTTTAAAATTAATCTGGGTAAACGACAAATTTGTAAGATATGAAAATATTAGAAAATAAAAAAACTGTAATTTGTGAAATTAGCATCATCACAGTGACTCTTTTCTCTGATAGTACATCATCACAGTGACTCTTTTCTCTGATAGTACATCATCACAGTGACTCTTTTCTCTGATAGTACATCATCACAGTGACTCTTTTCTCTGATAGTACATCACCACAGTGACTCTTTTTACTTTTCAGTATAATTTTCTATTCTTTTCTAATTTAATTATACCACAAACAACTCATTTATTTCTAATATGTAGGAAAATTTCGAGTTTCGGAGAGTTCCACACTTTCAGTTGGGCTCCGTGGAAATTCGACGAAATTGGGTAATCAACAAATAGGTTTGGATCTTGGTCTAATCAACAAAAATCAATGTGTCATTCGGTCATACAGTTTAATTATTGAGAGAAAATTCTATGTATTATATTATTCAAGTAACTACAGTTCATTTCATCCTTTGAATATTATACTACAAAAAGTTTAAAAGGTCTTTATTTAACTAACAGAAACGAATTCAAAATGGGGAGAATTCACCTCACCTTCTCAATCATGCAGGAAATAGCAATGTTTCATCTTAGAGATAAGATCTACAATATAGTAGGTAAGATAAGAAAAAAGATAAGTTATTTTAAAATTTCTAATTACAACACTTTCCATATATTTATTAGGAACAAATATATTGATTATACCAAAATCTCAAAATTTCGAAATATATTCACCATATATATAATAAATTTAAAAGAGAGATGCAAATTACTATTTTGTTCCTCAAAAGCCGAGATGAACTGATTATCGTCAATTGACAAATATCCGTTCACCCTATCCATCTACCAATACCTCAGGAGGAAGCCTTACTTAATCATTTCAATTATATGCTTTAATTTAAACAAGTATATTCATCGTTAAATAACAATGACATAATTCTCCAAGCTTTTATAAAGTGCACTCTATTCGTAAAATCTGAACTGTCTAATTAACAAATTGTACAACTGTCGTGATACATATCTATGGAAACAACCGTTATAAATGGCATCACCTTCTAAGGTGTCTGAACCAGATGACAGGATTTCTATTATTGGCCGATTATCACCATACAACCTTTTACCTAAACTAAGTTATATTTTAGCTCCACAGTTTACCCACACTTACCCCATCTACACTTCCTCCATCTTCACTCCCCCCACCTACACTCCCCCCACCTACACTCCCCCGCACCTACAATTACAAAACACTCCCCACTATACATATAGTAAGTAAGTTTTTTCTTACATGACCGAAAATGTGGATCTGTCCGTTAATTCGTAACCCACCCTAACAAACTCTAATTTCCTTCACAGAATAATATGATGCTGGGTCTACTTCTCGTGGGTCTTCTGACCATAGGGTCAGCCCTGGGTCAGGTCTTTGGACCGGGTACTTGCCCCACTTACCAGACTTCGGAGAAATTTACGGTTGAGAAAGTAGCGGAGGTGAGAGTTAAGCTTTTTAGGTTTGGAAAGAGGTTAGACGTTGTGATGGTTTGGCGGAGATGATTTGCATTATTGCGATATGATGCGAGGGGAAGAGAGAAAACATAGGCACGGGAATTGCAACATGAACGGATTTTCAACAACAGTAAATCTTCATCAGAAGTGAAGTTTTGTAGGAATGATTTTTCAACATGAATGAAATTTTTTAAAAGGAATGGAATTTCTACAGAAATAAAATTTCAATGGAAAATAAATTTCTTATAGGCATAGAAACAGGAAAATATATTTATTTTATATTAATTATCCGTATTCCCTTTCATAAATATTTGAAATTGCATATCATATTTCAATATTAAATTAGTTAATAATCAATATATTCATTACTCCTAATATAATTTTCGTCAAATCATGCATGAGTAAAAAATTCCGTAAAATCTCTATAAATGAGACACCGTTAGTTTTCTTTTATTTAATATCTAAATTATATATGGAGAGATGAATACATTGATGTGCCATCAGAGAAAAAGATTCACAAAACACAGTTTTATATTTTTCAATTTTTTTCAAGTCAAAATATGTAAAATATGTATTTACAATCATTAATTATACATAAATTTCTTCGTTATGAAACTGATAAATCCATCACAGTGACTCCTTTCTCTGGTAGTACATCATCACAGTGACTCTTTTCTCTGATAGTACATCATCACAGTGACTCTTTTCTCTGATAGTACATCATCACAGTGACTCTTTTCTCTGATAGTACATCATCACAGTGACTCTTTTCTCTGGTAGTACATCATCACAGTGACTCTTTTCTCTGATAGTACATCATCACAGTGACTCTTTTCTCTGATAGTACATCATCACAGTGACTCTTTTCTCTGGTAGTACATCATCACAGTGACTCTTTTCTCTGATAGTACATCATCACAGTGACTCTTTTCTCTGGTAGTACATCATCACAGTGACTCTTTTCTCTGGTAGTACATCATCACAGTGACTCTTTTCTCTGATAGTACATCATCACAGTGACTCTTTTCTCTGATAGTACATTATCACAGTGACTCCTTTCTCTGATAGTACATCATCACAGTGACTCTTTTCTCTGATAGTACATCATCACAGTGACTCTTTTCTCTGATAGTACATCATCACAGTGACTCTTTTCTCTGATAGTGCATCATCACAGTGACTCTTTTTCTCTGATAGTACATCATCACAGTGACTCTTTTCTCTGGTAGTACATCATCACAGTGACTCTTTTCTCTGATAGTACATCATCACAGTGACTCTTTTCTCTGATAGTACATCATCACAGTGACTCTTTTCTCTGATAGTACATCATCACAGTGACTCTTCTCTCTGATAGTACATCATCACAGTGACTCTTTTCTCTGGTAGTACATCATCACAGTGACTCTTTTCTCTGGTAGTACATCATCACAGTGACTCTTTTCTCTGATAGTACATCATCACAGTGACTCTTTTCTCTGATAGTACATCATCACAGTGACTCTTTTCTCTGATAGTACATGTCATGCATAAAGAAAATAGAAATTGCTATTACAGGTTTGCGAAAAAACTCACCTACCAAAAAACCTGAAATTTAGCAAACTGGCATAATATTCAACCAGAAAATCTCGCACAGTGGAATGATAAAACTAAACTTCACGCATTTTAAGTTACGAATTATCGGGCAGTTTCACATTTTCGGTCATACAATAAAAACGATATAAGAACTATTATTTAATTTCAATTATTAATCGTTTTTTTTTCTTATATGACCGGTGATATGAAGCTGACCGATAATTCGTAACTTACCCAATGTTGCTTCAATGAGAAATATGTGTAGTGAAATAATCAGAACTGTTTCAATAAAGGGTTCACTGTTTTCTGATGTTGCTGTGTGCAGAACTAATGGTTGCATGTTGAACAAAGTTCTAAAAGATGGCGTGGTTTGCAAACTGGTTCCTCCGCAATAAGTTCTAACAACCGTAATCCGATTGAAATGCCTACCTACATCTAGGACTTCTTTTTCAGATGCTGAACCAGGATGGTCTCATTCCCTACCTTTCAGCTGGTACTTTAACAGAGAGGTACCAATCTTGCCAATACCTACAACTGAATGACGGCTCAAAGTTTGCCTACACCTACAGGGATAGGTGAGTCGATAGTAGGTGATGTAGGTAGATAGCCTACACCTACAGGGATAGGTGAGTCGGTAGTTGGTGATGTAGGTAGATAGCCTACATCTACAGGGATAGGTGAGTCGGTAGTTGGTGATGTAGGTAGATAGCCTACACCTACAGGGATAGGTGAGTCGGTAGTAGGTGATGTAGGTAGATAGCCTACACCTACAGGGATAGGTGAGTCGGTAGTTGGTGATGTAGGTAGATAGCCTACACCTACAGGGATAGGTGAGTCGGTAGTTGGTGATGTAGGTAGATAGCCTATACCTACAGGGATAGGTGAGTCGGTAGTAGGTGATGTAGGTAGATAGCCTACACCTACAGGGATAGGTGAGTCGGTAGTTGGTGATGTAGGTAGATAGCCTACATTCACAGTGGTACCAAAGATATTACACTACAATAAGATACACCACATTCACAAATTTCTGTTTCAAAACTGTTTGCACTGCCCTCTAGGTTTGACTGCGGTAAATATAATTGAAATATAGTATGGACAATGGAGGTATGTTGTGTGCGTGACGTCATAACAGCAACACTCTAAATTATGTTTGTTGCTTTGATGACGTCCTGGTCACAAATCACTCGATTTGTGACCTCAGCTCACAAAGCTGTTAATCCACGAAATAGTGAGCAGCAAAAGCTTTTACTCTTTAGTACATAGTACCATAGTACGAATACTAATATTGATAGGTAGTGACAATTGAGTGATTTATACAATTTTACCATCTTCAATTGTCTTAAATATGATTTTAGAGTGTTGCTGTTATGACGTCACGCACACAACATACCTCCATTGTCCTTACTATATTTCATTTCTATTTCCCGCTATGAAACCTAGATGGCAGCACAAACAGCTTTCGAAACAAAAATAAGCGAGAGTACTGTATCTTATTATACCGTAATAACTTTGAATAAATGATAATTAAAATCATGGTATCATGAAATTTTAAATCTTGGTACGTAGCATGGTCGTTTAAATCATTTTAGTATGATAGATTAAATCATGGTATCATGATGATTTGCATTATTACCTGTATTTATTTTTCTTTTATGCAATCAGTAATGTCGTATACGATGTTATATTTAGTGCATTGTTTTTCTTTATTATATCTATAATGTAATTATTCTACAATGTGTATTATCTGTAATATATTCTTCCTAGTGACAACAATCAGCACAGTCTGACCGGAACTTACGAAGTCATTCCCTCATCCTTCAAAGAGCCAGGATACCTTAGACTGTATATGGGACAACCTGACAGTGAGTTAGAATGGGGGTTACTATTGAGAGTTAGTATTGAGAATTACTATTAAGAGTTACTATTAAGTAATTTATTCCGTAATGGAAGAACATGAATCTGCTTTGAAAATTTCGATGAATTTCTAGTTCACGTCCCTATTTCATTTAGGGACGTGTTAGTTCACGTCCCTATTTCATTTAGGGACGTAAACTAGGAACCGATACAAATAACCCCTTCCTAGTTCACGTCTCTAATTGAAATAGAGATGCCAATTTGGAATTTACTAAACAAATTGATTCAATAATGAATTTTAAATCTTCAATTAGAATAAAATTATTTTGAATTCAGTTAATTAGTTAATTCATCAAATCCACAATAAAACTACTAAAGATTCATTTTAATGTGAATTCGTATTTTTCTTTTTCCTTCATTAGTACATGCTCTGTGAAGTGAAATAAATACCATTGGGAGACCATATATTTTTTTGTGTAGAATTTCATCTTGAGCCTTTCTATTTGTAATATTTTGATGGACTAATTGTTATGTTTTGACTTGTTCTTTCAGTTCTTGGTTCTGACATCACCGGTTACGTCAACCTCTACCCCATCCTCATCGACGACGAGAAACAAATCTACGTCAGTTGCACAAGTTACGGCGTATTCCACTCCGGTGAGTGAGAAAAAAAAAAATACATTTTGTAAAAGATACAATGCCTAAAAAATACATTTTATTAATATTTACTGGCGTATAGAAGTGAAATTTTTTAGTCTGTTACTCGGACTGATAAATTTGTGATTAATTATATAAAATTCAATTGAAATTTTTCATAATTTTGGAATTCTTCGTAATTTTAGAATCTTTCTTAATTTTGAAATTCTTCGTGATTTTGAAATCCTTCATAATTGTGTAAAACATAGAATTATCGAGATATTTCATAGACACACCATCTACAGGATTTTATATCTATTTCTCTTCCCCAGAATACGCGTACACCTTCTTGAGACCAGGGGCCCGTAGATCCGGAGATGTGGGAGACGTGCAGGTGGAGCTAATCAGTCGGGGCGTACCCCTGGCCGAAGACCTGGTCACTAGGGACCAGACCTGTTTCGAAACGGATCCTATCATGAGACGCAGAGTGCCTCAATTCGTAGCCAACCTGAAGGCCAATGGTTTCGAGACAAACCTAGCGGAGGAGGTCCGTCTGCAGGGTGCCCAGGATAACAGGGACCCTGAGACCGTGAACCCTCAGTCTGTGGACCCCCTGGCGGCCATTGTCAACATGGTCCAAAGGTTCTAGATGAAGAGGACCTTATTATGCATTAGTAAACTTATGATGGCATCTTATTTATTGATTGTTTTTACTTGAATAAAATCACATCGTGGAAAGAAGTCGATATTCACATTCACAGATTTTCATCGAAAATTAGCTCGTCTAATATTGTTTTTGTTGTTCTTATCTTTGTTGTTGTTATTTGTTATGTATTTGTTATTTATTACCCTGTGCTTTATTGCATTTGTTATCAAAACAGTGAACCCAAAATGAAAAGTTTTTAATTAACCAAATTTAAAAATATTCTTATACAGAAAATTAAATTAATGAAAAGAAATCATTTTTTAAAACTTCAATTAAAACGTTTTTCGATAGACCTCATCATGTACAGTATCTACAGGCCTCATCACCTACAGTGTCTACAGGCCTCATCATCTACAGTGTCTACAGGCCTCATCATCTGCAGTGTCTACAGGCCTCATCATCTACAGTGTCTACAGGCCTCATCATCTGCAGTGTCTACAGGCCTCATCATCTACAGTGTCTACAGGCCTCATCACCTACAGTGTCTACAGGCCTCATCATCTACAGTGTCTACAGGCCTCATCATCTACAGTATCTACAGGCCTCATCATCTACAGTGTCTACAGGCCTCATCATGTACAGTATCTACAGGCCTCATCATCTACAGTATCTACAGGCCTCATCACCTACAGTGTCTACAGGCCTCATCATCTACAGTGTCTACAGGCCTCATCATCTACAGTGTCTACAGGCCTCATCATCTGCAGTGTCTACAGGCCTCATCATCTACAGTGTCTACAGGCCTCATCACCTACAGTGTCTACAGGCCTCATCATCTACAGTGTCTACAGGCCTCATCATCTACAGTATCTACAGGCCTCATCATCTACAGTGTCTACAGGCCTCATCATGTACAGTATCTACAGGCCTCATCATCTACAGTATCTACAGGCCTCATCACCTACAGTGTCTACAGGCCTCATCATCTACAGTGTCTACAGGCCTCATCATCTACAGTGTCTACAGGCCTCATCATCTACAGAGTCTACAGGCCTCATCATCTACAGTGTCTACAGGCCTCATCATCTACAGTGTCTACAGGCCTCATCATCTACAGTGTCTACAGGCCTTATCATCTACAGTGTCTACAGGCCTCATCATCTACAGTGTCTAAAGGCCTCATCATCTACAGTGTCTACAGGCCTCATCATCTACAGTGTCTAAAGGCCTCATCATCTACAGTGTCTACAGGCCTCATCATCTACCGTGTCTACAGGCCTCATCATCTACAGTATCTACAGGCCTCATCATCTACAGTGTCTACAGGCCTTATCATCTACAGTGTCTACAGGCCTCATCATCTACAGTGTCTACAGGCCTCATCATCTACAGTGTCTACAGGCCTCATCATCTACAGTGTCTACAGGCCTCATCATCTACAGTGTCTACAGGCCTCATCATCTACAGTGTCTAAAGGCCTCATCATCTACAGTGTCTACAGGCCTCATCATCTACAGTGTCTACAGGCCTCATCATCTACAGTATCTACAGGCCTCATCATCTACAGTGTCTACAGGCCTTATCATCTACAGTGTCTACAGGCCTCATCATCTACAGTGTCCACAGGCCTCATCATCTACAGTGTCTACAGGCCTCATCATCTACAGTGTCTACAGGCCTCATCATCTACAGTATCTACAGGCCTCATCATCTACAGTGTCTACAGGCCTTATCATCTACAGTGTCTACAGGCCTCATCATCTACAGTGTCTACAGGCCTTATCATCTACAGTGTCTACAGGCCTCATCATCTACAGTGTCTACAGGCCTCATCATCTACAGTGTCTACAGGCCTCATCATCTACAGTGTCTACAGGCCTCATCATCTACAGTATCTACAGGCCTCATCATGTACAGTATCTACAGGCCTCATCATGTACAGTATCTACAGGCCTCATCATGTACAGTATCTACAGGCCTCATCATGTACAGTATCTACAGGCCTCATCATCTACAGTGTCTACAGGCCTCATTATCTACAGTGTCTACGGGCCTCATTATCTACAGTGTCTACAGGCCTCATCATCTACAGTGTCTACAGACCTCATTATCTACAGTGTCTAAAGGCCTCATCATCTACTGTGTCTACAGGCCTCATCATCTACAGTGTCTACAGGCCTCATCATCTACAGTGTCTACAGGCCTCATCATCTACAGTGTCTACAGGCCTCATTATCTACAGTGTCTACAGGCCTCATTATCTACAGTGTCTAAAGGCCTCATCATCTACTGTGTCTACAGGCCTCATCATCTACAGTGTCTACAGGCCTCATCATCTACAGTGTCTACAGGCCTCCTCATCATCTACAGTGTCTACAGGCCTCATCATCTACAGTGTCTACAGGCCTCATCATCTAAAGTGTCTACAGGCCTCATCATCTACAGTGTCTACAGGCCTCATCATCTACAGTGTCTACAGGCCTCAATATCTGCAGTGTCTACAGGCCTCATCATCTACAGTGTCTACAGGCCTCATCATCTACAGTGTCTACAGGCCTCATCATCTACAGTGTCTACAGGCCTCATCATCTACAGTGTCTACAGGCCTCATCATCTACAGTGTCTACAGGCCTCATCATCTGCAGTGTCTACAGGCCTCATCATCTACAGTGTCTACAGGCCTCATCATCTACAGTGTCTACAGGCCTCATCATCTACAGTGTCTACAGGCCTCATCATCTACAGTGTCTACAGGCCTCATCATCTACAGTGTCTACAGGCCTCATCATCTACAGTGTCTACAGGCCTCACCATCTACAGTGTCTACAGGCCTCATCATCTACAGTGTCTACAGGCCTCATCATCTACAGTGTCTACAGGCCTCATCATCTGCAGTGTCTACAGGCCTCATCATCTACAGTGTCTACAGGCCTCATCATCTACAGTATCTACAGGCCTCATCACCTACAGTGTCTACAGGCCTCATCATCTACAGTGTCTACAGGCCTCATCATCTACAGTGTCTACAGGCCTCATCATGTACAGTATCTACAGGCCACATCATCTACAGTATCTACAGGCCTCATCACCTACAGTGTCTACAGGCCTCATCATCTACAGTGTCTACAGGCCTCATCATCTACAGTATCTACAGGCCTCATCATCTACAGTATCTACAGGCCTCATCACCTACAGTGTCTACAGGCCTCATCATCTACAGTGTCTACAGGCCTCATCATCTACAGTGTCTACAGGCCTCATCATCTACAGTATCTACAGGCCTCATCATCTACAGTGTCTACAGGCCTCATCATCTACAGTGTCTACAGGCCTCATCATCTACAGTGTCTACAGGCCTCATCATCTACAGTGTCTACAGGCCTCATCATCTACAGTGTCTACAGGCCTTATCATCTACAGTGTCTACAGGCCTCATCATCTACAGTGTCTAAAGGCCTCATCATCTACAGTGTCTACAGGCCTCATCATCTACAGTGTCTAAAGGCCTCATCATCTACAGTGTCTACAGGCCTCATCATCTACCGTGTCTACAGGCCTCATCATCTACAGTATCTACAGGCCTCATCATCTACAGTGTCTACAGGCCTTATCATCTACAGTGTCTACAGGCCTCATCATCTACAGTGTCTACAGGCCTCATCATCTACAGTGTCTACAGGCCTCATCATCTACAGTGTCTACAGGCCTCATCATCTACAGTGTCTAAAGGCCTCATCATCTACAGTGTCTACAGGCCTCATCATCTACAGTGTCTACAGGCCTCATCATCTACAGTATCTACAGGCCTCATCATCTACAGTGTCTACAGGCCTTATCATCTACAGTGTCTACAGGCCTCATCATCTACAGTGTCTACAGGCCTCATCATCTACAGTGTCTACAGGCCTCATCATCTACAGTGTCTACAGGCCTCATCATCTACAGTATCTACAGGCCTCATCATCTACAGTGTCTACAGGCCTTATCATCTACAGTGTCTACAGGCCTCATCATCTACAGTGTCTACAGGCCTCATCATCTACAGTGTCTACAGGCCTTATCATCTACAGTGTCTACAGGCCTCATCATCTACAGTGTCTACAGGCCTCATCATCTACAGTGTCTACAGGCCTCATCATCTACAGTGTCTACAGGCCTCATCATCTACAGTATCTACAGGCCTCATCATGTACAGTATCTACAGGCCTCATCATGTACAGTATCTACAGGCCTCATCATGTACAGTATCTACAGGCCTCATCATGTACAGTATCTACAGGCCTCATCATCTACAGTGTCTACAGGCCTCATTATCTACAGTGTCTACGGGCCTCATTATCTACAGTGTCTACAGGCCTCATCATCTACAGTGTCTACAGACCTCATTATCTACAGTGTCTAAAGGCCTCATCATCTACTGTGTCTACAGGCCTCATCATCTACAGTGTCTACAGGCCTCATCATCTACAGTGTCTACAGGCCTCATCATCTACAGTGTCTACAGGCCTCATTATCTACAGTGTCTACAGGCCTCATTATCTACAGTGTCTACAGGCCTCATTATCTACAGTGTCTAAAGGCCTCATCATCTACTGTGTCTACAGGCCTCATCATCTACAGTGTCTACAGGCCTCATCATCTACAGTGTCTACAGGCCTCCTCATCATCTACAGTGTCTACAGGCCTCATCATCTACAGTGTCTACAGGCCTCATCATCTACAGTGTCTACAGGCCTCATCATCTACAGTGTCTACAGGCCTCATCATCTACAGTGTCTACAGGCCTCATCATCTGCAGTGTCTACAGGCCTCATCATCTACAGTGTCTACAGGCCTCATCATCTACAGTGTCTACAGGCCTCATCATCTACAGTGTCTACAGGCCTCATCATCTACAGTGTCTACAGGCCTCATCATCTACAGTGTCTACAGGCCTCATCATCTGCAGTGTCTACAGGCCTCATCATCTACAGTGTCTACAGGCTTCATCATCTACAGTGTCTACAGGCCTCATCATCTACAGTGTCTACAGGCCTCATCATCTACAGTGTCTACAGGCCTCATCATCTACAGTGTCTACAGGCCTCACCATCTACAGTGTCTACAGGCCTCATCATCTACAGTGTCTACAGGCCTCATCATCTACAGTGTCTACAGGCCTCATCATCTACAGTGTCTACAGGCCTCATTATCTACAGTGTCTACGGGCCTCATTATCTACAGTGTCTAAAGGCCTCATCATCTACTGTGTCTACAGGCCTCATCATCTACAGTGTCTACAGGCCTCATCATCTACAGTGTCTACAGGCCTCATCATCTACAGTGTCTACAGGCCTCATCATCCGCACTATCTCTTCACTATAGAATATATCTCCTTTTCATCATTTTCCATTAATGTTTTCTCTACATTCTCTCTAACGTCTCTATGGCTCTGTTAGTAAGTCTACCTTTGAAGTTACATTAGATGAGATGTACTGTCAGTGACAGTAGTTAGTGTACTGTCAGTGAAAGTAGTTAGTGTACTGTCAGTGACAGTAGTTAGTGTACTGTCAGTGACAGTAGTTACTGTACTGTCAATGACAGTAGTTAGTGTACTGTCACTGACAGTAGTTAGTGTACTGTCAGTGACAGTAGTTACTGTACTGTCAGTGACAGTAGTTAGTGTACTGTCATTGACAGTAGTTAGTGTACTGTCAGTGACAGTAGTTAGTGTACTGTCAGTGACAGTAGTTACTGTACTGTCAGTGACAGTAGTTAGTGTACTGTCAGTGACAGTAGCTAGTGTACTGTCAGTGACAGTAGTTAGTGTACTGTCAGTGACAGTAGTTAGTGTACTGTCAGTGACAGTAGTTAGTGTACTGTCAGTGACAGTAGTTAGTGTACTGTCAGTGACAGTAGTTAGTGTACTGTCAGTGACTGTAGTTAGTGTACTGTCAGTGACAGTAGTTACTGTACTGTCAGTGACAGTAGTTAGTGAACTGTCAGTGACAGTAGTTAGTGTACTGTCAGTGACAGTAGTTAGTGTACTGTCAGTGACAGTAGTTAGTGTACTGTCAGTGGCAGTAGTTAGTGTACTGTCAGTGACAGTAGTTAGTGTACTGTCAGTGACAGTAGTTAGTGTACTGTCAGTGACAGTAGTTAGTGTACTGTCAGTGACAGTAGTTAGTGTACTGTCAGTGACAGTAGTTAGTGTACTGTCAGTGACAGTAGTTACTGTACTGTCAGTGACAGTAGTTACTGTACTGTCAGTGACAGTAGTTAGTGTACTGTCAGTGACAGTAGTTACTGTACTGTCAGTGACAGTAGTTAGTGTACTGTCAGTGACAGTAGTTAGTGTACTGTCAGTGACAGTAGTTAGTGTACTGTCAGTGGCAGTAGTTAGAGTATATAATAAAATTATAATGAAGAATAGTTATAACTTTTTCTAATTTCTGTGGAACTTTTCTAATTAAAGGAAATGGGGCAAAAAAATTTAACAAAATCAAGTTACTGGAAATCTAAAAAATAATACATCAAATGGTTATTGTAAATTGTAATACATCTGAATATAATCAATGTTTGACTGAACAGTTGGTAGACGAATAAAGATTCGTTAAATCATTTAATTTCGTTGTAGCGAGCTGCATGAACGGGTGTCCATTCAAAAATCGTCCGCTGTAAGGGGTTTACCTGTTTATCCATCATGCATTTTTTAAAGGTTGTGAAAATCAATTATAACAACGAAAGAATATCTTTCTGATTAATTCCTTGATATCTATGATTCCAAATATCTTTCGAATTCCAATTATTGTTCAAATATTAAGAATTTAAGCAAGTAAAATAGTTAATTTCAAGATAACGGAACTGAGTTCGTTATCTTTTTCCTTAGTTGGTCCCAGGTCAGATTTTTTTCCTTCACCTGCTCCTTTATTTCTTTACTGGCTTTTTTTTGGTACTTTATTCCTTCAGTTGGTACTTTTTGCTATTTGGTTCTTCTTCACTTTATCAGCAGTTGGTACTTTTTGTCAGCAATTGGTACTTTTTGTCAGCAGTTGGTACTTTTTGTCAGCAGTTGGTACTTTTTGTCAGCAATTGGTACTTTTTCTCAGCCATTGGTACTCTTTCTCAGCAGTTGGTACATTTCTCACTAGGTACCTTCTGAGAGTTAAATGAGCTGAGATGATGAGTGTACCTTCACAACAATGCCATTAGGATGGCATACAATGGCCTGAGGAGTGGCATTGTAATTTCCAAAGCCATTAACGGTGCCATTAGAACTCTAAGACCTAGAAATGGAGGAGAGAACATTTTATACTGTTTCTAAGAATACAAAGAAATACGAAAGAACTCAGTAATTTAGTAAATTTGTAATAATCATTATGAACAAATTAACTATTTCACTTTTATAAAAAATGAATCTGATAGTATCTAGGATACTATAGCTCTTCCATTTATAGTCTGATCATATCTAGGATACTATAGCTCTATCATTTATAGTCTGATCGTATCTAGGATACTATAGCTCTTTCATTTATAGTCTGATCGTATCTAGGATACTAGAGCTCTTTCATTTACAGTCTGATCGTATCTAGGATACTATAGCTCTTCCATTTATAGTCTGATCATATCTAGGATACTATAGCTCTATCATTTATAGTCTGATCGTATCTAGGATACTATAGCTCTTTCATTTATAGTCTGATCGTATCTAGGATACTAGAGCTCTTTCATTTACAGTCTGATCGTATCTAGGATACTATAGCTCTTCCATTTACAGTCTGATCGTATCTAGGATACTATAGCTCTTCCATTTATAGTCTGATCGTATCTAGGATACTATAGCTCTTCCATTTACAGTCTGATCGTATCTAGGATACTATAGCTCTTCCATTTATAGTCTGATCGTATCCAGGATACTATAGCTCTTCCATTTATAGTCTGATCGTATCTAGGATACTATAGCTCTTCCATTTATAGTCTGATCGTATCTAGGATACTATAGCTCTTCCATTTATAGTCTGATCGTATCTAGGATACTAGAGCTCTTTCATTTATAGTCTGATCGTATCTAGGATACTATAGCTCTTCCATTTATAGTCTGATCGTATCTAGGATACTATAGCTCTTCCATTTATAGTCTGATCGTATCTAGGATACTATAGCTCTTCCATTTACAGTCTGATCGTATCTAGGATACTATAGCTCTTCCATTTATAGTCTGATCGTATCTAGGATACTATAGCTCTTTCATTTATAGTATGATCGTATCTAGGATACTATAGCTCTTCCATTTATAGTCTGATCATATCTAGGATACTATAGCTCTATCATTTATAGTCTGATCGTATCTAGGATACTATAGCTCTTTCATTTATAGTCTGATCGTATCTAGGATACTAGAGCTCTTTCATTTACAGTCTGATCGTATCTAGGATACTATAGCTCTTCCATTTACAGTCTGATCGTATCTAGGATACTATAGCTCTTCCATTTATAGTCTGATCGTATCTAGGATACTATAGCTCTTCCATTTACAGTCTGATCGTATCTAGGATACTATAGCTCTTCCATTTATAGTCTGATCGTATCCAGGATACTATAGCTCTTCCATTTATAGTCTGATCGTATCTAGGATACTATAGCTCTTCCATTTATAGTCTGATCGTATCTAGGATACTATAGCTCTTCCATTTATAGTCTGATCGTATCTAGGATACTAGAGCTCTTTCATTTATAGTCTGATCGTATCTAGGATACTATAGCTCTTCCATTTATAGTCTGATCGTATCTAGGATACTATAGCTCTTCCATTTATAGTCTGATCGTATCTAGGATACTATAGCTCTTCCATTTACAGTCTGATCGTATCTAGGATACTATAGCTCTTCCATTTATAGTCTGATCGTATCTAGGATACTATAGCTCTTCCATTTATAGTCTGATCGTATCTAGGATACTATAGCTCTTCCATTTATAGTCTGATCGTATCTAGGATACTATAGCTCTTCCATTTATAGTCTGATCGTATCTAGGATACTATAGCTCTTCCATTTACAGTCTGATCGTATCTAGGATACTATAGCTCTTCCATTTATAGTCTGATCGTATCCAGGATACTATAGCTCTTCCATTTATAGTCTGATCGTATCTAGGATACTATAGCTCTTCCATTTATAGTCTGATCGTATCTAGGATACTATAGCTCTTCCATTTATAGTCTGATCGTATCTAGGATACTATAGCTCTTCCATTTACAGTCTGATCGTATCTAGGATACTATAGCTCTTCCATTTATAGTCTGATCGTATCTAGGATACTATAGCTCTTCCATTTATAGTCTGATCGTATCTAGGATACTATAGCTCTTCCATTTATAGTCTGATCGTATCTAGGATACTATAGCTCTTCCATTTATAGTCTGATCGTATCTAGGATACTATAGCTCTTCCATTTACAGTCTGATCGTATCTAGGATACTATAGCTCTTCCATTTATAGTCTGATCGTATCCAGGATACTATAGCTCTTCCATTTATAGTCTGATCGTATCTAGGATACTATAGCTCTTCCATTTATAGTCTGATCGTATCTAGGATACTATAGCTCTTCCATTTATAGTCTGATCGTATCTAGGATACTATAGCTCTTCCATTTACAGTCTGATCGTATCTAGGATACTATAGCTCTTCCATTTATAGTCTGATCGTATCCAGGATACTATAGCTCTTCCATTTATAGTCTGATCGTATCCAGGATACTATAGCTCTTCCATTTATAGTCTGATCGTATCTAGGATACTATAGCTCTTCCATTTACAGTCTGATCGTATCTAGGATACTATAGCTCTTCCATTTATAGTCTGATCGTATCCAGGATACTATAGCTCTTCCATTTATAGTCTGATCGTATCCAGGATACTATAGCTCTTCCATTTATAGTCTGATCGTATCTAGGATACTATAGCTCTATCATTTATAGTCTGATCGTATCTAGGATACTATAGCTCTTCCATTTACAGTCTGATCGTATCTAGGATACTATAGCTCTTCCATATACAGTCTGATCGTATCTAGGATACTATAGCTCTATCATTTATAGTCTGATCGTATCTAGGATACTATAGCTCTTCCATATACAGTCTGATCGTATCCAGGATACTATAGCTCTTCCATTTATAGTCTGATCGTATCTAGGATACTATAGCTCTTCCATTTATAGTCTGATCATATCTAGGATACTATATCCTTTCCATTTACAGTCTGATCGTATCCAGGATACTATAGCTCTTCCATTTCGTTGTCATTAGCGTTAGTTTAAATTGTAAAATAGGCTTAATTTCGTCCTATTTTTTTACTGTTCAAACATTCAAGCAACAGAATTTATTGTTTTATAAATAAATAGATGGGGTAAATCTCAAGTTTTCGGACAGTTCCACATTTTCGATCATGCAAGAAAAAATATATAAAAGTTAAATAATAATCATTTTATGGTTTTCTATCATAAGATCGAAAATAAGGAACTGTTCGATAACTCGGAACTAACCCCATATAGATATAGACAAACTGTATAGCATTACTCTCATAGCATTACTCTCATAGCATTACTCTCATAGCATTACTCTCATAGCATTACTCTCATAGCATTACTCTCATACCATTACTTTCATAGCATTACTCTCATAGCATTACTCTCACAGCATTACTCTCATAGCATTACTCTCATAGCATTACTCTCATAGCATTACTCTCATACCATTACTTTCATAGCATTACTCTCATACCATTACTCTCATAGCATTACTCTCATACCATTACTCTCATAGCATTACTCTCATAGCATTACTCTCATAGCATTACTCTCATAGCATTACTCTCATAGCATTACTCTCATAGCACTACTCTCATAGCATTGCTCTCATAGCGTAACTCTCATAGCATTACTCTCATAGCATTACTCTCATAGCATTACTCTCATAGCACTACTCTCATAGCATTACTCTCATAGCATTACTCTCATAGCATTACTCTCATAGCACTACTCTCATAGCATTGCTCTCATAGCGTAACTCTCATAGCATTACTCTCATAGCATTACTCTCATAGCATTACTCTCATAGCACTACTCTCATAGCATTGCTCTCATAGCATTGCTCTCACACCATTGCTCTCATAGCATTACTCTCATAGCATTACTCTCATAGCATTACTCTCATAGCATTACTCTCATAGCATTACTCTCATAGCATTACTCTCATAGCATTACTCTCATAGCATTACTCTCATAGCATTACTCTCATAGCATTACTCTCATAGCATTACTCTCATAGCATTGCTCTCATACCATTACTCTCATAGCATTACTCTCATACCATTACTCTCATAGCATTACTCTCATAGCATTACTCTCATAGCATTACTCTCATAGCATTACTCTCATAGCATTACTCTCATAGCACTACTCTCATAGCATTGCTCTCATAGCGTAACTCTCATAGCATTACTCTCATAGCATTACTCTCATAGCATTACTCTCATAGCACTACTCTCATAGCATTGCTCTCATAGCATTGCTCTCATAGCATTACTCTCATAGCATTACTCTCATAGCATTACTCTCATAGCATTGCTCTCATAGCATTGCTCTCTTACCATTACTCTCATAGCATTACTCTCATAGCATAACTCTCATAGCATTACTCTCATAGCATTACTCTCATAGCATTACTCTCATAGCATTACTCTCATAGCATTACTCTCATAGCATTACTCTCATAGCATTACTCTCATAGCATTACTCTCATAGCATTACTCTCATAGCATTACTCTCATAGCATTGCTCTCATACCATTACTCTCATAGCATTACTCTCATAGCATTACTCTCATAGCATTACTCTCATAGCATTACTCTCATAGCATTACTCTCATAGCATTACTCTCATAGCATTACTCTCATAGCATTACTCTCATAGCATTACTCTCATAGCGTAACTCTCATAGCATTGCTCTCATAGCATTGCTCTCTTACCATTACTCTCATAGCATTACTCTCATAGCATAACTCTCATAGCATTACTCTCATAGCATTACTCTCATAGCATTACTCTCATAGCATTACTCTCATAGCATTACTCTCATAGCATTACTCTCATAGCATTACTCTCATAGCATTACTCTCATAGCATAACTCTCATAGCATTACTCTCATAGCATTACTCTCATAGCATTACTCTCATAGCGTAACTCTCATAGCATTACTCTCATAGCATTACTCTCATAGCATTACTCTCATAGCATTACTCTCATAGCATTACTCTCATAGCATTGCTCTCATAGCGTAACTCTCATAGCATTACTCTCATAGCATTACTCTCATACCATTACTCTCATACCATTACTCTCATACCATTACTCTCATAGCATTACTCTCATAGCATTACTCTCATAGCATTACTCTCATAGCATTACTCTCATAGCATTACTCTCATAGCACTACTCTCATAGCATTGCTCTCATAGCGTAACTCTCATAGCATTACTCTCATAGCATTACTCTCATAGCATTACTCTCATAGCACTACTCTCATAGCATTGCTCTCATAGCATTGCTCTCATAGCATTACTCTCATAGCATTACTCTCATAGCATTACTCTCATAGCATTGCTCTCATAGCATTGCTCTCTTACCATTACTCTCATAGCATTACTCTCATAGCATAACTCTCATAGCATTACTCTCATAGCATTACTCTCATAGCATTACTCTCATAGCATTACTCTCATAGCATTACTCTCATAGCATTACTCTCATAGCATTACTCTCATAGCATTACTCTCATAGCATTACTCTCATAGCATTACTCTCATAGCATTGCTCTCATACCATTACTCTCATAGCATTACTCTCATAGCATTACTCTCATAGCATTACTCTCATAGCATTACTCTCATAGCATTACTCTCATAGCATTACTCTCATAGCATTACTCTCATAGCATTACTCTCATAGCATTACTCTCATAGCGTAACTCTCATAGCATTGCTCTCATAGCATTGCTCTCTTACCATTACTCTCATAGCATTACTCTCATAGCATAACTCTCATAGCATTACTCTCATAGCATTACTCTCATAGCATTACTCTCATAGCATTACTCTCATAGCATTACTCTCATAGCATTACTCTCATAGCATTACTCTCATAGCATTACTCTCATAGCATTACTCTCATAGCATTACTCTCATAGCATTGCTCTCATACCATTACTCTCATAGCATTACTCTCATAGCATTACTCTCATAGCATTACTCTCATAGCATTACTCTCATAGCATTACTCTCATAGCATTACTCTCATAGCATTACTCTCATAGCATTACTCTCATACCATTACTCTCATAGCATTACTCTCATAGCATTGCTCTCATACCATTACTCTCATAGCATTACTCTCATAGCATTACTCTCATAGCATTACTCTCATAGCATAACTCTCATAGCATTACTCTCATAGCATTACTCTCATACCATTGCTCTCATAGCATTACTCTCATAGCATTACTCTCATAGCATAACTCTCATAGCATTACTCTCATACCATTGCTCTCATAGCATTACTCTCATAGCATTACTCTCATAGCATAACTCTCATAGCATTACTCTCATAGCATTACTCTCATAGCATTACTCTCATAGCGTAACTCTCATAGCATTGCTCTCATAGCATTGCTCTCTTACCATTACTCTCATAGCATTACTCTCATAGCATTACTCTCATAGCATTACTCTCATACCATTGCTCTCATAGCATTACTCTCATAGCATTACTCTCATACCATTACTCTCATAGCATTACTCTCATAGCATTACTCTCATACCATTACTCTCATAGCATTGCTCTCATAGCATTACTCTCATAGCATTACTCTCATACCATTGCTCTCATAGCATTGTTGTTCAATGTATGGTACATCAATTTGAGAGATTAAATCAATGTACTCTTCTGCCCATTAAAAATATTACTTACCATGCAGGCGATATTATAGCCAAGAAATATCTAGATTGTATCAGGGATACATTGGATACATTGGATACATGGATACATTGGATGCATGGACAAATTGGATGCATGGATACATTGTATCAAGGGTCCATCAGTGATTTATATGTTGAGAAATAAAGCAAAACTTGAAGGATAAAATATAATTTGTATAATAAGTACTAAAATACTTGTCAGGTATTTAATCACTTGAACTGAATAAGGTAATTATCTTCGCAAAATTAAGGAAAGTTATGTTTTGTTCGGATTTATTAGTAATCTTGTTATTCGCATAACTCAAAAAGTAGTCAACCAAATTGTCTGAAATTTGGAGGGATAATTGGCCAATGTCCAGGAACCCTTTCGGTAGACTATGGGAGAGAACAGGTCAAAGGTCAAGGTCATTTTTAATTCATGGAATTTTGGATTGTCAAGGTTATTTATAAGCATCGGAGAAAGGATGTGCTCTATGTGTTCCCGTTCTAGTTTGAATTTATATTTAAATAGTTATTATCAAATTAAATAGAAAAAAATAAAATAAAATAGGTAAAATAAAATATAATAGGTAGAATAAAATATAATAGGTAGAATAAAATATAATAGAAAAAATAAAATAAAATAAAATAGGTAAAATAAAATATAATAGGAAAAATAAAATATAATAGGAAAAATAAAATAAAATAGGTAAAATAAAATATAATAGGAAAAATAAAATATAATAGGAAAAATAAAATAAAATAGGTAAAATAAAATAAAATAGGAAAAATAAAATATAATAGGAAAAATAAAATATAATAGGAAAAATAAAATAAAATAGGAAAAATAAAATAAAATAGGTAAAATAAAATATAATAGGAAAAATAAAATATAATAGGAAAAATAAAATAAAATAGGAAAAATAAAATAAAATAGGTAAAATAAAATATAATAGGTAAAATAAAATATAATAGGAAAAATAAAATATAATAGGAAAAATAAAATATAATAGGAAAAATAAAATATAATAGGAAAAATAAAATATAATAGGAAAAATAAAATAAAATAGGTTAAATAAAATAAAACAGGAAAATAAAATAAAATAGGTTAAATAGAATAAAATAGGTAATTTGAATTATAATAACTAATTTGAATTATATTAACTAATTTGAATTATAATAACTAATTTTATTTATAATAGTTAATTCCAAGTGACTCAATAAGTGACGCTATCAAAATAATCACACTTTGCTAACAATTTTGACTTTAGGGAGGAGTTAAGAAACTCTGAATGGGAGAACTTTCTTAATTTCCAAGACTCTTCCACTTCTTCTGCAGACGTGGCAGTTTTACGGCAGTTATACCCTAAAACTGCCAAATGACTGTGGTGTGCTTTTTATTAGGGAAGCATGAATTGGAATAAAATGTTAAGTAGCATATACAAATAATGTATATATACACTGTAATATTGAAATAATTTGATACAATGTTGTAACAATATTGGGGCAATGTTGTTACGATTTTAAGACAATGTTGTAACAATATTAGGACAATGTTGTAACAATATTAGGACAATGTTGTAACAATATTAGGGCAATGTTATTACGATTTTAAGACAATGTTGTAACAATATTAGGACAATCTTGTAACAATATTGGGGCAATCTTGTAACAATATTGGGCAATGTTGTAACAATATTAGGACAATCTTGTAACAATATTAGGACAATCTTGTAACAATATTAGGGCAATGTTATTACGATTTTAAGACAATGTTGTAACAATATTAGGACAATCTTGTAACAATTTTGGGGCAATGTTGTAACAATATTGGGGCAATGTTGTAACAATATTGTCAATGTAGTAACAATTTCAAGACAATGAAGTACAGTATTTTCAATGTACCCAGGTAGAGTGTTATGGTGGGCCATAGAAGATTAAAATGTGTAATAATCACAGGCACCATTAATTTTTATTATAAAAAACACAGAAAAGTCTTAAATGTTAAATTTAGACATAACTTATTTTCATGTCCTTTTTATGAGTTTAAGTGTATGTGTCCGACGATGAATTAGAAAGGTTGAAAAGTACAATACCGTGAAATGAATATTACGAAGTTTGCACAACCAAAGAAACTTGAAAACATGTTATGGTGAAACTTGCAGTCAACTTTTCTTTGGGTGACAAAGTTAATTACAAGTTACGGGGAAATTTTTACTGGGGTTGAAGGTAGGGGGGTTGAAGGGAGGGGGGTTGAAGGTAGGGGTGTTGAAGGTAGGGGGGTTGAAGGTAGGGGGGTTGAAGGTAGGGGGGTTGAAGGGAGGGGGGTTGAAGGGAGGGGGGTTGAAGGTAGGGGTGTTGAAGGTAGGGGTGTTGAAGGTAGGGGGGTTGAAGGTAGGGGGGTTGAAGGGAGGGGGGTTGAAGGGAGGGGGGTTGAAGGGAGGGGGGTTGAAGGGAGGGGGGTTGAAGGTAGGGGTGTTGAAGGTAGGGGGGGTTGAAGGGAGGGGGGTTGAAGGTAGGGGGGTTGAAGGTAGGGGTTTTGAAGGTAGGGGTGTTGAAGGTAGGGGTGTTGAAGGTAGGGGGGTTGAAGGGAGGGGGGTTGAAGGGAGGGGGGTTGAAGGTAGGGGTGTTGAAGGTAGGGGGGGTTGAAGGGAGGGGGTTGAAGGTAGGGGGGTTGAAGGTAGGGGTTTTGAAGGTAGGGGTGTTGAAGGTAGGGGTGTTGAAGGTAGGGGTGTTGAAGGTAGGGGTGTTGAAGGTAGGGGGGTTGAAGGTAGGGGTGTTGAAGGTAGGGGTGTTGAAGGTAGGGGTGTTGAAGGTAGGGGGGTTGAAGGTAGGGGTGTTGCAGGTAGGGGTGTTGAAGGTAGGGGTGTTGAAGGTAGGGGGGTTGAAGGTAGGGGTGTTGCAGGTAGGGGTGTTGAAGGTAGGGGTGTTGAAGGTAGGGGTGTTGAAGGTAGGGGTGTTGAAGGTAGGGGGGTTGAAGGTAGGGGTGTTGAAGGTAGGGGTGTTGAAGGTAGGGGTGTTGCAGGTAGGGGTGTTGAAGGTAGGGGTGTTGAAGGTAGGGGGGTTGAAGGTAGGGGGGTTGAAGGTAGGGGTTTTGAAGGTAGGGGTGTTGAAGGTAGGGGTGTTGAAGGTAGGGGTGTTGAAGGTAGGGGTGTTGAAGGTAGGGGTGTTGAAGGTAGGGGGGTTGAAGGTAGGGGTTTTGAAGGTAGGGGTGTTGAAGGTAGGGGTGTTGAAGGTAGGGGGGTTGAAGGTAGGGGTGTTGAAGGTAGGGGTGTTGAAGGTAGGGGTGTTGAAGGTAGGGGGGTTGAAGGTAGGGGTGTTGAAGGTAGGGGGGTTGAAGGTAGGGGTGTTGAAGGTAGGGGTGTTGAAGGTAGGGGGGTTGAAGGTAGGGGTGTTGAAGGTAGGGGGGTTGAAGGTAGGGGTGTTGAAGGTAGGGGTGTTGAAGGTAGGGGTGTTGAAGGTAGGGGGGTTGAAGGTAGGGGTGTTGAAGGTAGGGGTGTTGAAGGTAGGAGGGTTGAAGGTAATAGTTTTCATGATTATGGGTTAATTGTGCGAAGTAATTGTTTCAATAAATGTTCATATCGCTCATTTATTCATTATGAGCTATGAGCGATATGAACTTTGAAATGTTGTCATTTTTTACCTCTTTAAAAATGTTGTATTATTGTACTAATATATAGTACCGGCAATGTTAAATTATTTTAAAAAATTAATATTTTATCTTTAGTTATTATATAAATACACCTAATATATATATTATGTATAATACTTATGGTAACAGAGTTGTTGAACGGAAACACAATTTCAATATGTAAAAAATATTTTATTCGACTATATTTTATTAATAGTAATTATTTAACTGTAAATTTTTTTCTCATAAGATCGGAAATGTGGAACCGTGCGATAACTCTGTACACACCCTCTGATGCTAATCCTAACAGGAAAAGTCCCTGTCCTTCAGCATAGCGCTGTAATGAAAACTTTAGCGTCACGGGAACATTTCTTTTATTCATCAATGCTAACACAGAATTTTTCCTCCTATTTTCCTTTTTCGTCAGGGGGGGGGGGGGGGTGGTGAGGGTTACTGTTTGTACACCTCTGACGTCATGGGGTGAAAACGCCACGTTTTCACCGCCATGCAAGTTGCTACAATTGATTTTAACGGAGTCCTTCACACTTAATTTAATGCTGGAGAAAAAAAAAATGCAAGTGTGAAGGGCTTCCTTGAAGTCAATTGTAGATAAACTTTTCACTGTGATCATTTTTTTACAGGCAGCGTTGATCATTAGGGCCCAGTCACACGAGCGTTTTTGGATAGCGTTTTCATAGCGTTTTAGACTCTGAGGAAATTATTGTTAAACTCATTTCATACGTATCCATGCTACACGACGCTTTTGGAGCGTTAAAAACGCTCCAAAAGCGCTCGATGTGACATTATCCTTATATTAATTTTCAGTGGATATACTTTTGGTGGAAACACTGTCTGTCTGTCAATGTTCATCACTGTCTGTCCGTCACACTAACCTGATAAATAATACGCTAGTCAAACAGTTTTTAGCATGGCTACAAATTACTCTGATATCAGTTCAATAAATGGTTTCAATAACTAATTTCTGTTCAGTTTAGAAGATTGGAGTAAAAGCGGAGTCAGGGAAAGTAATAACTACAATTAAGGCTGCTTCACACATGTCAGGTTTCTGTCAGTTCCGACTCCTCTCAGTGATTTTTCAGCACTGAGAGGAGCCAGTACTGTGTGAATGTGTCCGTTGAAGTTAAAGTAACGATATATTTTTTTAACAGACACTGAAGCACTGAGAGGAGACGGACTGGATGGAACACTGATGTGTGTGAAGCCTAAATTGAACTACCATCAGTGTCCATAAAATGGGTATAGTTAAAACTCAGTCATTTTTGACAGCACACATACACTAGTTTCATTCTATTTCTTACTGTAGATTTATTTTCATCTTTTCAAATCTTTATTCTTTTTCTGTACTTTAAAAGCCAAACTAATGAAAATGAATAATTAGTCCATATATTCGAAACGATTAAAAAGAATAGTGAAAAATCTTCTTAAAATTCTTCCCAATGCTCCGTCTCATTCGGGGTAAGTTCTGAGTTATTGAACAGTTCCATATTTACGATCAAGTAAGATAAAGCTTATAATAATTAGTATATAGCTCGTTATTTTAATTGGTATCCATGATACATACAGGTATCATGTATACCAATTAGCAAAGAGAGTTAAATTGTCATATTATAATTTTTTCTACTGTGATCGAACATGTGTTACCGTTCAATAACTCGGAACTTACCCTAAATGAGACCTGGTGCAGTGAAGGATTTTCATTCCTAGTTTAAATTTAGCAAAACGCATTAATTAATTAACTGGAGTAAAGTCCTAATTACCGGATATGAGTTATTTGAATACCAAATGAAAATTACGATAGGTAGGTAATTATATATAAAAAAAAATTAAACCATCCTTTGTTGTAAATAAAGTGCACTGTGAAGAGTTAAAAAAACCATCATTTGTTGGCAACTCTGTTTAGTGAAGGGTTAAAACAACCATCATTTGTTGGCAACTCTGCTTAGTGAAGGGTTAAAACAACCATCATTTGTTGGCAACACTGCTTAGTGAAGGGTTAAAACAACCATCACTTATTGGCAACACTGCCCAGTGAAGGGTTAATTATATTCCGCTTCTAATACCTAATTAAGTTTTGAAATAAAACTTATTTCCCCCCACCAATTCTCCCCCAAATCCCCACCCCCACATTTACCCCCCCTCCCCATCAACAAAGATTGCGTAATTTGGTGGCCGTAAAACAAACCAATGGCAGGGATTCGCGCCTCAAAATTACGCCAAAAAGTAGCGCCATCTAGCGGCAGAGTTTTGAACCGAGTACTGCATTAACTTCCCTGATAACATTTGGACTTAGTAACTAACTTGGCAAATTAGTGATTAGGTAAATAATTTGAGAAATTGTTACAAATCTTTCTATAGCACGACTTAATTTAATTAATTAAAATAATTATTAACTTCAATAAAAAATAAGTATAATATTAGATATTATTTATCAGTATTTGAAAATTTATTTATTAATAGTTATATAATACTTATAGAACTAAGTTCACCAGAATATAGTTATTTCTATTCACCGAGTAGCTTTTCTGCATCCATGAGTCAAGTCACGTACCTGGTAATGGGTAGGTGACTTTATTCAAAGAGCCACTTTCCTTTCTGACTGCTTCTTCCAGTCCCTTGTGCTCAATTTCCTTTTGACGTCAGCAATATAGCCTTTGGTTCCGAAGCAGACGTTAAACCCCCTGTTGAATTTTAAATAAAAAAATAAATTAACAAATAATTCTTCATGATATCTGCTGTTCAATATTGAATTTCGATAATACATTTTATACCCAATAACAAATATTAATGATTTGAAGGAAAATAATAGGGTTCGTGCTATAAAAGTACATATATCTTATTTTCTTACTATATTTATTCAATTTTGATATTGATGAAACTATGTATAAAAAGATATAGGGTGAGTTCCAAATTATCGGTCAGTATCACATCTTCGGTCGTATAAGAAAAAAACGATATATAAATAATTATTTCACTAGGATTGGTTGAGTAGAAACAACCAACCAGGGTTGGTTGTTTTTACTCAACCAATCCTACTGAAATAATTATTATTATTATATAGGTTTTTCTAATATGTCCGAAGATGTGGAACTGACCGATAATTCGGAACTTACCCTAGATGTATATTTAATTAAGATGTAATTTTATCACTCGATTTTTCTGTTATGCATAAAAAGGGTGAAAAATTATTATAGATCTGAAGTAAATTCTCATATAGGGTAAGTTTCGAGTTATCAGACAGTTCTCTATTTTCGATCATGTAATATAATAATTATTTTTAAAGTTTCATTATATACGTTTTTTTGATAGCATGATCGAAAATGTGTAACAGTCTGATAACCAGGTTTATACCTATTTTCTAGTATTTCCTTTTTCGAAATTAATTTTCAAAGTACGTTTAAAATATATTGAAAAAGAAATTCTCGAAAGCTAACCTATTTTTAACTGGCAGAACTCCATTTCTTTGACTAGAGCTTCCATTCCGTCAACATAAAACGTACTCGGCGACATTTAAAAAAAGAAAATCCATGAAAAATGAATGTATAAATAAACGGCAAGGAATCCTGAGGATATCAGTGTGTTTCAGTGACTCCTGAGGGGAGGTTGTGTCTGTCCCTCCGCTCTGCCTTGACATTGATTCAGCAGCTCTAACGTGAGTACACAGTCACAATCCTATCATCTGTGTAGTACTCATACAGGTACACAGAGGAGGTGTGTACTCCCTGTGTGGATTTGGTAAGAGAAGCGTGCATTTCTTTCTTGTTTTCTTTCTTCTTTCCGAAGTGGAAGTTCTCACCACATTATCTCTCTCCATGTCAAACTATTGGTGAGAAATTAATGACAATGGAATAAACTTACTTATATACATGGAATACTATTGGATTAATTTTTGGTTTGAATGATATTCTATTTTTCTTTGTTCTAAATGTTTAATTATTGTTTTGTTCGAATTATATTAAATAATATCTTTGTTAAACAAAATATTATATAATTCTTTGTTTTTAAATGATATTACTATTTTGAAATAATATTATATATAGATAGAATATATAATTGATTATTAAGTCATCATTTTAATTTTCTGAAATTTTCTTTTATATTCCTATTATTCTAATAATGAGTTTCTATCAATGTTTTAGTTGAAAATAAATTGAGAAAAGTAAATCAAATATTCTTAGTAATTTCCGTAGACTTTTTCAAATTTTAAAAATTGTTTTCGACAAAATCTTCAAGATTCATGTAGGAAATCAATTCAATAAATTATCAATATTGACATTAAATTTTATCATCAATTTTAATTCGTTAATTCATGTAAATTATTATTCTTTCCGTATCGATTGAAGAATAGAAAAAAAATTCCTATTAAAACCCGTTTACTTTATTTAATATTAAAAATAAACTTATCATAATAGGGTAAATTACGAATTATCGGTCAGTTCCATACCTTCAGTCATTCAGGAAAAATTTAAATAATAATAATTATTTTAATATTATTTTACTTGGGATTCATAAGTACAATTAAAAAAAATATAAATGTTCTTCTTTGTAGTTTTTTCTTTATATGACCGAAGATTCGTTAATTATCCTAAGCATATTTATTTCTATCATAGATTTAAATAATTTGTACTCTAATTGCCTACCCTTTAGTTATAGTATACAATAAATCAAATAACATAAAACATATGAAACATTTGAAGAGACTGTCAACGAGTTTGGTTGTTAAAACTCTGACATAATTCCCTTCAGACTTGCCATTCGACTCAATTGACTGGGAGTACTAGAGACTTTTATTTGATTCAATTCACTGGGAGTAGTAGAGACTTTTATTCGACTCAATTGACTGGGAGTAGTAGAGACTTTTATTCGATTCAATTCACTGGGAGTACTAGAGACTTTTATTCGACTCAATTCACTGGGAGTAGTAGAGACTTTTATTCGACTCAATTGACTGGGAGTAGTAGAGACTTTTATTCGACTCAATTGACTGGGAGTAGTAGAGATTTTTATTCGATTCAATTCACTGGGAGTAGTAGAGACTTTTATTCGACTCAATTGACTGGGAGTAGTAGAGACTTTTATTCGACTCAATTGACTGGGAGTAGTAGAGACTTTTATTCGATTCAATTCACTGGGAGTAGTAGAGACTTTTATTCGACTCAATTCGCTGGGAGTAATAGAGACTTTTATTCGATTCAATTGACTGGGAGTAGTAGAGACTTTTATTCGACTCAATTCACTGGGAGTAGTAGAGACTTTTATTCGACTCAATTCACTGGGAGTACTAGAGACTTTTATTCGACTCAATTGACTGGGAGTAGTAGAGTCTTTAATTCGACTCAATTGACTGGGAGTAGTAGAGACTTTTATTAGATTCAATTGACTGAGAGTAGTAGAGACTTTTATTCGACTCAATTCACTGGGAGTAGTAGAGACTTTTATTCGACTCAATTCACTGGGAGTAGTAGAGACTTTTATTCGACTCAATTCACTGGGAGTAGTAGAGACTTTTATTCGACCAATTCACTGGGAGTAGTAGAGACTTTTATTCGACTCGATTCACTGGGAGTAGTAGAGACTTTTATTCGACTCAATTCACTGGGAGTAGTAGAGACTTTTATTCGACCGCTAGATTCTCTAGTGAACTGTCAAGTGCATTTATCGACCGGCGATTCAATTATTTATTTTATTGTAATGAGTTTAATATAGTTAGGTAGCATCAGGAAGTTATTTTATCGATTTACTTCAACGATAGGATAATTTTCCATAGTTACGAGGTTGTTAATAATGATCGCATCAGATTTTAAATATATTGATTTTAATTTAGTTATTAAATCAATAATTTTGGTGTAAATGTTACAAGAAAGCTTAACAATTATCTTTTCTTTTTGTACAGTCAATACAAATAATATTCCACAGGGATGAACTCTTACGGTGAAGAACATTCATACAATATCTATTCACAGTCAATACAAATAATATTCCACTAGGGATGAACTCTTACGGTGAAGAACATTCATACAATATCTATTTACAGTCAATACAAATAATATTCCACTAGGGATGAACTCTTACGGTGAAGAACATTCATACAATATCTATTTACAGTCAATACAAATAATATTCCACTAGGGATGAACTCTTACGGTGAAGAACATTCATACAATATCTATTTACAGTAAATACAAATAATATTCCACTAGGGGTGAACTCTTACGGTGAAGAACATTCATACAATATCTATTTACAGTCAATACAAATAATATTCCACTAGGGATGAACTCTTACGGTGAAGAACATTCATACAATATCTATTTACAGTCAATACAAATAGTATTCCACTAGGGATGAACTCTTACGGTGAAGAACATTCATACAATATCTATTTACAGTCAATACAAATAATATTCCACTAGGGATGAACTGTTACGGTGAAGAACATTCATACAATATCTATTTACAGTCAATACAAATAATATTCCACTAGGGATGAACTCTTACGGTGAAGAACATTCATACAATATCTATTTACAGTCAATACAAATAATATTCCACTAGGGATGAACTCTTACAGTGAAGAACATTCATACAATATCTATTTACAGTCAATACAAATAATATTACACTAGGGATGAACTCTTACGGTGAAGAACATTCATACAATATCTATTTACAGTCAATACAAATAATATTACACTAGGGATGAACTCTTACGGTGAAGAACATTCATACAATATCTATTTACAGTCAATACAAATAATATTCCACTAGGGATGAACTGTTACGGTGAAGAACATTCATACAATTTCTATTTACAGTCAATACAAATAATATTCCACTAGGGATGAACTCTTACGGTGAAGAATATTCATACAATATCTATTTACATTCAATACAAATAATATTCCACTAGGGATGAACTCTTACGGTGAAGAACATTCATACAATATCTATTTACAGTCAATACAAATAGTATTCCACTAGGGATGAACTCTTTCGGTGAAGAACATTCATACAATATCTATTTACAGTCAATACAAATAGTATTCCACTAGGGATGAACTCTTACGGTGAAGAACATTCATACAATATCTATTTACAGTCAATACAAATAATATTCCACTAGGGATGAACTCTTACGGTGAAGAACATTCATACAATATCTATTTACAGTCAATACAAATAGTATTCCACTAGGGATGAATCTTACGGTGAAGAACATTCATACAATATCTATTTACAGTCAATACAAATAATATTCCACTAGGGATGAACTGTCACGTTGAAGAACATTCATACAATATCTATTTACAGTCAATACAAATAGTATTCCACTAGGGATGATCTCTTACGGTGAAGAACATTCATACGATATCTATTAACAGTCAATACAAATAATATTCCACTAGGGTTGAACTGTCACGGTGAAGAACATTCATACAATATCTATTTACAGTCAATACAAATAGTATTCCACTAGGGATGAACTCTTACGGTGAAGAACATTCATACAATATCTATTTACAGTCAATACAAATAATATTCCACTAGGGATGAACTGTTACGGTGAAGAACATTCATACAATATCTATTTACAGTCAATACAAATAATATTCCACTAGGGATGAACTCTTACGGTGAAGAACATTCATACAATATCTATTTACAGTCAATACAAATAATATTACACTAAGGATGAACTCTTACAGTGAAGAACATTCATACAATATCTATTTACAGTCAATACAAATAATATTACACTAGGGATGAACTCTTACGGTGAAGAACATTCATACAATATCTATTTACAGTCAATACAAATAATATTCCACTAGGGATGAACTCTTACGGTGAAGAACATTCATACAATATCTATTTACAGTCAATACAAATAATATTCCACTAGGGATGAACTCTTACGGTGAAGAACATTCATACAATATCTATTTACAGTCAATACAAATAATATTACACTAGGGATGAACTCTTAAGGTGAAGAACATTCATACAATATCTATTTACAGTCAATACAAATAATATTACACTAGGGATGAACTCTTACGGTGAAGAACATTCATACAATATCTATTTACAGTCAATACAAATAATATTCCACTAGGGATGAACTGTTACGGTGAAGAACATTCATACAATTTCTATTTACAGTCAATACAAATAATATTCCACTAGGGATGAACTCTTACGGTGAAGAACATTCATACAATATCTATTTACAGTTAATACAAATAATATTCCACTAGGGATGAACTCTTACGGTGTAGAACATTCATACAATATCTATTTACAGTCAATACAAATAATATTCCACTAGGGATGAACTCTTACGGTGTAGAACATTCATACAATATCTATTTACAGTCAATGCAAATAATATTACACTAGGGATGAACTCTTACGGTGTAGAACATTCATACAATATCTATTTACAGTCAATGCAAATAATATTACACTAGGGATGAACTCTTACGGTGAAGAACATTCATACAATATCTATTTACAGTCAATACAAATTATTAAAATGTGTAAATGATATCGGAAATGTGGTGACGAAGGTGGCAATAATTCTTGCACCAACTTTGTCCCAATGTTGCCAATGTTGTAACAACATTGGTAATGTTGTAATAATTGTGCTAATGTTGTTGTATAACATTGTAACAATATTGACAATGTTGTAACAATATTGACAATGTTGTAACAATATTTAAAATGTTTTAATAATATTGGCAATGTTTTAATAATATTGGCAATGTTGTAACAAAGTTTATATAATGTTGTAACAATGTTGTAACAATGTTGTGCCACAAAAACATTGCTACCTGTGTCGTTTTTTCTGTCTGGTTAGGTTCACTACATTTTCTTCATGAACATCTTGCTATATTTCCGAAGTTCCTATCTTCCAAACTTGTGACATCTTTCTTCTTTTATTTGACCGTTAAAAAGTGATAGCTTCCAAATTTCAATCTTCATTAGGCTTCAATGAAATGGGAAAAAAAGCAACATGAAAAAGTCATTCGAAGACACCTAAAAGTGAAGCTTGGGGACACTCATGATCAGAATCTAGATTGTTCCTGCCTTTCTGTTTGAACGGTTACTGTTTGAACAGTTTCTGTTTGGACAGTTACTGTTTGAACGCTCAATGAACAGTTACAGTTAGTGTTCGTAAGCCACCACATTGATTTCAATTTGACTGCCGATTCGAATGATTTGGATTGTCTATCCTAATAATTCCCGTCGTGTGTTCCTTTATTTATTTGGTGACGGGTATCAAACCTGAAGAATGTAACCATGATACGCACGGGAATATATTGATGTGAAATTTAAATACTCTATTCAACTTTTTTTTATATACAGGGTGTCTCAGATAAAAAGCAACTGAACTAATTATATCTTGTAATTATGTATTATAACCCTCTTGCTTTTTTAACTACTTAACATACGTACACTGGATTCAGGCATACATTTCGACATATTTTTGGCCGAAGAAGCGGCGGTCGGTCAAAAGCCAATCAATCCTCCAACCAAGGGTGCTAGGAACACTAACCATAATTTCTTCGGTTGCCTTTTGTCTGGCACACAATGTATTCTATCTATAAAATATATAGTTTCAGTTTATGCAAAAAAAGGAGTTTCAATTGAATGCACAAAAAGTAACCTAACAACGAGTTATAAAATACTATTGAAGACCTAATATTACACAATAACTGTTAATTAAAGATTTTTTACTATATGCCTTTTTATTAATATTAATTAAAAAATAAAGAACTTCTTTTCTCCGCATTACGGTATAAGACTCTTATTCCATGTAACTTTTTTTATCTATGAAACATTCAGTCGAACGGTCGGAATGTAATAAAGTGCAGCATGTCGAAAGCCTCATCGACCGGAGGTAATATTCGGATCTAACCAAAGATGTCGATCAGAGGATAGATAGTCGACGTGCATGGTCGATCATGAGAAAAGTCTCTAAATTAACTTCCACGGATTGAGTATGTTTCCGCATCAGTGATTTTAGTAATAGAAAGATATTGGTATTGGGAGGGGAATAGTTATGGTGGGGCCATGGAAGATTGAGAGGGGCAGAGTTTTGGATGGGCCATAGGAGATTAGGAGAATGTTATGGTACTATTTATGTACACTTAGGGTAAGTTTTTAATTATCAGTCAGTTCTACATCTTCGGTCATATAAGAAAAAACTATATAATTATCATTTAATTATTTCAGTTGGTATCCAAGATACCTGAATGTATCATGGATACCAACTGAAATAAATAATAATCATATCGTTTTTTCTTATATCCGGATTTTCAGAAGTATTAGATAGCACTGTGTAATAATTACAATTTTTATATATTTTTTCTTATATGACCGAAGATGTAGTACTGACCGATAATTTACCCTATGTTGTTCATTGCTTTTATTTTTCTTGAGAATATCAAAGGATTACTTCGAATATGAAGACTTGAAACACTTTATACCCAACGAGAAAACTGTGGTTAATGAATAAACTAATCCCCTCCTAATCTTCTATGGCTCCACCATAACTTTCCCCTCTCAATCTTTTATGGCCGCAACATAACTCTCCCCTCTCAATCTTCTATGGCCCCACCATAACTTTCTCTCTTAATCTTCTATGACCCACCATAACTTTCCCCTCTTAATCATCTATGGCTCCACCATAACAAAAGAGTACCACATTATTACCAACCTTCCAACTAAAGAATTGTTAATTCTCTCCTTCTGGTATTCAAATTTAAATCCCGAATAACACCATGCCTCTCCTTTCGAAATCCTTCTTTTACCCAATCCCGACATTCAGATTTAATCTTCTTATCATTCGTCTTAACACGCCCCCCCTCCCCCTCGAATTCAAACCATCCCCACCCCTCCACCCCCTTAACCACAAATTGGTTCGAAATCCCTAAGTCAATATGAAGGACCTAGCGATGGTATGGGGGGAAAATGGGAAGCTAATCATTGCCTGGGTATTATTTTGGTATTCCATTGGTATTCCTTTGGTATTCCATTGGTATTCCATTGGAATTCCTTTGGTATTCCATTAGTATTCCATTGGTATTCAATCGGTATTACTTTGGTATTGTTTTGGTTTTCTATTGGTTTTCCTTTGGAATTTCATTGGTAGTACCTTAGTATTCCCATGGTGTTCCCTTGGTATTCTATTGGTATTCCCAATTGGTACTGCATCGGTATTACCTGGGTATTCCATCGGAATTAACTTGGTATTTCTTTTGTATTCCATCGGTATCCCCTTGGTAATCCCTTGGTATTTCATCAGTATTACTTTGGTATTTCATCAGTATTCCCTTAATAATACATCGGTATTCCCTTGGTATTCCCATCCTATTTGCTCGATATTGCACGCTTTCTCATTAATCATTGAACACAAAACATGAAATATAAACGTATTCTTTTTACGAAAAAGGTATGAGCCAAAAATAGAATTCAGAATTGGTTCAAAATATCTATTCATAACTAGATTAAATCTAATTCATTTGAAATATTTTATTTAATCAACGAAAACATACATTAACGTATGTTTTCATACATTAACGTATGTTTTCATGCATTAACGTATGTTTTCATGCATTAACGTATGTTTTCATACATTAACGTATGTTTTCATACATTAACGTATGTTTTCATACATTAACGTATGTTTTCATACATTAACGTATGTTTTCATGCATTAACGTATGTTTTCATGCATTAACGTATGTTTTCATGCATTAACGTATGTTTTCATACATTAACGTATGTTTTCATACATTAACGTATGTTTTCATACATTAACGTATGTTTCCATACATTAACGTATGTTTTCATACATTAACGTATGTTTTCATACATTAACGTATGTTTTCATACATTAACGTATGTTCTCATGCATTAATGTTCGAAACATTAGCAATTATGTCCTATGTCCGAAAATACGAGAGAAACCCATTAAAATTCCAGGCGAATTTGATTTTCCCGACCCGTGCCGCCGATAATTATTCTATCAATTATATTTACATCGATTTATCGGTGGATAGAATTATCGACAGCGATTATCGTACTTACAATTACTGGTGGTTGGCGATAATTGAATTTCGATGTGAAGGAATTAATGCAGGCAAAGGCCTTGGGTTAAGTGTAAGGAATTGTGTCATGGGGTGAAGTATTGGGCACTCTCAGTATTGTGTATTGCGTTATTGCTTAAAATGTAAATAGGGAAATTATTGGAAATGGTTTAGATCAAAAAAAATGTGAAAAATTAAATCATTTTTATATTCTATAAATTTTCATATTATTGACCTTACTTTTCCCTCTCATTTTACTGTGCCCCTTCCACCCCCCCCCAATCTACCTCATCCCCCCTCTTCCCCATCATATTCCTCTCACATCCCTCTCTCCTCCCTCTCTCTTCCCCTCAATAAATATCACTCAAGCAACTTCTGTCATATTCTCTCGGCAAAAAGAGTATTTAATCTACGGACAAAACTTTGACAACTTATAATAATGAGAAGCACAAATTGAGAAGACTTTTCCTAGTTATAAACTGTGCCTAGTTTTTCCTAGTTATAAACTGTGCCTAGTTTTTCCTAGTTATAAACTGTGCCTAGTTTTTCCTAGTTATAAACTGTGCCTAGTTTTTCCTAGTTAGAAACTGTGCCTAATTTTTCCTAGTTAGAAACTGTACCTAGTTTTTCCTAGCTATAAACTGTGCCTAGTTTTTCCTAGTTATAAACTGTGCCTAGTTTTTCCTAGTTAGAAATTGTGCCTAGTTTTTCCTAGTTATAAACTGTGACTAGTTCTTCCTAGTTAGAAACTGTGCCTAGTTTTTCCTAGTTAGAAACTGTACCTAGTTTTTCCTAGCTATAAACTGTGTCTAGTTTTTCCTAGTTAGAAACTGTGCCTAGTTTTTCCTAGTTAGAAACTGTGCCTAGTTTTTCCTAGTTCTTTTACTCATTTAAGACTGTCTTGTACTCATTTAAGACTGTCTTGTACTCATTTAAGACTGTCTTGTACTCATTTAAGACTGTCTTGTACTCATTTAGAACTGTTTTGTACTCATTTAAGACTGTCTTGTACTCATTTAAGACTGTTTGTACTCATTTAGAACTGTTTTGTACTCATTTAAGACTGTCTTGTACTCATTTAAGACTGTCTTGTACTCATTTAAGACTGTTTTGTACTCATTTAAGACTGTTTTGTACTCATTTAAGACTGTTTTGTACTCATTTAGGACTGTATTGTACTCATTTAAGATTGTATTGTACTCATTTAAGACTGTCTTGTACTCATTTAAGACTGTATTGTACTCATTTCAGACTGTATTGTACTCATTTAAGACTGTCTTGTACTCATTTAAGACTGTATTGTACTCATTTCAGACTGTAATTTATTCATTTAAGACTGTCTTGTACTCATTTAAGACTGTATTGTACTCATTTCAGACTGTATTGTACTCATTTAAGATTGTCTTGTACTCATTTAAGACTGTATTGTACTCATTTAAGACTGTCTTGTACTCATTTAAGACTGTATTGTACTCATTTCAGACTGTAATTTATTCATTTAAGACTGTCTTGTACTCATTTAAGACTGTATTGTACTCATTTCAGACTGTATTGTACTCATTTAAGATTGTCTTGTACTCATTTAAGACTGTATTGTACTCATTTAAGACTGTCTTGTACTCATTTAAGACTGTATTGTACTCATTTAAGACTGTCTTGTACTCATTTAAGACTGTCTTGTACTCATTTAAGACTGTCTTGTACTCATTTAAGACTGTAATGTACTCATTTAAGACTGTTTTCTAATCATTTTCAGTCACATTATCCCGTTCCATCGTTTTCCCTTTAACTGCATCAGCTTTTTCTCGTTCTATGAGTTCATTGAAATGGTTCTTAAATCCCTAACGTGATTTCATTTCCCCTTTGCGTTCCATTTCCGTGAAGCGTTCTTTTGGCGTTCACTCTCACCGTTCCATTGAGGGTCATGCCGTTCTTATCAAGGAACGCAGGTTGCTTTCTTGACACTGCATTAAATTCGCTGAAAGGACTTGTTATTGTAACAAGTAGCAAAGAAATGATACATGTGATGGGTAAGGTACGGGTTGTTGAACTCCAACACATTAGCGATCAAAGGAAAAATGTATATAATAATAACTAATGAATTTTTATATTTATATCATTATCTTTGTGGGATTTATTAAATAATTAATTTGATTAAACAAAGCTTGTTGATTGTTAGTTTATTTTAGATTTTTACTTCTGAGTTTCGATTATAGTGTCCGATAATTCGTAACTAACCCTAACTGTCCGGTAACTCGTAACTAACCCTAACTGTCCGATAATTCATAAATAATCCTAACTGTCCGGTAACTCGTAACTAACCCTAATTGCTATCATAGCAGTGCAGGTATAACTTTGATGTGAATATTGAAATGGTGTTTGTTCTTGTTCTTCATCGGCACCAAACTTTGATAGAATGAGAGGAGTGAGAGACGGTGTGTACCTGTGGTGTGTATCTGTGGTGTGTACCTGTGGTGTGTACTTGTGGTGTGTACCTGTGGTGTGTACTTGTGGTGTGTACCTGTGGTGTGTACTTGTGGTGTGTACCTGAAATGTGTACCTGTGGTGTGTACCTGTGGTGTGTACCTGTGGTGTGTACTTGTGGTGTGTATCTGTGGTGTGTACCTGTGGTGTGTATCTGTGGTGTGTACCTGAAATGTGTACCTGTGGTTTACGTATCACAGATACACATTTTTTCGATCTTTTTATGATCGAAGATGTGGAATCGTTCGATAATTCAGAGAATACCCTAAAATGAGAATATTAATATTAATTCTCTTAATAAAATTTCATTAAAATATCAATTAATGTTCACTTTATGAATAAATTAGTATTTAATGTTAAACCTCTTTTAATGAAAAAATATGAAAAAAATTAAATTAAACAGTGAAATGTTAGATATGTTAGATTTTATTTCATGTGTAACAAGATGTTTGCTAAATGTAACAAGACTTGGTACGTACATGTAACTAGATGTTAGTTACATATAACGAGACATGTTCGTTACATGTAACATGTTGTTCGCTATCGTGTTACCTAATTAGTGTAGCTCTAGCGGTAGAAGTTTCCATGTTATTTACAATCATTAAAACTGTTTCAGACTAAGGAAAAAAGAACAAATAATGTTTAACATTTTATAAATCATTAATTAATATAGAGATTGCATAATTAATTAATTAATGTCTGAATTGATTAAATTAAAAAGAAACCAGAGCCATGAATAATCATGATTTATCATTTGTAAATCAGTTTAGAGTACTACTTAAACATACATAATCATTTTTACTTCCGAGGTTAGTTACGAATTATTGGTCAGTTTCACATCTTCGGTCATTTAAAAAAAATCGAAATATTGATTATTAGTAATTTCAATTGGTATCCATGATACCTGCAGGTATCATGGATACCAATTGAAATATAAATAAAATGAACATTATTTTTCGATTTTTCTTATATGACCGAAGATGTGAAACCGACCAATAATTCGTAACTTACCCTACATATTTATTTCCCTTATACATAATATATATGGACCTCCATAGAAGTAATATGTAGCCAAGTAAATATTTGAGTTGCAGTAAGTAGTTTCATATCTTGCAGAGATGTTTTGAAAGACATTTCGAAAAAGTTCAAGATTAGCAAAGTAATATAAAGCCGTACTTTGAGTTTCGAATATATTGAAATATATGTCCTTTTTCTTCTGATATACAATTTTAATAGGTAATATTTATATTAGATCTGATACTGTTTCATGTTATGATTTAATACATACTGCATAATATACACTTAATTAGTTTACTCCAAAAATCAGAAAATAATTCAATTCAACCACATATGCCATTTAGTAATTAGCTAACCAATTCGAATAGTTTTCATGCAATAGTATAAATTTCATCACATGTATTTCCTCTAAGAAACTGTCTAAATTCTTTTTTAATAATTACCTAATCAATTCGAATACTTGTCATGCAATGTAATATGTTCTATCCCACTTAGTTACACTAAAAGCAACTAAGTATCTTTTTGTTTAGCTTTCCTATAGGTCGGAAATCATCGATGGCTCAGTGGATGATGTATGGCTGGCGTTTATGTTTGAGTTATGGTGGGCTGAGTCCCGATAAGCCTTTGTTAACTGTCCTAAGCATGATTTGTGGGAGGAAATGTTAGGACACATCGCCGCCTGAGCTCAAGAGGAAAAGTTAACACTATTATATGGTACATGTCTATTATATGGTACATGTCTATTATATGGTACATGTCCATTATATGGTACATGTCTATTATATGGTACATGTCTATTATATGGTACATGTCTATTATATGGTACATGTCTATTATATGGTACATGTCTACTATATGGTACATGTCTATTATATGGTACATGTCTATTATATGGTACATGTCTATTATATGGTACATGTCTATTATATGGTACATGTCTATTATATGGTACATGTCTACTATATGGTACATGTCTATTATATGGTACATGTCTATTATATGGTACATGTCTATTATATGGTACATGTCTATTATATGGTACATGTCTATTATATGGTACATGTCTATTATATGGTACATGTCTACTATATGGTACATGTCTATTATATGGTACATGTCTATTATATGGTACATGTCTATTATATGGTACATGTCTACTATATGGTACATGTCTACTATATGGTACATGTCTATTATATGGTACATGTCTACTATATGGTACATGTCTACTATATGGTACATGTCTATTATATGGTACATGTCTATTATATGGTACATGTCTACTATATGGTACATGTCTATTATATGGTACATGTCTATTATATGGTACATGTCTACTATATGGTACATGTCTACTATATGGTACATGTCTATTATATGGTACATGTCTATTATATGGTACATGTCTACTATATGGTACATGTCTACTATATGGTACATGTCTATTATATGGTACATGTCTACTATATGGTACATGTCTACTATATGGTACATGTCTATTATATGGTACATGTCTATTATATGGTACATGTCTATTATATGGTACATGTCTATTATATGGTACATGTCTACTATATGGTACATGTCTATTATATGGTACATGTCTACTATATGGCACATGTCTACTATATGGTACATGTCTATTATATGGTACATGTCTACTATATGGTACATGTCTATTATATGATCGGTCCATTACGGTACATTTAGTTACTAATTATCGGTCGGTTTCACATCTTCGGTCAAATGAGAAAAAGCGATATAATAATAATTATTAATTTTTTATTTTAATTGGTATCATTGATACCAATAAAAAACCAATAACAAATATTATATCGTTTTTTCTCATTTGACCGAAGATGTGAAACCGACAGATAATTCGTAATTGACCTATCTTTCTACATCGTAAATCATCACAAAAAAGACAGTCGGTATTTTTTCTACCGAGTGTCCGGAAAAAGATGATAAGTGTTCTAAATTTGCGATAAAATGCGATTGGATTTTTGTCGAGTCATCCATCGTCTTAGATAGATGATCTTTATTGATTATAATCCAAACTATGACCAGGAAGAACAAACTAGAACTAGCGCTCGGTAGAGCGCACACCTTCGCCTCCGATTCTAAATGACCTTGACCTTCCAATAATCCTTAAGTTATTAATGACCTTGACCTTAACTTTTGACCCGTTCGCTTCCGAAATCTGATAAACTGGTCCCTGGCTATTGACTAATCGTCTCACCAAATTTTGGACAATTTGGTTGACTACTTTTTGAGTTATGCGAATAGTAAGATGATAAATAAATAAATACAGCCTAAAATATAACCTTCTGCAAATTTGCGAAGGTAATTAATAAGAGCAAATAAGAACAAAAATAAACAATTGATTATAATCACAAAATTGGACCATGAAAAACTAAAGAAAATTCTATTGCAAAATGTTCTCCTACCATTGCAGTTGAAAACTTACGGTTTGGAGTGTGGAACATTTTATATTTTGATTATCTTCTTAAATTTTAAGATTTAAGGAAATCTTTAGGGAAACAAGGACTTCAAAGGAAGAGATTTCAATATTTTAAAAAACATTATCGTCTATCTTTCAAAATTAATTATAATTAGTCTGGGTAAGTACTGAGTTATCGGACAACTTCAAATTTTTGATTATGCCAGTATAAGAAATTTTTGATTATGCCGGTATAAGAAATTTTTGATTTTACCGGTATAAGAAATTTTTGATTATACCGGTATAAGAAATTTTTGATTTTACCGGTATAAGATATTTTTGATTATACAGGTATAAGAAATTTTTGACTATACAAGCATTTCGGTTTAAAAAATTAAAAAAAATTATTATTGTCGTTAAAGTATCTACCTATATATTTATTATTATATATCTTTATCATAAATAAACGTAAATATGGAGCCGCTCGATAATTCAGAACTTACCCACATCATTATCACGAATTGTGAAGTATGTTGTATATGTTAATCATTATAATTTCCCTTACAATAGAGTATCATCAACAGCCTTCTATTATCCATATATTGTATGTATTAAATAATTCCCTATTATTCCATATGATTAAGAGATAGTCTGTACCAATATACCTTATTTTAACTAAGAAACAGTAAGGGGTAATGCCTATATGTACCAATATACCTTATATGTATTAACTATAAAATAGTTACTTTAAGGTTTTACAGGGTGTTCTTTTAACTTTCAATATTTCTACAAGTAATTAAGTAAAATAAAATTGTGAACAATATAAAAACTTATATAAGTTATCTTTAAAATGGTACAATCTTACTACCAATTATAGCAGATATGAAAACTACAAATGTCACCAACATTTCTGCGGTGATTTTAAAATTATATCATTTTTTACTTCCTCATTTGGCAATATGGCGACTTTTATTCTATACACTCGTATGGAATTTCTAATTCATGTTGAAAATTATTGATCTGTTTCACAGTTTTTGAATTTATTTTCGGAAATATTTACTAAATCTGATTAGACAAACAAAATATTAGTTTTTGACCAAATGAAATTTTAATGATGTATGATATAATATAATCACCATAGTTCAATTAGGCACCAGAAGTGTGGATAGTTAAATTACACATATATTGCTACTATTGAGAACTTCGTTTTTCGTTCTTTATTAATCAATTTGCCCGAAAATATTATAGTTAGGAAATTATAAAAGGGCTTGATTGATTATTGTTCATTTTTTGTACTTTTCATTAATAAAAAATCCTTATCATTAATCAACGAAACTAATGAATAGGGTTGTGACAATATGCTTTTAAAATCATAGATCTCAAGAATATCACAGACGAAATGAAATGGTATCGAATACTATATACCGCTGGTGTAGAACCATTCAATACTCTTTAATTCTCTCCGTCTATAATACTTTCGGGATCTGTGATTTTAAAAGCATATTGTCACAACCCTATTTATGAATAACTAATGAGTCAAAACAATTATGTCTTACAGTTTTATTAATAAAATAAAACAATAAGGGCAGTTCTACCTATTAATTGCGTGTTTTATTTTCCATTATTATGGAGCAATCAGCGATACGATGTACAGTCATCGGAAGATAATTAACCTCTATATCCCTTATTATGAAGTAAAATAAGAAATGACTGTACTAGATATACAAGAGTGAAAGATGACTTACTGATATACTTGTGGGGATGATATTGAAGAGGGGAAGTTCCGAGTTATCGGTCACTTCCACATTTTCGATCATAGAAAAAATTATTATTTAATTTCGTATTCATTTTATCTGAGATTGATGTGGAAGTTAAATAATGTTATTAGTTTTTTTCTTATGTGGTCGAAAATGTGGAACCGTACCATAACTTGCAACATACCCTTTTGCTAAGTTAAAAATCATGATTACAATCAAAATTTGAATTAAATTTTATGACTAAGAAAAATTAATTCGATCATTATTATTGATTAATTCAGCTTGAATTTCTTACATTGAGTTTGATATTAATTTTAAATGTAATTATATGATTGGAAGGTAAAAATACCTGAACGATAATTTACTGATTATTAATTACAGAAACCAAATCAATTTCGTTATTTACTTAATGTACTAATTAATTTTCTTTGAGTATTAACAGGTACTTAAATTAAGTAAATATATCAGATACTGATTTTAGAGGCATCTAAAGATATAATGGAATTCAATGCATAAATAATTCGAAATGGATATTAAAATAATGTTTGTATTTGTGTTTACCAAACAAACATTCATTGATGAATGTTTGGAATATATCTATTAGGGTAAGTTACGAATTATCGGTCAGTTCCACATCTTCGGTCATATAAGTAAAAACTGTTTTATAATAATTATTTAATTTCTATTTTAGGTATTCCATGATACCTGCAGGTATCAAGGGTAGAAAATAATAATTATTATATCATTTTTTCATATGTGACCGAAGATGTGGAACTGACCGATAATTCGTAACTTACCCTAGTTTGTATTTATTTCGAGTGTGTCCAAATAAGCACATATTCCATTTACGAACTAATTATTTATAATATGTAAATAAATGAAATAATCTAAAGTTCCTTCTATTTATTTTGCAGCATATGTACCTTTATTCATTATTAAAATTAACATAGGAATGAAAGTTTAATCAGAATAGGTAATATATAGTAATTTATATAAATTATTAATATTTATAATATTTTATTCTTCGAGTTCCATTAGCGATTTTTAAGGAACAACGATCGTATAAACAGACTTGATTTGTGAACAGTTTCGTGTTTAATTATTTATTATAACCAACCGTTAGGAATTAATATACGTATTTATTTTAAATGAACGACTATATTTTAAATGACCTGAATCAATTTTTTATACCATTTTTTTTTATAAATATTAATTTAAATAACTGGGATTTATTTACGTATTTTCTTTCAACTAGATGACGGGCACTCGTAGAGCGCATACCTTTGCCACCGCTTATAAATGACCTTGACCTTTGACCTGTTTGCTCCCAAAATTTAATAATTAGGTCCCTGGATAATGACCAATCGTCCCACCAAATTTTAGGTAATTTGGTTGAATACCTTTTGAGTTATACGAATAACAAGATGCTAAATAAATAATGCCGCCTAAAATATAGCCTTCTGCAATCTGCGAAGATAATAAAAGACATTTTATTTAATTGATTTCAGTCATTTATTTTACATCATTATGATATTAATTTAGTTACTGGTAAAATAATTTGCTGTAAAAGAAGTTGGAATCGTTATTGCTGATGAAGTTCTCCGGGGACAACATAAAGTGCTAGAAAGCTTTTCTCATTTCGGTATATAGCGCTACATCACATTGCGCTACGACACATTTCGTCACAGTGAAGAGTGCTTCAGAAAAAGAGGGAAATGAAGAGGTGTACTTAAAAGACCAAAAGAAGAGGAAAAGGAAGAGGCTTAAGCACTCTTGTATACGAATAAAGTTCATGTGACTAAAAATAAAGTAAAAATAATATAACATCACTTTACAAATCATAGAGAAAGGGAAACGATTTATATGTAATCGTTTTATTATATAATTATATTATATAATTTTATTAGTCTAACCGCTAGTTCAACATTATACCGTTTGAACGGAGATGTTAAACCTCAGGATGCCTGACTATAGTGACCATTGTAACTGATAAGGGCTACTGATAAGGGCTACTGATAAGGGCTACTGATAACAGTGTCTTTATATTACTACCCTTTAACGGCAGTCTTATCGTTAGTGCTCTGTGACAATGTGCTTTGTAATTTGCTAAGGGGAAACTGTTATTTTTAATTCTCATGTCAAATATGTTTCTTAAGGGATGGTAGACTGTTTAGAAAAGGTGAATTACCTTCCCTATAAAGCTGTCGTGGTTGATTAGAGGTGAAATAAGGTGGATAGCGTACACCAAAGTGCTGAGTCTGAAGTGAAATATCGATCGGATAATAATTAGGAGAGTTTCTCACTTTTTCTTTGCGAATAAAGACAACCAAAGGCAATGCTACAATTCTTCTAAAAGGTATATTATTGCTACTGGAATTGTTTTTAGATAGACGATATAATGAGGAAAACATGCTTTTAATGGTTAGTTTTCATGTACCCTAATTAGGGTAAGGTTCGAGTTATTGGACAGCCATAATATAAAGTTTATCGTCTCGTTGTTCATAGTATATTTTATGGGATAAGAAGTATTCATCATAATTTAAAGTTTATCGTCATGTTTCTCATAGTTTGATTTATAAGCAATTATCACAATTTAAAGTTTATTATGTATAATCGAAGTTTATTATATATTAGTTATATTTAAGAGATAAGAAGTATTTTATTTTCAGTGACAAGTTGAAGTCTCCGAAATCTCTCCTAAAGTCTACGGAGATTTATTGCAACAAATCACCTATAACGTCAGGGCAATATACGAAGAAAATCCTTTATAAAAAGCTATCGATTAAATGAATGATGTGCTTAATCTTCGGATGAGCGATTAAATCGAGTGATTAAGAGCCTTATTAATCGGTAATAGCCAATTATAATCTGTGAGAAAATGATTAACAGTTTTTTAACGATTCTCTAGTTAATTTTCTTCTTTTGAACAATCACATATATTTTGTAATTACCTATAACTCATTATCGTTTGTATTTCATATGAAATTATTGTTCATTGACTCCAAATTGAAAAGCATATGTGTTCAACCCCTTTATACCCTACATAAATTCGAGGGTGTAAAACAAGAATTCTTTCTGATATATTCTTTAATATACCTATCGCCGGAGAAAGCATATATTAAATAACAAAAAAGGAAAATATATATTCATTGCACATGTACCCTAATATATGAAATAATTTATCCGATTGCTTATGGAAAATATCTCAAAAAACAGCGCCAAACACATCCCTTGAAAGCTAGGGGACATATATGTCACCTAAGAACATGAAGGGTCAATGTAAAACACAAGTTATTGATCAGTCAATATTGATGCTATCAAAGGCTGCAATTGATTATCTTCAGAATAATTCTCAAAAAGCAAAGACTTCAAATTACCAATCAGAGGCCAATTAATTCAGATCCAATTATTTACCAATTAAATCCCATCTTCAGACTATTGACTTCATTACTCAAAGAGTTTTTAAAGTGAATTGCAACGATATGCTTTGTAATATTTAGCAGTAACTTATCACTTAGTTATCAATGTAAGTATAATGATGCTATATAATATCACAAACTGTTTGTTTACCAATTGGTGTTATTTTAGCAATGAGTAGGTCTTGGTTCTTAAAGATATAATAACGGTAGATTTAGACGAACTAACTACATAAATGTACTAAATAAAAAAAATGTTATTTAACTCGTCTTTTTAAATGGTATCCATGATTCCTGCAAGTGCTTCAATAATTCTGTTTAGCAATAGCTACAGTAGCACTATTTAGCAATAGCTACAGTAGCACTATCTAACAATAGCTACAGTAGCACTATCTAGCAATAGCTGCAGTAGCGCTATTTAGCAATAGCTGCAGTAGCGCTATTTAGCAATAGCTGCAGTAGCACTATCTAGCAATAGCTACAGTAGCACTATTTAGCAATAGCTACAGTAGCACTATCTAGCAATAGCTACAGTAGCACTATCTAGCAATAGCTGCATTAGCGCTATTTAGCAATAGCTGCAGTAGCGCTATTTAGCAATAGCTGCAGTAGCACTATTTAGCAATAGCTACAGTAGCACTATTTAGCAATAGCTACAGTAGCACTATTTAGCAATAGCTACAGTAGCGCTATTTAGCAATAGCTGCAGTAGCGCTATTTAGCAATAGCTGCAGTAGCACTATTTAGCAATAGCTACAGTAGCACTATTTAGCAATAGCTACAGTAGCGCTATTTAGCAATAGCTGCAGTAGCGCTATTTAGCAATAGCTGCAGTAGCACTATCTAGCAATAGCTACAGTAGCACTATTTAGCAATAGCTACAGTAGCACTATCTAGCAATAGCTACAGTAGCACTATCTAGCAATAGCTGCAGTAGCGCTATTTAGCAATAGCTACAGTAGCACTATCTAGCAATAGCTACAGTAGCACTATTTAGCAATAGCTACAGTAGCACTATCTAGCAATAGCTACAGTAGCACTATCTAGCAATAGCTGCAGTAGCGCTATTTAGCAATAGCTACAGTAGCACTATCTAGAAATAGCTACAGTAGTACTATTTAGCAATAGCTACAGTAGTACTATTTAGCAATAGCTACAGTAGCACTATCTAGCAATAGCTACAGTAGCACTATTTAGCAATAGCTACAGTAGCACTATCTAGCAATAGCTACAGTAGCACTATTTAGCAATAGCTACAGTAGCACTATTTAGCAATAGCTACAGTAGTACTATTTAGCAATAGCTACAGTAGCACTATTTAGCAATAGCTACAGTAGCACTATTTAGCAATAGCTACAGTAGCACTATTTAGCAATAGCTACAGTAGTACTATTTAGCAATAGCTACAGTAGCACTATTTAGCAATAGCTACAGTAGCACTGTTTAGCAATAGCTACAGTAGCACTATCTAGCAATAGCTACAGTAGTACTATTTAGCAATAGCTACAGTAGCACTATTTAGCAATAGCTACAGTAGCACTGTTTAGCAATAGCTACAGTAGCACTATCTAGCAATAGCTACAGTAGCACTATCTAGCAATAGCTACAGTAGCACTGTTTAGCAATAGCTACAGTAGCACTATCTAGCAATAGCTACAGTAGCACTGTCTAGCAATAGCTACAGTAGCACTATCTAGCAATAGCTTCTCCCTCCAGTTCCTCACAATGCCAAGTAATGAGGGTGACTAATTATTGCAATCAGACCTGGTGTAATTTAAGCAAATTGTATTCGGTGCATATCTTGCCAGATGAATGGCGTCTGCATTGCTACACAGAACCAATTACTCTCCCCTAAATGCATTACTGGCCTAACTGCAGAGCTGCAAATAGAACAAACTATACTTTAGCTGAGGCAGTTTTAATAGTTTGTCAGGGAAATGATATGAACAGTCTAGGAAAAGTGTAACTGATTGTTTGACACTGTTTAGTATTTCACATTTGCAAAAATAACATTACATTGTCAATGCTTGTAGATATTTTAAATTTGGTCTGGGTACGCGATAAAAAATTTGTAGAAGTTTTTAAAATTGTAGGAAATAGGCAAAAATGTTGAATGTTCTTTTCTTTGATAGTACATACTTCAAGAAAGTTTAAAATAGACTTTCTGAAAATGAAACTAAAATGAATTTAATAAATGTGAAAACACCGTTCTTTCTACTTAATTAAATATTTCTCTATATACTCATCTATACACATTTCCAAAAATAGAAAAGATGTTTTCATCCAAGTTTCCTTTTCGATTTCAATGGCCTTCAATTTCTTTTCATCCATTTCCTCCTCAAAAAAAGAAGTCCCGACCATCATTCTTCCTTTCGCTTCCATCGAATTTATTTCTGCGAAGAAGTTTTCCTCCTGAAATGGCCTGTAAATAAATGATGGACAAGATAACAACCTTATTCGGTCTCCCTATTGCTAAAATATTCCCTCACACTCTGATGAGCTCCAAAAGAACCAATGGGACGAGATACTGATAATAATATGTGGCAACACTGGAGATATCACGATAAAGTGTTGGCAACACTGCACAAACGATGATATCGTATGGCAACTCTAAAATGACTATTTTAACTCTAAAGAGCCTATGAAAACTGACTGACAACACTATGATGCCTATATTGGCTATATTAAGCCTATATGGGTATATTTAAAGTTTATGTAGAAGTTAGATGACTCTACAACAGATTGTAATAGTTAGAGAAACACATTGAAGAGTTTATTAAAGATTGACGGCAATACTTCAAAGAGTATGAAATGTAGTGGGCAACACTGTAGAACATTTAAAACTTAGTGGGCAACACTGTAGAACATTTAAAACTGAGTGGGCAACACTGCATAACATTTAAAACTGAATAAGCAACACTGTAGAACATTTAAAACTAAGTAAGCAACACTGTAGAACATTTAAAACTGAGTAAGCAACACTGTAGAACATTTAAAACTGAGTAAGCAACACTGTAGAACATTTAAAACTGAGTAAGCAACACTGTAGAACATTTAAAACTAAGTAAGCAACACTGTAGAACATTTAAAACTGAGTGGGCAACACTGTAGAACATTTAAAACTAAGTAAGCAACACTGTAGAACATTTAAAACTAAGTGGGCAACACTGTAGAACATTTAAAACTGAGTAAGCAACACTGTAGAACATTTAAAACTGAGTAAGCAACACTGTAGAACATTTAAAACTGAGTGGGCAACACTGTAGAACATTTAAAACTGAGTAAGCAACACTGTAGAACATTTAAAACTGAGTGGGCAACACTGTAGAACATTTAAAACTAAGTAAGCAACACTGTAGAACATTTAAAACTGAGTAAGCAACACTGTAGAACATTTAAAACTGAGTAAGCGACACTGTAGAACATTTAAAACTGAGTAAGCAACACTGTAGAACATTTAAAACTAAGTAAGCAACACTGTAGAACATTTAAAACTAAGTAAGCAACACTGTAGAACATTTAAAACTAAGTAAGCAACACTGTAGAACATTTAAAACTAAGTAAGCAACACTGTAGAACATTTAAAACTAAGTAAGCAACACTGTAGAACATTTAAAACTAAGTAAGCAACACTGTAGAACATTTAAAACTGAGTAAGCAACACTGTAGAACATTTAAAACTGAGTAAGCAACACTGTAGAACATTTAAAACTGAGTAAGCAACACTGTAGAACATTTAAAACTAAGTAAGCAACACTGTAGAACATTTAAAACTAAGTAAGCAACACTGTAGAACATTTAAAACTAAGTAAGCAACACTGTAGAACATTTAAAACTAAGTAAGCAACACTGTAGAACATTTAAAACTAAGTAAGCAACACTGTAGAACATTTAAAACTGAGTAAGCAACACTGTAGAACATTTAAAACTGAGTAAGCAACACTGTAGAACATTTAAAACTAAGTAAGCAACACTGTAGAACATTTAAAACTAAGTAAGCAACACTGTAGAACATTTAAAACTAAGTAAGCAACACTGTAGAACATTTAAAACTAAGTAAGCAACACTGTAGAACATTTAAAACTGAGTAAGCAACACTGTAGAACATTTAAAACTAAGTAAGCAACACTGTAGAACATTTAAAACTAAGTAAGCAACACTGTAGAACATTTAAAACTAAGTAAGCAACACTGTAGAACATTTAAAACTAAGTAAGCAACACTGTAGAACATTTAAAACCGAGTAAGCAACACTGTAGAACATTTAAAACTGAGTAAGCAACACTGTAGAACATTTAAAACTGAGTAAGCAACACTGTAGAACATTTAAAACTGAGTGGGCAACATTGTAGAGCATTTAAAACTAAGTAAGCTACACTGTAGAACATTTAAAACTGAGTAAGCAACACTGTAGAACATTTAAAACTAAGTAAGCAACACTGTAGAACATTTAAAACTAAGTAAGCAACACTGTAGAACATTTAAAACTAAGTAAGCAACACTGTAGAACATTTAAAACTAAGTAAGCAACACTGTAGAACATTTAAAACTAAGTAAGCAACACTGTAGAACATTTAAAACTAAGTAAGCAACACTGTAGAACATTTAAAACTAAGTAAGCAACACTGTAGAACATTTAAAACTAAGTAAGCAACACTGTAGAACATTTAAAACTAAGTAAGCTACACTGTAGAACATTTAAAACTAAGTAAGCAACACTGTAGAACATTTAAAACTAAGTAAGCAACACTGTAGAACATTTAAAACTAAGTAAGCAACACTGTAGAACATTTAAAACTAAGTAAGCAACACTGTAGAACATTTAAAACTAAGTAAGCAACACTGTAGAACATTTAAAACTGAGTAAGCAACACTGTAGAACATTTAAAACTAAGTAAGCAACACTGTAGAACATTTAAAACTAAGTAAGCAACACTGTAGAACATTTAAAACTAAGTAAGCAACACTGTAGAACATTTAAAACTAAGTAAGCAACACTGTAGAACATTTAAAACCGAGTAAGCAACACTGTAGAACATTTAAAACTGAGTAAGCAACACTGTAGAACATTTAAAACTGAGTAAGCAACACTGTAGAACATTTAAAACTAAGTAAGCAACACTGTAGAACATTTAAAACTAAGTAAGCAACACTGTAGAACATTTAAAACTGAGTAAGCAACACTGTAGAACATTTAAAACTGAGTAAGCAACACTGTAGAACATTTAAAACTGAGTAAGCAACACTGTAGAACATTTAAAACTGAGTAAGCAACACTGTAGAACATTTAAAACTGAGTAAGCAACACTGTAGAACATTTAAAACTGAGTAAGCAACACTGTAGAACATTTAAAACTGAGTAAGCAACACTGTAGAACATTTAAAACTGAGTAAGCAACACTGTAGAACATTTAAAACTGAGTAAGCAACACTGTAGAACATTTAAAACTGAGTGGGCAACATTGTAGAGCATTTAAAACTAAGTAAGCAACACTGTAGAGCATTTAAAACTAAGTAAGCAACACTGTAGAACATTTAAAACTGAGTGGGCAACATTGTAGAGCATTTAAAACTAAGTAAGCAACACTGTAGATCCTTTTAAACTTAGTGGGCAGCACTGTAGAACATTTAAAACTAAGTAAGCAACACTGTAGATCCTTTTAAACTTAGTGGGCAGCACTGTAGAACATTTAAAACTAAGTAAGCAACACTGTAGAATATTTAGAACAGAGTAAGCAACACTGTAGAACATTAAAAAAATATTGGGTAATACTGTATTGTAGAGCCTATACTTGCTAAGAGTTTGTTGAGAATATGATAAATGTTAAAGGGCAGAAAAATATTTTAGTGGATAATAAGTATAGGGCCATACTACAAGCATATGGAGGGTGAATTGCATAATTGACCTGTAATACAAATTTATGGCAACACTGCAGTCGCATAAAAGTCCGATGGCAACACTGCAGTCACATAAAAGTCAGATGGCAACACTGCAGTCACAAAAAGTCCGATGGCAACACTGCAGTCACATAAAAGTCAGATGGCAACACTGCAGTCACAAAAAGTCCGATGGCAACACTGCAGTCACATAAAGTCCGATGGCAACACTGCAGTCACATAAAAGTCTGATGGCAACACTGCAGTCACATAAAAGTCAGATGGCAACACTGCAGTCACAAAAAGTCCGATGGCAACACTGCAGTCACAAAAAGTCCGATGGCAACACTGCAGTCGCATAAAAGTCTGATGGCAACACTGCAGTCACATAAAAGTCAGATGGCAACACTGCAGTCGCATAAAAGTCTGATGGCAACACTGCAGTCACAAAAAGTCCGATGGCAACACTGCAGTCACAAAAAGTCCGATGGCAACACTGCAGTCGCATAAAAGTCTGATGGCAACACTGCAGTCACATAAAAGTCTGATGGCAACACTGCAGTCACAAAAAGTCCGATGGTAACACTGCAGTCACATAAAAGTCAGATGGCAACACTGCAGTCACAAAAAGTCCGATGGCAACACTGCAGTCACAAAAAGTCCGATGGCAACACTGCAGTCGCATAAAAGTCTGATGGCAACACTGCAGTCACATAAAAGTCAGATGGCAACACTGCAGTCACAAAAAGTCCGATGGCAACACTGCAGTCACAAAAAGTCCGATGGCAACACTGCAGTCACAAAAAGTCCGATGGCAACACTGCAGTCGCATAAAAGTCTGATGGCAACACTGCAGTCACATAAAAGTCTGATGGCAACACTGCAGTCACAAAAAGTCCGATGGTAACACTGCAGTCACATAAAAGTCAGATGGCAACACTGCAGTCACAAAAAGTCCGATGGCAACACTGCAGTCACAAAAAGTCCGATGGCAACACTGCAGTCGCATAAAAGTCTGATGGCAACACTGCAGTCACATAAAAGTCAGATGGCAACACTGCAGTCACAAAAAGTCCGATGGCAACACTGCAGTCACATAAAGTCCGATGGCAACACTGCAGTCACATAAAAGTCTGATGGCAACACTGCAGTCACATAAAAGTCAGATGGCAACACTGCAGTCACAAAAAGTCCGATGGCAACACTGCTGTCACAAAAAGTCCGATGGCAACACTGCAGTCGCATAAAAGTCTGATGGCAACACTGCAGTCACATAAAAGTCAGATGGCAACACTGCAGTCGCATAAAAGTCTGATGGCAACACTGCAGTCACAAAAAGTCCGATGGCAACACTGCAGTCACAAAAAGTCCGATGGCAACACTGCAGTCGCATAAAAGTCTGATGGCAACACTGCAGTCACATAAAAGTCTGATGGCAACACTGCAGTCACAAAAAGTCCGATGGTAACACTGCAGTCACATAAAAGTCAGTTGGCAACACTGCAGTCACAGAAAGTCCGATGGCAACACTGCAGTCACAAAAAGTCCGATGGCAACACTGCAGTCGCATAAAAGTCTGATGGCAACACTGCAGTCACATAAAAGTCAGATGGCAACACTGCAGTCACAAAAAGTCCGATTGGAACACTGCAGTCACAAAAAGTCCGATGGCAACACTGCAGTCACATAAAAGTCAGATGGCAACACTGCAGTCACATAAAAGTCAGATGGCAACACTGCAGTCGCATAAAAGTCTGATGGCAACACTGCAGTCACAAAAAGTCCGATGGCAACACTGCAGTCACAAAAAGTCCGATGGCAACACTGCAGTCGCATAAAAGTCTGATGGCAACACTGCAGTCGCATAAAAGTCTTATGGCAACACTGCAGTCACAAAAAGTCCGATGGCAACACTGCAGTCACATAAAAGTCTGATGGCAACACTGCAGTCACAAAAAGTCCGATGCCAACACTGCAGTCACATAAAAGTCAGATGGCAACACTGCAGTCGCATAAAAGTCTGATGGCAACACTGCAGTCACAAAAAGTCAGATGGCAACACTGCAGTCGTATAAAAGTCAGATGACAACACTGCAGTCACATAAAAGTATCATGGCAACACTGCAGTCACATAAAAGTCAGATGGCAACACTGCAGTCACAAAAAGTCAGATGGCAACACTTCCATGATAGGTAAAAAGAATCCCGCTAGATTCTCACGAGGGAATATGGCAACAATTCCTGGCAATTCTCGTTTCAAAGTTCTTTTCGTGCTGGAATTATGAGCCATGGTAGCGCAGACTCTAAAATTAACTCTTAAAGTGGCTACAATTTATGCCGCCTGGTATTAGAACTAAAAGGTACTGCGTTTGGAAAAAGATGTGCAATATATTCCAATAGAACATGACTTTGCATTAATTTACAGTCCGATATCTTATTGCTGTACTAAATATTTGAAAGTGCAATTTCAAAATGTTTAGGATTTTGTTAACTTATGTTATTGGTTTGTGAAACGAAAATGTCCGCTGCTTGGAGATATTGAGGTTGAAATTGTTATTCCTAAATATTCTTACACTCGTTTTCAGATTTGTAATAAATAAAGATATTTATTAGTTAATGCAATATCTGACTATGAAACTTTAAGATATTATTTACTTTATTTATCTACCAAATCTGATAAAATCATAATCACCAAAGTCCTCTCTAGTGATTATTGTTCCACTACTTGAAGACACGAGAGGTCAGTCTTTGGAACGAATGGAGTCTTCTGGCTTGGAAATGCAGCTCATTTCTGTTCCAAATTGACCCCATCTTGAGAAGTATCATACGGTGAGCCTCTCACGAGTGGCTTAGCGCTAACGGCCGATATCGCCAGTTGCGGTCACAGTTCATAACCAAGGGATTTTCGTGTACATTGCAATGTCTGGAGGACTTCAACTGAATGGAGATATGGTTGATAAAGAGGCCTGTATTTACGGTTGATGATGAGGCCTGTAGACACTGTAGTTGATGAGGCCTGTAGACACTGTAGATGATGAGGCCTGTAGACACTGTAGATGATGAGGCCTGTAGACACTGTAGATGATGAGGCCTGTAGACACTGTAGATGATGAGGCCTGTAGACACTGTAGATGATGAGGCCTGTAGACACTGTAGATGATGAGGCCTGTAGACACTGTAGATGATGAGGCCTGTAGACACTGTAGATGATGAGGCCTGTAGACACTGTAGATGATGAAGCCTGTAGACACTGTAGATAATGAGGCCTGTAGACACTGTAGTTGATGAGGCCTGTAGACACTGTAGATAGTAAGGCCTGTAGACACTGTAGATGATGAGGCCTGTAGATACTGTAAATAATAAGGCCTGTAGACACTGTAGATAGTAAGGCCTGTAGACACTGTAGATGATGAGGCCTGTAGATAATGTAGATAGTAAGGCCTGTAGACACTGCAGATGATGAGGCCTGTAGACACTGTAGATGATGAGGCCTGTAGACACTGTAGATGATGAGGCCTGTAGATACTGTAGATAGTAAGGCCTGTAGACACTGTAGATGATGAGGCCTGTAGACACTGTAGATGATGAGGCCTGTAGACACTGTAGATGATGAGGCCTGTATACACTGTAGATGATGAGGCCTGTAGACACTGTAGATGATGAGGCCTGTAGATACTGTAAATAATAAGGCCTGTAGACACTGTAGATAATAAGGCCTGTAGACACTGTAGATGATGAGGCCTGTAGATACTGTAAATAATAAGGCCTGTAGACACTGTAGATAATAAGGCCTGTAGACACTGTAGATGATGAGGCTTGTAGACACTGTAGATGATGAGGCCTGTAGACACTGTAGATGATGAGGCCTGTAGACACTGTAGATGATGAGGCCTGTAGACACTGTAGGTGATGAGGCCTGTAGACACTGTAGATAATGAGGCCTGTAGATACTGTAGATGATGAGGCCTGTAGACACTGTAGTTGATGAGGCCTGTAGACACTGTAGATGATGATGCCTGTAGACACTGTAGATGATGAGGCCTGTAGACACTGTAGATAATAAGGCCTGTAGACACTGTAGATGATGAGGCCTGTAGACACTGTATATAATAAGGCCTATAGACACTGTAGATAATAAGACCTGTAGACACTGTAGATGATGAGGCCTGTAGACACTGTAGTTGATGAGGCCTGTAGACACTGTAGATGATGAGGCCTGTAGACACTGTAGATGATGAGGCCTGTAGACACTGTAGATAGTAAGGCCTGTAGACACTGTAGATGATGAGGCCTGTAGACACTGTAGATGATGAGGCCTGTAGACACTGTAGATGATGAGGCCTGTAGACACTGTAGATGATGAGGCCTGTAGACACTGTAGATGATGAGGCCTGTAGACACTGTAGATGATGAGGCCTGTAGACACTGTAGATGATGATTCCTGAAGAAGCACATTATCACTCTTTGGAATCCAATTCCCACAATTCCTAATGCGACCTGGAGAAGCTCCTTACGCCATTTTCTTTGGAATTACGTTTGTGGCTCTGAGGCCCATTAAAATAGGCAAGACTGTGGATTTCAAGTCTTTTCCAGCTCTTCCTTCTTCTATTTCTTTGTTCACGCACCATTGAACTTTGCCCCTTTCGTCTTTAACTGTAAAGGAGGGAGTATCCGTATCTCTGATGATCCGGTGTATCCTTGATACGGTATCATGAGAAGTGGGCATGATGTGTTTCTATGGAGAAGAAAATGTATCTATGATACCGGTATCATAAGTAGTGAGCGTGATGTGCATCCATGAAGAAGAAATTGTATCCATTATGTACAATAGTATCCATGACACAGTAATTAATGTAATGGTATATCTTGGATGCATAGTGAACTATACGTAGTTTCAAAATATGATACAACAGACTAAGTCCGATACAATTATAACGATTCATCCCTATCTGTATCCATGATAATGTGATATAGATGGATGCATTCCAATGTGATACAGATGGATGCATTCCTGTAATTCCTGTTACAAGGAAATGAATTCGGATTCCGATTCTGCGGGATCAAATAATCGAAACATATTAAATTGTGGCCGATAAGCCATGCTTCGCTGCAGAGGAAATTCGAACAAACTCAATGGGACGAAATGACAATACTAGTGAATGTGAATATGAGATGTGAATATGACTATGAGTAGAGAATATGACTATGATTAGAGAATATGACTATGAGTAGAGAATATGACTATAATTAGAGAATATAACTAAGAGTAGAGAATATGACTATGAGTAGAGAATATGACATTGAGTAGAAAATATGACTAAGAGTAGAGAATATGATTATGAGATGAGTGGTGAATATGATTATGAGAAGAGTGGTGAATATGATTATGAGATGAGTGGTGAATATGATTATGAGATGAGTAGTGAATATGATTATGAGATGAGTAGTGAATATGATTATGAGATGAGTAGTGAATATGATTATGAGATGAGTAGTGAATATGATTATGAGATGAGTGGTGAATATGATTATGAGATGAGTAGTGAATATGATTATGAGATGAGTGGTGAATATGATTATGAGATGAGTAGTGAATATGATTATGAGATGAGTGGTGAATATGATTATGAGATGAGTAATGAATATGATTATGAGATGAGTGGTGAATATGATTATGAGATGAGTAGTGAATATGATTATGAGATGAGTGGTGAATATGATTATGAGATGAGTAGTGAATATGATTATGAGATGAGTAATGAATATGATTATGAGATGAGTGGTGAATATGATTATGAGATGAGTAGTGAATATGATTATGAGATGAGTGGTGAATATGATTATGAGATGAGTAGTGAATATGATTATGAGATTAGTGGTGAATATGATTATGAGATGAGTGGTGAATATGATTATGAGATGAGTAGTGAATATGATTATGAGATGAGTGGTGAATATGATTATGAGATGAGTAGTGAATATGATTATGAGATGAGTGGTGAATATGATTATGAGATGAGTGGTGAATATGATTATGAGATGAGTAGTGAATATGATTATGAGATGAGTGGTGAATATGATTATGAGATGAGTGGTGAATATGATTATGAGATGAGTGGTGAATATGATTATGAGATGAGTAGTGAATATGATTATGAGATGAGTGGTGAATATGATTATGAGATGAGTGGTGAATATGATTATGAGATGAGTAGTGAATATGATTATGAGATGAGTGGTGAATATGATTATGAGATGAGTAGTGAATATGATTATGAGATGAGTGGTGAATATGATTATGAGATGAGTGGTGAATATGATTATGAAGAACACATCAACTTAATAATGAATATGACTGAATTTCATTTCTATAATGAAAATGATTACCTTTCTAACTTATTGTGAATATGAGTATGAATATGATAGTATCTATTTATGTGAATATTAAGTAAATAAATACAAAGGATTCTTTTGATAGTTTTTTCATTTGTTATTACTGAATCTAAAATAAATTAAATTTCCTAAAATTTAAATTTCCTAAAATTTAAATTTATCTTCGTATTAGATATTGCAAAGATGTAAACAATATCTAAACTTTATAAACTCTATGATGATTAGATTTATGTTTATTATTAAATAGGCTAAGTTAGGAGTTATTGGACAGTTCTACATTATCGGTCATTTATGATTAATATAAAAAATAACTTTTATTTAACTTCTATTTTAGTTGGTATCCACGATGCCTGCAGGTATCATGGATACCAATAAAATTAATGAGTTAAATAATAAATAATGCATTAATTTTCTAACATGATCGAAAATGTGGAACTGTCCGTTAACTGTGTATTTAGCCTATTACTTTCGACGAGGAGCATTTAGGTTACATTTAGGCGCAGTCAATCGGAAGGCCTACCATACGCTTGCCAAGTCACTGCGCATAGTATGTCACTAGGTTATATAATATAACAACTAGTATGTTACTAGTTGTTATATAATATAACAACTAGTATGTTACTAGTTGTTATATTAGAATTTAGTGGAACATTGCTATATAGAGAAGTAATTTGTATGAATTGTGTCACTTTTTTAGATTTATAAAAGTTTGCTTGGTTCATATAAACTTTATTTTTATTTTTATTTATCTATAATTCAATTATGAATGAATGCCACATTTTAGTAATACTCTCTTTAAAAAATCGAAACAATCAATTTTAAGAAAATTGAATAATAATATTTGATATAATTGAAATAGAAAAATTTGAAAAACTTGTTTCATGAAAAAAAAAAATTATGTTACACTTAAAATTTTGCATCCATTCTACAGCATTATGCTCTATTATTTCAGGTGCATCCCATGTATCCCCAGCATGAAGGATGCCTTCTCTCCGTAGGATGATACGAAGGGGTATCCTTGGATGGAGGGGCCTGTTAGCAGGCCTCTGTCTTGGACTGGGGGTCAGCCTCGTGACCTTCACCCTCGTGGTGACCTTGGCAGAGGGTGAGAAAAAAGAAACTTTATTCACTGGGGTAAGGTACAAATTATTGGTCAGTTTCACATCTACAGTCATTTAATAAAAAACGATATAAAAATAAATGTCTATCTCATTAAAATAAATAATATTTTTTGTATGACCGAAGATGTGAAACGACCAATAATTCGTAACTTACCCTATCGATAAGAAAAATATATATATTCTCTAATTAAAAAAAGATTATATTTCTTTTAGTTGCATGACATTAAATTCATTATATTATTAATCCTGTAGGTGAATACTAATATAAATATCGTTTTCAAATTCGTATTTTAATACCTAAGCAATTCTCCAAACTACCTGACACTCACAGTCCCCGTAAAGTGGGGGTAAACATAAGTCATGAACAAATCTGACCCTCAGAAATTACTGAATGACTAATCATGACATACGCTAAGACTCACTTCCGGAGAACCGCATTTCATGGCACTTTACCTTACTAAAAACACCCATGGAAGGTGGAGCACAGAAGATTATGAGGGGATTTCTCCCACCATAAATTTCTCACTGGGCTTCTCTTCACAGATGAGGTTGTGGTGGCTTCACCGAGGAGGATGCCCACCTGGGTGAAGACCCCCTCTGACCAGTACACTTTGCCATCTCTGGACGATGTGCTGCAGTCGTCAGCTGGTGACTTGGACCTACAAAGAGTGCTGTCTCACTATAAGAGGAGTAAAGAGGAGGTAAGAGTGACTGCAAAGAGTGCTGTCACACTATAAGAGGAGTAAAGAGGAGGTAAGAGTGACTACAAAGAGTGCTGTCTCACTATAAGAGGAGTAAAGAGGAGGTAAGAGTGACTACAAAGAGTGCTGTCTCACTATAAGAGGAGTAAAGAGGAGGTAAGAGTGACTACAAAGAGTGCTGTCACACTATAAGAGGAGTAAAGAGGAGGTAAGAGTGACTACAAAGAGTGCTGTCACACTATAAGAGGAGTAAAGAGGAGGTAAGAGTGACTACAAAGAGTGCTGTCACACTATAAGAGGAGTAAAGAGGAGGTAAGAGTGACTGCAAAGAGTGCTGTCACACTATAAGAGGACTAAAGAGGAGGTAAGAGTGACTACAAAGAGTGCTGTCACACTATAAGAGGAGTAAAGAGGAGGTAAGAGTGACTGCAAAGCGTGTAAGAGGAGTAAAGAGGAGGTAAGAGTAGCTACAAAGAGTGTAAGAGGAGTAAAGAGGAGGTAAGAGTGACTACAAAGAGTGTAAGAGGAGTAAAGAGGAGGTAAGAGTGACTACAAAGAGTGCTGTCACACTATAAGAGGAGTAAAGAGGAGGTAAGAGTGACTACAAAGAGTGCTGTCTCACTATAAGAGGAGTAAAGAGGAGGTAAGAGCGGCTGCAAAGAGTGCTGTCACACTATAAGAGGAGTAAAGAGGAGGTAAGAGTGACTACAAAGAGTGCTGTCTCACTATAAGAGGAGTAAAGAGGAGGTAAGAGCGGCTGCAAAGAGTGCTGTCTCACTATAAGAGGAGTAAAGAGGAGGTAAGAATAGCTACAAAGAGTGTAAGAGGAGTAAAGAGGAGGTAAGAGTGACTACAAAGAGTGTAAGAGGAGTAAAGAGGAGGTAAGAGTGACTACAAAGAGTGCTGTCACACTATAAGAGGAGTAGAGAGGAGGTAAGAGTGACTGCAAAGAGTGCTGTCACACTAGAGGAGGAGTAAAGAGGAGGTAAGAGTGACTACAAAGAGTGCTGTCATACTATAAGAGGAGTAAAGAGGAGGTAAGAGCGGCTGCAAAGAGTGCTGTCTCACTATAAGAGGAGTAAAGAGGAGGTAAGAATAGCTACAAAGAGTGTAAGAGGAGTAAAGAGGAGGTAAGAGTGACTACAAAGAGTGTAAGAGGAGTAAAGAGGAGGTAAGAGTGACTACAAAGAGTGCTGTCACACTATAAGAGGAGTAAAGAGGAGGTAAAAGTGGTCGTACCAAAACACTGTCTATATGACGTGTTCGGTTTTTTTAGTCAAGAAGATATAGCCACCCTAGTGTTAGTACTGCTTCATACTCCTGCTTCATACTCCTGCTTCATACCCCTGCTTCATACTCCTGCTTCATACCCCTGCTTCATACCCCTGCTTCATACCCCTGCTTCATATCCCTGCTTCATACCCTGCTTCATACTCCTGCTTCATACCCCTGCTTCATACCCCTGCTTCATACCCCTGTTTCATATCCCTGTTTCATACCCCTGCTTCATACTCCTGCTTCATACCCTGCTTCATACCCCTGCTTCATACCCCTGCTTCATACCCCTGCTTCATATCCCTGCTTCATACCCCTGCTTCATATCCCTGCTTCATACCCTGCTTCATACTCCTGCTTCATACCTCGAATTTGCGCATTCTTAAGATAGCCCAATTCCGTAAATAGCGCTGAACATATTTTTCATCCAGACTACAGTGAAATGTTCATGTCTGTAAAATGGAAAATTGTTTTCCAGTTCAGACACTGTAGTTTAACACACCTTTTTTTGAGATGATGTAACACAGGCTGTAGAATTCTCCATCTCTGTTGCGCTTTCTTTTTTTCCGAAAAATAGAACTTCATTTATTGGGTTTGCATCTCGGAAAAAATTCTTCTGTCAAAATGACTGACTCTTCTATTAAATTCCTCTGCAACTTCTTCGATGTTACCTGTGACAGGTGTTTGGAAACTTGTTGTGACAGGTGTTTGAAAACTTGTTGTGACAGGTGTCTGGAAACTTGTTGTGACAGGTGTCTGGAAACTTGTTGTGACAGGTTTTTGGAAACTTGTTGTGACAGGTGTTTGGAGACTTGTTGTGACAGGTGTTTGGAAACTTGTTGTGACAGGTGTTTGGAATCTTGTTGTGACAGGTGTCTGGAAACTTGTTGTGACAGGTGTTTGGAAACTTGTTGTGACAGGTGTTTGGAATCTTGTTGTGACAGGTGTTTGGAATCTTGTTGTGACAGGTGTTTGGAAACTTGTTGTGACAGGTGTCTGGAAACTTGTTGTGACAGGTTTTTGGAATCTTGTTGTGACAGGTGTTTGGAATCTTGTTGTGACAGGTGTTTGGAATCTTGTTGTGACAGGTGTTTGGAATCTTGTTGTGACAGGTGTTTGGAAACCGAGCAGCTAAAATATATGGTAGTTACAATATATGTTAGTTAAAATATATGGTAGTTACAATATATGGTAGTTAAGGCTTATAAGCTCATTCTCCAGTATCCATATGCATATATACTTATTCATCCTCCCTATTATCTAAACAAAAAAAGAAAATGGCAGGCAAAGAAAATAAAGACAAGGTAGTTCATTAGCGTCAAGGATTTACAGCGTATTCTTTTCTAATTATTACGCTAGATTAACATCTTTTCAGAGCTTATAGCAAGACTGAGAGAACGTGTGTTTGAATAGATAGAATGTATATAATATATATATATTATACTCAATAATATCCTCCTTCAGAAAGTCCTTTGATAATGTTATTGCTCATTGGATTAACATCTATTTGATGATGAGTTGCATTATATCGAAAACTCATTGATTTAATGATTAAAATGCTTTGGAAAAGTTATGAACTGCGGAATAATAATGTAACATCCTAATATTAGTTTGGGTAAGTTTAGACTTATCGACCGGTTTCATATTTTCGATCATACAGGTATATGATATATATAAAACTTAACATTTTTACCGAAGGATACCAGAGACAATATTATTCTATTAAAATTAAGAATAAATTAAAATAACTAAGAGTGAAATAAAGTAATTTTATTTGGTATTCATGAGTCTTGTAGGATACAAATTGAATTTGTTCCGTTATTTTAATTTGTATCCATGATACCTGTTGGTATTGGCATCCTTGATACCTGTTGGTATCATGGATACCAATAATAATGTTAAATTATATATTTCTTCTTATATGATCAAAATGTGGAAAATATCGATTACACAGAGCTTATCTTTAATATTCATATTATTTATATATCTCTAAGCATCAATATTAGTCTTTAGAACAGACTGAGAGTAAAAAAAGAATGTATTTTTGAAATCTTCATACAATTTAAAAAAGTAAAGAAAATTGATTTCCCAAAACTTTTCCTCCATTCCACCAAGAACATCGTCGCTAACTAAGCTTTTCTCCTCCATCTTCAGGTTCCTCCAAACACTCCAAATGTGAGGATAATCCTCGCCTCCACCTGGCGGTCGGGTTCTACCCTCCTGGGGGAAATCCTTGGCTCGTACCCGGGGGTTTACTATCACTACGAACCTTTCATGCCACAAGGAGTGAGGCAACTCGAACAGTTCGAACAGGTGAAAAGTGTACCATTTATCAAAGTACTGTTTATGTGATGTTACATCAGAATACAATCATATATATATATTTTCTAAAGATATTGCTAAATCCAATCATATATGTACATATATTTCTTTATAAAGATATTATTTGTAAATGGGATTAAAAAATGAAACATAGATTCAAAATAGTAATACCTAGATTAACTTGATATGTTGCTATCTTCAGCTTCTTCTATCTTCCACCATGTAATTATTTCTTTTTCATACGTTATCAAACATTAAATTAATATTTTTTTTTCAGAACGACATCAATTCCCTAGTGAAGGACTTATTCAATTGCAACTACAAGGACTTGGAAGAGTACTTGAGATTCGCCTTCGTTAACGCAGACCTCTTCGTCAGAAACAGAAGACTTTGGTCCATGTGTTCTGCGTTGCCAAGAACCAAATGTTATGCACCAGATATCCTGAACAAACTGTGTGGTTTCTTCCCCATACACCTTGCTAAGTTGGTCAGGGTTAGATTAGCACTTCTGGAGGACCAACTTCTCGATGCTAGGGTTAAGCTAATTTGGTTAGTTAGGGATCCTAGAGCTATTATAAACTCCCGGAAGAACAATGTGGATTGGTGCTCAACTCCATCTTGCAGTGATGCCTCCAGTCTCTGCTCTTCACTGCTAGATGACTACATAAGTTATTTAGGGTTAAGGGAGAAGTATCCCGATAATGTGACCTTGGTTAGGTACGAGGACTTAGCTAGAGATGCCTACAACAAAAGTAAGGCTGTTCTAGAGTTCTCCGGGTTGAGTTTGCAGCCAGAGGTGGTTAGCTACCTTAACGATCACCTTAGTGCTGATGTAGACAAACCTTGGAGTACTAAGAGAGAACCAAAGGTGACCATGAGTAGGTGGCTGAAAAGCATGCCCTGGGAGCAGGTTTTGGGCGTCCAAAAAGCTTGTGGCGCGTACATGAAAGCCTTAGGCTACAGAATATTCCAATCGTCAGACGAAATGGTCGCAGGTAATTCTGTCGGTCTGCTAAACTTGCCAAAATAGCTTTTAGATTATAAAGTACCTACGGATTTTATTTTTCAATTATAATGTATGTTTCTCAGGTGTTTAGAGCTAGAGATATAAAATGTAACAATTTCCTACTGTAAAATAATCTGTTTGCGTTCTTTTTCTTTCGATTCTGAGTTACTTATGATCCTCTATACTTTCATCCATGGTAATGAAATTAGGTACTAGAAACACTGAAGGTAGTTAATTGTTTGATGTTTAGCACTTTATAGTCTAATTTAACAGTAAACTGTATAAATTATAAGACTGAGTTAGTATCCGCATGTCACCTTATGATTGACATAATTCTAAATATATTCTTCAGTGACTCTGATTTGAAAACAATTTCTCTTTTCGAAAATTAATTGATTAAGTGAAATATTATATAATAAATAATTGAAGGTTTTTATAACAGAGCAACACTAGGGTGAATTCCGAGTTATAGAACGGTTCCAAATTTTCGATCATGTACGAAAAAAGTATATGATATTTATTATCTAACTTTTTAATCGGTATCCATGACAACTGATGCTATATTGGATTTCTATATTATCGAAAATATGGAACCGTCCGATAACTCAGAACTTCCCCAACTCTAAAACCGTTCGATATTTTCATGTTTTCTGTCTTTTTTTCACGTTATGGTCTACTTTGAGTTAGATTTGAGGTTGTGATTTCTACTCTATTGCCATTTGCGTAGTCTTAGTAATTGATGTTGAATAGTTGAGTATGGTTTGATGGAAGAACAAATATTTAGTTAAATAAATAACACAAAATGTCGTGTTTTATTCACCATCCTTATTCTCAAACGGAAAAAATATAATCGACTTTTTGCTAAGCTCCTCCTACTTTTTCCACAAGAAAATAAGAAAAAACGACATAATTATTATTTATTTTAGTTGGTATCCATGATACCTGCAGGTATCATGGATACCAACTAAAATAAATAATAAATAGTATAACGTTTTTTCTTATATTCTCGTGGAAAAAGTAGGAGGAGCTTAGCAAAAAGTCTGGGAGAAATATTTTAAAAACCCTGCGTGTGTACGGCCCTTTAGAGACGAATGAGGTACGCATTTATCGTAAAATATCCTAATTTCATACAATGTCGTAACGAATGTCCGACGATAAGAGTGAAACGTCGAAAGAGTGACGAATAATTTTGTTCTGAAATAATATAACAAATTAATTATTCGAAGATGATTTTATTTTTCTTTAATAATTCATACACATTTATAACTACTTTTTAATAGAAAACAATGCCTTATAAAAAAAATCATTTTTACTAACAAAAAAATTCAGTTATTACCTTGTGCATGACTACCCTGATGAATTTATGGTGCGGCTATAGAAGATTGAGAGGGGAAACAACTTATGGTGGGGCCATAGAAGATTGAGAGGGGAGACAAGTTATGGTGGGGCCATAGAAGATTGAGAGGGGAGACAAGTTATGGTGGGGCCATAGAAGATTGAGAGGGGAAACAAGTTATGGTGCGGCTATAGAAGATTGAGAGGGGAAACAAGTTATGGTGGGGCCATAGAAGATTGAGAGGGGAGACAAGTTATGGTGGGGCTATAGAAGATTGAGAGGGGAAACAAGTTATGGTGGGGCCATAGAAGATTGAGAGGGGAGACAAGTTATGGTGGGGCTATAGAAGATTGAGAGGGGAAACAAGTTATGGTGGGGCCATAGAAGATTGAGAAGGGGAACAAGTTATGGTGGGGCCATAGAAGATTGAGAGGGGAGACAAGTTATGGTGGGGCCATAGAAGATTGAGAGGGGAGACAAGTTATGGTGGGGCTATAGAAGATTGAGAGGGGAAACAAGTTATGGTGGGGCCATAGAAGATTGAGAGGGGAGACAAGTTATGGTGGGGCTATAGAAGATTGAGAGGGGAAACAAGTTATGGTGGGGCCATAGAAGATTGAGAGGGGAAACAAGTTATGGTGGGGCCATAGAAGATTGAGAAGGGGAACAAGTTATGGTGGGGCCATAGAAGATTGAGAGGGGAGACAAGTTATGGTGGGGCCATAGAAGATTGAGAGGGGAGACAAGTTATGGTGGGGCTATAGAAGATTGAGAGGGGAAACAAGTTATGGTGGGGCCATAGAAGATTGAGAGGGGAGACAAGTTATGGTGGGGCTATAGAAGATTGAGAGGGGAAACAAGTTATGGTGGGGCCATAGAAGATTGAGAAGGGGAACAAGTTATGGTGGGGCCATAGAAGATTGAGAGGGGAGACAAGTTATGGTGGGGCCATAGAAGATTGAGAGGGGAGACAAGTTATGGTGGGGCTATAGAAGATTGAGAGGGGAAACAAGTTATGGTGGGGCCATAGAAGATTGAGAGGGGAGACAAGTTATGGTGGGGCCATAGAAGATTGAGAGGGGAGACAAGTTATGGTGGAGCCATAGAAGATTGAGAGGGGAGACAAGTTATGGTGGGGCCATAGAAGATTGAGAGGGGAGACAAGTTATGGTGGGGCCATAGAAGATTGAGAGGGGAGACAAGTTATGGTGGGGCTATAGAAGATTGAGAGGGGAAACAAGTTATGGTGGGGCCATAGAAGATTGAGAGGGGAGACAAGTTATGGTGGGGCCATAGAAGATTGAGAGGGGAGACAAGTTATGGTGGGGCCATAGAAGATTGGGAGGGAAAACAAGTTATGGTGGGGCCATAGAAGATTGAGAGGGGAGACAAGTTATGGTGGGGCCATAGAAGATTGGGAGGGAAAACAAGTTATGGTGGGGCCATAGAAGATTGAAAAAGGTCCATGCTCAATCTTCTATGGCCCACCATAACTTTCTCATTGATACATTTCAAAGCTACATATTGTTTAAGTTTCAAGTTCATTACTAGAGTGAGTTCCTAATTATCGGACAGTTTCACAACTTCGATCCTAAAAGAAAACATATATTACAATTATTTAACTTTAATTATTATGTACTTTTTTCCTGCCCGATCGAAAAAGAAGAGAACTAAAACACAAAATTTATGAAAAATTATACTTATTCAAAAAAGATTACTTTTAAATTGAAAAATTAAACCACAAATATCACTAAACAATTCGGTCTTAATTAAAAAGGTATTTATTTTATTACTTATTTAATTTAATTATAAAAACGTTTGCCATTGTCTTATCGGGATTTATATACAACTAACTAGTGGATTGATTGGGTAAGCATTTCGGCAAGTCTGCATCTTTGATGAAAATTGCAGTAAATAAAATCTCAGTCATTCAGGAAATTGTTTGCCAGCTACCAAAGTTATTATTGTTGTCATTGTTCTTGTTATTGGTTTGCTTGTTCCAAAGCAATCTGAAGAAATCCTCCTTGTGCTTGGTCTCCACAAGCAAATCATCCACCGAAACGTGTTTCGAAACCACCTTGCTAGGCGAGTTCACCTTCTTGATCTTCAATTCTATCATTTCGATTTCTTTCCTTAGTTGCCTCGCCTTCTTATCACTCTTGATATTCATTCTGACGAAATCCTTATTATCCGAACACTTCTTGAAAACCAAACTTGAAGAGTCCTCTGATTCGACCTCAAAGTTACCTTCATTGTACAACATCATTTCTGTTTCGGAGAAGGTCATGCTCTCTTCTTTGGACATTCCATTTCTGGGGAAGGCTTTCGTCTGTCCTTCTTCCAATGAAGGCGTGTCCAAAGTCTCTCTGAAGGGCCTGTAGGCGGAGTCGGAGGACTTCAGAGGGAGGCTCACAGGCTCCTGGTTGCCTTCTTCTCCTTCTTCATTGTCTAGCATCAGTGACACTCGCACGGAAGATCTGAAACAGGAATATTTACATGTATTTTACATGAAGGATATAAGAAATTTATTCACATAGGTCATAGAATGTTAATTATTTCAAATTGAAGGACATCACTGCTGACATAGCAAGGGTAAGTTACGAATTGTCGGTTAGCTCCACATCCTCGGTCATATAGGAAATATCAATAAAAATTGTTAATATTTTTTTAATATTATAATTGGTATCCATGATAATTGCAGGTATCATGGATACCAACTACAATAAAGTTAATAATTATTATGTAGTTTTTTTTCAATGACCGAAGATGTGAACAGTGATTATTATTAAGTATTCTAACTCACCAAAATCCACTGAATTTAATTCTGCAAACTGAAGCTAGGATAAGCGACTACTTTTTTCACCCTACCTTTCTGACGGAGGTACATAGTCTATAATGCCAACCCCAGGCAACCACCTAGACTGAGTACTTTCAGCTACTGTGTCCCTACGTCTAGAACCACAGCAAGCTGCTATGACTAGGAGTAAGGACCCACAGCAAGTGATGATCAACATAGAGAAGGCTACACCTAGTATAGCTGCTGATAGCGGTTCTTTAGGCCAGTAGAAGGTGAAGCCCCCAAATGTACCACCAGGGACCTGAAAAAGGAGCAGCATTGGAGAGCTTATGGTGTATATTTTGCTACCTTTTTTCCTGAAATAATATGAGTGAATTAAAACGAGATTTTTTATATATTTTCGTAATATATAGGTATGAGGAAGCATATTAAACCATAAAAATTAAAATATAATTTTGACATTAAAAAACAGATTCATTTAATCGTGTAAAACAAATATAAGCATACATATGTGTTTATCTGTTCTTTTGTATTTCCTCCATATTATACATATTTCCTCAATGAAATTACAACAGTTCAACCTAGTTAGACTAAAGTTAATTTCACCTGATTGAGTCTACCGAACTCAGGTCCTGTGGTGATGTTGTAGTCGATCCAGAGGGGCGATTCGTTCATTTCGAGACGTTCGAAAGCCAATTCTACGAACGATGTCAACGAGAACTACAATATCTACTTCTACATGTCTGTTGCATCAGATGTTTCTATTGCGTAATACATTATATTCATTTTATGGAAGTTATAATGAGATGTATCTGAAAAACGGTATCGAATAGGGCAAGTTCTGAGTTATCGGTCTGTTCCACATTTTCGATCGTATAAGAAAAAAGTGTTTAATAATTGTTATTATCCTATTTATATTTCAATTGGTATCAATGATACCAATTTAAGTAAAAGTTGAATGATAATAATTGCTGTACGTATAATATACCTATTTATTATATGATCGAAATGTTGATGCAATCAATAACTCGGAATATTATCATAATATTTGTTCAAATGTTTAGAAAAAAAATTCAATATGGAAAAAAATGAAATCGATGACTTATTGGTCAGTAGAAAAAAGAAACATTTCAGTGAATTAATGGTACTTGTGATAAAGTTCTTACACTTGTGATAGTAGTTCTTACACTTGTGATAGTAGTTCTTACACTTGTGATAGTAGTTCTTACACTTGTGATAGTAGTTCTTACACTTGTGATAGTAGTTCTTACACTTGTGTAGTAGTTCTTACACTTGTGTAGTAGTTCTTACACTTGTGATAGTAGTTCTTACACTTGTGATAGTAGTTCTTACACTTGTGATAGTAGTTCTTACACTTGTGATAGTAGTTCTTACACTTGTGTAGTAGTTCTTACACTTGTAATAGTAGTTCTTACACTTGTGATAGTAGTTCTTACACTTGTGATAGTAGTTCTTACACTTGTGATAGTAGTTCTTACAATTGTGATAGTAGTTCTTACACTTGTGATAGTAGTTCTTACACTTGTGATAGTAGTTCTTACACTTGTGATAGTAGTTCTTACACTTGTGTAGTAGTTCTTACACTTGTAATAGTAGTTCTTACACTTGTGATAGTAGTTCTTACACTTGTGTAGTAGTTCTTACACTTGTGTAGTAGTTCTTACACTTGTAATAGTAGTTCTTACACTTGTGATAGTAGTTCTTACACTTGTGTAGTAGTTCTTACACTTGTGTAGTAGTTCTTACACTTGTGATAGTAGTTCTTACACTTGTGATAGTAGTTCTTACACTTGTGATAGTAGTTCTTACACTTGTGATAGTAGTTCTTACACTTGTGTAGTAGTTCTTACACTTGTGATAGTAGTTCTTACACTTGTGATAGTAGTTCTTACACTTGTGATAGTAGTTCTTACACTTGTGATAGTAGTTCTTACACTTGTGTAGTAGCTCTTACACTTGTAATAGTAGTTCTTACACTTGTGATAGTAGTTCTTACACTTGTGATAGTAGTTCTTACACTTGTGTAGTAGTTCTTACACTTGTGATAGTAGTTCTTACACTTGTGATAGTAGTTCTTACACTTGTGATAGTAGTTCTTACACTTGTGTAGTAGTTCTTACACTTGTGATAGTAGTTCTTACACTTGTGATAGTAGTTCTTACACTTGTGATAGTAGTTCTTACACTTGTGATAGTAGTTCTTACACTTGTGATAGTAGTTCTTACACTTGTGATAGTAGTTCTTACACTTGTGATAGTAGTTCTTACACTTGTGTAGTAGTTCTTACACTTGTGTAGTAGTTCTTACACTTGTGATAGTAGTTCTTACACTTGTGATAGTAGTTCTTACACTTGTGATAGTAGTTCTTACACTTGTGATAGTAGTTCTTACACTTGTGATAGTAGTTCTTACACTTGTGATAGTAGTTCTTACACTTGTGATAGTAGTTCTTACACTTGTGATAGTAGTTCTTACACTTGTGTAGTAGTTCTTACACTTGTGATAGTAGTTCTTACACTTGTGATAGTAGTTCTTACACTTGTGATAGTAGTTCTTACACTTGTGTAGTAGTTCTTACACTTGTGATAGTAGTTCTTACACTTGTGATAGTAGTTCTTACACTTGTGATAGTAGTTCTTACACTTGTGATAGTAGTTCTTACACTTGTGATAGTAGTTCTTACACTTGTGATAGTAGTTCTTACACTTGTGATAGTAGTTCTTACACTTGTGTAGTAGTTCTTACACTTGTGTAGTAGTTCTTACACTTGTGATAGTAGTTCTTACACTTGTGATAGTAGTTCTTACACTTGTGATAGTAGTTCTTACACTTGTGATAGTAGTTCTTACACTTGTGATAGTAGTTCTTACACTTGTGATAGTAGTTCTTACACTCGTGATAGTAGTTCTTACACTTGTGATAGTAGTTCTTACACTTGTAATAGTAGTTCTTACACTTGTAATAGTAGTTCTTACACTTGTAATAGAAGTTCTTACACTTGCGACAGAATTAGGAGTCATCACAATTTTTATGAACAATAATTGCGACATGAATAATTCAATTAACTTATTCACAAAATCAAAAAAAAGAGGGAACCTAGATTTCAAAACCTACCTCTATCCTTTTTTCGACCATTCTTATAATTACAGCCAAGATTTATAGATCTAACGACAGTAGTCGAAAAAGCTCTAAATAACAGTTACAATAGTTCTAAAAATCAGTCGTAGAGTCCTGTGCCGTCTTTTTGATCACTCTCATAACTGTGTATTTCAGTATGGTACCAGTAAACAATAACTGGTTATTTAATCGCTTTTGTTGCTCGTTAATTGATAAACAATATTATGTCAGTTACTAAGTGATGGAGATAAAGAAATATCTTATTGAAGCTAATTAATAATTACGGTAATCTCAGAAGTACTTAAAGGTAAGTTACGAATTATTGGACAGTTAAACATTTTCGATCTTATGAGAAAAAACGATATGCATAATCACTAATATTTTTATTGGTATCCATGATACCTGCAAGTATCAAGGATACCAATTAAAATAAAATAATTATTAAATCGTTTTTTGTTATATGACCGAAGAATTGGAACTGACCGAAATTTATTACAGGTAACACAAGTTAATTATCTTTTCACTCGGCACAGGTAGGCTTATCGAACCTTCGTAATTGCAAGCTGGGGATAGACTGACTGACTGTCTATACACTTTTTATCGATAGATTGAATGTCAGCGTGAATACGCTATGAGACGTGTGTATTTTACTTCTGGACTGACATGTGTATTATAGTGTCCGGTGAGCGTGATCGGTAATACGTAAGTCATGGAGTTTGCGGTAATTCACCCGTGACCGGTAATATGCATAAAATCACGCATGGTACGGTCATTTTCATCCGTGACCGGTGATATGTAGAAAGTTATACGGTAATTACTGATTATTGGGAAATTATGTATTATTGTAATCCAATAATTATTATTATACATAAGGGAGATAATAAAACAATGTGATGAATTAATTCTTTTGCTAATAAATTATGAATAGAAATAGTTATTACAGGGATAGTAATTTCAGACGAAAAAATCACAAACTAAATTGCAATATTTTCTCAAATGAAACATGAAGTGAGTTTAACCCTTTGTTGTATAGTTACCATTTAATATTTCATCTAATAGGGTAACTACTCAGTTACCGTATGCTCACTGTTACCGTGCAAGGGGCGTTATAGTCATTAGCCAATCTGAATGTTGAAAATTTTGACGTAACACTCGCTTAACGGTAACTCTAAGAAGTCGGTAATTGAGTCGGTACCCTGTATAACTTGTAACATATTAATATTATCTAAAGTAACACATATGATGTATTATATAAAAATATCGATCATAAGGGCTTTATGCAATAAAGGCTTTATGCAATAAAGGCTTTATGCAATAAAGGCTTTATGCAATAAAGGCTTTATGCAATAAAGGCTTTATGCAATAAAGGCTTTATGCAATAAAGGCTTTATGCAATAAAGGCTTTATGCAATAAAGGCTTTATGCAATAAGGGCTTTACGCAATAAAGGCTTTACGCAATAAAGGCTTCACGCAATAAGGGCTTTACGCAATAAAGGCTTTACGCAATAAAGGCTTTACGCAATAAAGGCTTCATGCAATAAGGGCTTTACGCAATAAAGGCTTCACGCAATAAGGGCTTTACGCAATAAAGGCTTTACGCAATAAAGGCTTTACGCAATAAAGGCTTCATGCAATAAAGGCTTTACGCAATAAAGGCTTCACGCAATAAGGGCTTTACGCAATAAAGGCTTTACGCAATAAAGGCTTTACGCAATAAGGGCTTTACGCAATAAAGGCTTTATGCAGTCAAGGCTTTATACAATAAAGGCTTAATGCAATAAAGGTTTTATGCAACAAAGGCTTAATGCAATAAAGGCTTTACTAAAAAATAGTCTAGAAATGGAATATTCTTCTTGCAATAAAATTTCATTGGAAAATTTTGAATAGAATATGAAAACCAGTAAAATAGAATTTCATAATGTTTTGAAATGACATGCATTACTTAGAATAAAAAATCTGATGATATTTACAGGTTAAGGGACAAGTATTAATGGACTTATTGAATTTATTGAAATAATTAGATAATTAACATAAAATAGTTTAAGGGAGATGACTGTTCAAGTCCAAACAAAATATATTACAATTTACTATAGTTTATATAATTCGTATTGAAGTCTATTCATCTGATGTATGTAACCCAAAGAATAATATTCAAGTGATAAAGTGTATGATGGGGCCATAGAAGAAGATTGGGGTATTATCTATGGGGACCACACCATAAGTTCTTATCTTGGTAGAATATAGCAGGCAGTGAAAATACATGGTAAATTACATAGTTTATAGTTCATAGGGGAAGTTCTGAGTTCTCAGACAGTTCCACATTTTCGATCATATAAGAAACAGTATATATTTTAACATTTTCATTATTCACTGAAATTGGTATCCATGATACCTACTGGTGCTGGTATCATGGATACAAAACAAAATTGATAATGTGGAACCCTCCTATAACTCGATAGTCACATTAAATGCAAAAATTCATTAACTCCTTCACAATTTCCTATTCTCTCCTAAAAATAGTTTGTAGAAGTCACTAAAATGTAGAAGAGAGTTAGCACTACAAAGGGTAAGGACACTAGGATCACCGCACGGATGACTAGGTAGCACTCCGAGGTCGAAGTCCACTTGTTCTTCAGTTTCGGACACTCTAGATCCAGATGGCACTTCACTGCGTCTGCATCGAAGGAATCGAATCCCACACAGCGACCACAAAGGTAGAAAATGACGTGGTTGTTCAATTCGGAAGTGTCCAGTACACCCAAACCAGCAAGACTTCCAGCCAGCCCCCCAGCGATTATGCCACTGGAGAGCGAACCAGTAATGTTGGTAGAGAGACTAGTGAAAGGGTTGTTTCTTGGTGTTAAGATGATGAGGGTGTTGTTCGGGGATCTTCCTGCATCGTTACTCAGTCTTGCTGAATGTAGAATGTCTAGAGGAAACTCTGAAGAGGTTCTAGAATCTGAGAGTCTTGCTATTTTCAAATTGGAGGTACATTTTATCAGCATTAAACCTGGACATTTGTTGTCTTCTTGCGCACTCAGGACGAACGGCCATCTCTTGTTTAACTCCTGGAATAGAAAATATATTTCCTAATACTCAGTACCCAGGCAAGGCAAGAAGAATTTATTCCTGGGCTATCAAGGGAATATCTCAGGCAAAAAGGATTTATTCCAGAGATGTTCCTTTGACATCTTAGGAATAAATCCTTCTTGCTAGGATAGGCCATAACTAATTCCAAAACATTTCAGATTCTGTATTCTGCAAATATTACTCTCAAATACTCATTTCTATATCTTTCATTTCATTCGAAATATATGATTTGAACACAAAAAGCTGTTCTTTTTACCTGTCTTACTAAAGATTTACTACAAACAGACGTCAAGCAAGGTATCCTCACGCTGGGCCACTGTAAAGATCTCCCACAAATATCAGTCTCGAAGCACCGAGAGGCGTACCGTGGTATGGAACATCTTGATGAGAACCTAGTACAAGAAAATAAGTAAATCCGTCTATTCTGTTCAACGATATTGAAATTATTAAATGTTTTAGAACTATGGAATAGGGTTCGAGAAGGTCGAAGCTCAAGGTACTCGTTTTTGAAGGATGCCAAGAAGTGGTCATTAAGAGGGTAATCATAAGGTATGAATTAGATAAATCCCCTTTAGAGTATTAGATACATATGGCGTCCTTTGTAACCTATTTTTAATGAAATAATATTAAATATTGTATAGAAGGTCCTTTCCACTCTACTTTAAAAAATCTCGAATTGCTTTAGATTTGTAGAGCTAAGGTTATATAACAGTTAACAGAAAAGAAATCGATCAAGTTTTCTGTTCATAATTAATTATATAAGAAATATTCAACTTTCAGTCTTTCTAAGATTCAATAGAAGAACAAGAACAGCAGTACAACTTAAAACAGGTATCGTAAATTTAATGGCAATTAGGTACATAGGTTCACTTTTAGGTACCTAATGTTTTTAAGATACTGGTATAGGAAGTAATTTATAATATGTCCAACAGCTTTATTAAATGTAGTTTTGAATTTTTCAGAGATATTCTTTTTCTTCGCTTGAAATTCTGAGGTTAGAAATGAAATGACAAGAATAACTTATATTACATATTATGATGAAAATCTAGAAACAAATTTGAAATGGTTTGCAATTTTGTAAACAGTTACCTTATAAGTTTTAATAAATAGAGAAATAAAAAAATAATATTGGAGGGGACCTTTAACTGTTTATTGATTCTGTTTGTTATGGTAGGTATCAAATTAAATGAACTTTAAAAATGACTATCATGTACACTTTAACCAATGGCTAAAGCGGGTCATTCATATTCGAATACCTACTAAGTATACAATACCAATAACCCACCGTATTGGCACTGGAAGACCCGTTTCTCCTTGAGGAGCACAAGGGATGGCATCCAATATGGTGAGACACTCCGTTTCGGGCTGTACAACATCTTGAGCGATAAGAGCTGTGCCATCTCCTCCTATCATACTTCTGGAATCTTCCTCTCCGTCTTCTCTGGCAGTCTCCTGAAATTATGGATATGTGAGAAGCCTGTGTGTTTAACAGCTTGAATTGCAAATAATCTCTACTACTTAATACTTCATACATAACGAACTAGTAGGTAGTAATTGAATGCCTTCAGTTAAAACTTGCCAATTGTGATCTACCACCTTCAATGAAAGTGGTGGAGTTGATGAAGTCCTGACTGAAGTTGAAAGCAGTGTTTGGCATCCTAAATTGAAAAGGAGTTGGAGGAAGTGTGAAGATACCGTCTGATGAAAGAGGAGGAGAGAATTGGCTTTCGAAAGAAACTCTCATGAAAGGCTTGTGAATAGCAGAATATTTGGTCGCTTCTTGATATGTCGGTAAGGCATTCGGGTCAACCAACTGAAAAAGATGAGATTTATTAGTCAATTTTAGATTATACTTGATTATATGTATCTGATATTATCATTTATATTTTTTTATTCATCTACTTGTTCATAAGTTGGTGGGGGTGAGTACAGAGGAGGTCCACTCCCAATTGAGACGCTGTTCATGGAATCTACTAAGTCATCCATTTCCCGATACAGTAGTTCATTACCAGATTCCCCAAGATTGGAATTGAAGTCTAATCTAATATCTACGTTACTATTTGGAAAAGAACCGTCTCCTACATTTACAGAAGATTCGACGCTGCTACCTACGTCTGTCGAGAAAGATATTCTAGTTACTGGGGAGAGACCTGGTGATCTTGGAGGCACTGGTAGTTGGTGGTTCGGACATTCGTAAGCTGACGCTGACCGAACGACACCATTTGTTGGAAAAGGACTTAAATGGTTAGTCCTTGAAGAAGGATACAGGGAGGCTACTGACGGTGAAGACGTTAAAAATCGACTCTGAACACAATGGCTCACAGGATCGACTTCAACGACGCTAGTTTCTAGGGGTGAAATCTGTGGATTCAAATACTGTGACACCACCAAACATGGATGACTGGATTGTACATTAGTTGTGGTTTCGAAATCTGAAGGATTTTCCAGACAGACCAAAGGATAGTTATCACTGGCTGCTGAGCTCTGACGACTGAGAGAAACATCCTGAAGGGAGTTTCTGTTCTGGTTGAAGGACTGGTAGGAGTTGCGTAGGATGTTGGTACCTGCTGAACTGGATGGTGGCATTGTATCTCCCAAAGGCATATCCTTCTGAAAAAGAATTATCCAATCAGTAACATTCACTGGTTCAATGAATTCTGAATGATTGAAACACCTCTATAATGAAAAATGAATTTAGAGTCCTGAGTAAGGAAGTAGCCTGTATAGTGAACAAATTTTCTTTAGTCTGCCATGAAAAGTCATCAGTTTTCTAAAACTAATAACCATTCGTGGCAGAATAAAGAAAATTTGTTCAGTATAGAGGCTACTCTCTTACTCCGGACTCTATATTCATTATGCAGTATTTCATTATAGAGGTGTTCTACTGCATTAATAATTTTTGGCAGAATTATTCAAACTTATTTAGGCAAAGAAACAATAATTTGTTACTATGCAATTTCGTACATAAGTTATTTATTGATATTTTATATATTTTTGCTGTTTGGTAGAACGTGTCACAGTGGGTGTTTACTTTAATTGTTTAAACACTTATCTTAATAAAGAAACCATTTATAGAACGAATTAACCAGTGAATGTGGTGTACGGGAATACGTAACTGTACGGGAATACGTAACTGTACGGGAATACGTAACTGTACGGGAATACGTAACTGTACGGGAATACGTAACTGTACGGGAATACGTAACTGTACGGGAATACGTAACTGTACGGGAATACGTAACTGTACGGGAATACGTAACTGTACGGGAATACGTAACTGTACGGGAATACGTGACTGCACGGGAATACGTAACTGCACGGGAATACGTAACTGTACGGGAATACGTAACTGTACGGGAATACGTAACTGTACGGGAATACGTAACTGCACGGGAATACGTAACTGTACGGGAATACGTAACTGTACGGGAATACGTGACTGTACGGGAATACGTAACTGCACGGGAATACGTAACTGTACGGGAATACGTAACTGTACGGGAATACGTAACTGTATGGGAATACGTAACTGTACGGGAATACGTAACTGTACAGGAATACGTAAAAGTATGGGAATACGTAAATGTACGGGAATACGTAACTGCACAGGAATACGTAAAAGTACGGGAATACGTAAATGTACGGGAATACGTAAATGTACGGGAATACGTAAATGTACGGGAATACGTAACTGTACGGGAATATGTAAATGTACGGGAATACGTAAATGTACGGGAATACGTAAATGTACGGGAATACGTAAATGTACGGGAATACGTAACTGTACGGGAATACGTAACTGTACGGGAATACTTAACTGTATGGGAATATTTAACTGTACGGGAATACGTAACTGTACAGGAATACGTAACTGCACGGGAATACGTAACTGTACGGGAATACTTATCTGTACGGGAATACGTAACTGTACGTAACCCGAATTTTGATATGAATTATCGTATCCATTATATGCCCTTATTTGGTTCTTTTCTTAACACTAAACTAATTATATATTTTCTTTTATGCTTTTTAATGATGTATACCATTTACAGTTCTAGTTGATCCAAATGAAATAATATTTGATCCACGTGAATTTGAATTTGATCCAAGTGAAATTGAATATTTGATCCAAGTGAAATTGAATATTTTATCATTCCGATACCTCACATTTTGTGTCTTTGTCTGTTGGTTGGTTGCAAGAAAAGGATCTCGCTTTAAATACTTAAAATATAATTTTTTTTCATAATCTCTCATTGCCACCTTAATCTTTCATTGCCAATCATAATCTTTTATTGCCCACCATAATCATTCATTGCCCACCATAATCTTTCATTGCCCACCATAATCTTTCATTGCCCATCATAATCTTCTATTGCCCACCATATTCATACATTGCCCACCATAAATATTCATTGCCCAACATAATCTTTCATTATCCACCAAAAACCTTCATTATCCACCATAATCCTTCATTGCTCACTATAATCTTTCATTGCCCATCATAATCTTTTATTGCCCATCATAATCCTTCATTGCCCACCATAATCCTTCATCGTCCAACATAATCCTTCATTGCCCATCAATCATAATCTTTTATTGCCCACCACAATCTTTCATAATCCACCAAAATCCTTCATTATCCACCATAATCCTTCATTGCCCACCATAATCCTTCATCGTCCACTATAATCCTTCATTTCCCACCATAATCTTTCATTGCCCACTATGATATTTCATTGCCCTTCGTAATCTTTCATTGCCCATCATAATCTTCCATTGCCCACCATAATCTTTCATTGCCCACTATAATATTTCATTGCCCACCATAATCTTTTATTGCCCATCATAATATTTCATTGCCCACCATAATATTTCATTGCCCACCATAATCTTTCATTGCCCACCATAGTCTTTCATTGCCCACCATAATATTTCATTGCCCACCATAATCTTTCATTGCCCACCATAGTCTTTCATTGCCCACCATAATCTTTCATTGCCCACCATAATATTTCATTGTCCGCCATAATCTTTCATTGCCCACCATAATCATTCATTGCCCACCATAATCTTTTATTGCCCACCATAACCTTACGTTGCCCACCATAATCTTTCATTGCCCACCATAATAATCTACCATTGCTTACCATAATAATCGTTCATTGCCCACCATAATTATCTTTCATTGCCCACCATAATAATCTACCATTGCTTACCATAATAATATATCATTGCCCACCATAATAATCTATCATTGCCCACCATAATAATCTATCATTGCCCACCATAAAAATTCGTCAAAGGCCACCATTTTAATTGGCCTATCAATATCTTTCATGACCCCCCCATTATACTTAAAATTTATTTACATAAAACTTATTTACATAAAGTTGTACCAACCAACCAACCAACCAACAAAATATTCAATTTCACTTGGATCAAATACAATTTCACTTGGATCAAATACAATTTCACTTGGATCAACTAGCACTGTAAATGGTATAGATAATATTATAACAACGCTATAATTAAAATGAGTCGTTATTTTAATTGTGTGATACAATCCTTTGAAATGATTAAAATAGAAATAATTATATCTTTAATCCCATTGATTAGTTCTGTTTATAGCAGATGGAAGATTAATTAATCCGTGATAATAATAGAATCATTTTTTAATTGGCAGTGAGATATAGACACATGAGAAACTTATAGGGGTTATGTTCTTATCGCTGTTTTTTTAACGCACCGAAGTTCCAGTAATATAGTTTCGAATTAAAATAGAAGCATGATAATTAATCAAAATATCTATACTTATAATTTCCCTCGTGTGTTTATTTATTTATTTGGTGTCCGCTTTTACACTATGGGTATTAAACATGAAGAATGTAACTATGATACGCACGGGAATGTATTGACTTGGTATTTAAATTCCCCTGTTTCTATTCATTTTTTAAATGTATTTTATCTATGAAATAAATTAAACTATGCAGAAAATTTAACTTTGATTGAATTCATTAAAAGTAACCTAATAACGGGTAATAAATTGGTTTTGGTGATGACCCGTTATTTTTAACGGGCAAATACACTAGTAAATAATATAATCCAAAGAAGTTTTTTTTCTTCACCGAACGCGAAAGAAAAGTCGATAATCTATAATCTATACTATAATTAGAGTCGCGTCCGTCTGTCCGTCATACTTTTTATTAAAAATGCATATTAAAAGGAGTAACAAATCATTTGTGGCAGTAGCATGACTACGGGGCCACGCGCTACAATAATATTGACACTAATTATATAAAAAATTATATGTTGGATTTTAAAGGGACAGTTTATTTGTTTAGTCAGAATATGTTTATCCATACTACATTCTTGCATTCGAATATAATTTAGATTCAATAACAGGTACTGTACTAGTAATTATAATTTGACTGCTATTTTAATTAGTATAGATTGTTTTCGTTATATGATCGAATATGTGGAGCCGTCCGGTAACTTGTAACTTACCCTATAAATTATTTAGATAAATTAATATAATTTCTCACCTTTTTAGTAAATTACAGGAAGACTTGATGTTGAAGGAAGTAAATATTGTAGCAAATATTTGTATATAATATTTGTAGTAAATATTGAAGCAATTTTTTGTATATAATATTTGTAGTAAATATTGAAGCAATTTTTTGTATATAATATTTGTAATAAATATTGTAGCAAATATTTGTATTCAATAATCGTAACTAATATTGTAGCAAATAATGTAGCAAATATTGTAGTAAATATTTGTACTGATATATGTTTGGCACTTCCTGGAGAAATATTAATGGTTATTAATTTATTCCTTAAAATTCGAATATCAATAAATACGTTTCACTAAAAAATATTAGCCTCATTTAGTTTATACTATTTAACATATTTTTTTATTTGACATTATTTCAACTGACTTCAAATACGTGATACTTGAATTAACTTGATATTCAAATACTAAAGAAAATATTCCCATCGTATCCCTCATCAGTATCCCTCATCAGTATCCCTAATCAGTATCCCTCATCAGTATCCCTAATCAGTATCCCTCATCAGTATCCCTAATCAGTATCCCTCATCAGTATCCCTCATCAGTATCCCTCATCAGTATCCCTCATCAGTATCCCTAATCAGTATCCCTCATCAGTATCCCTAATCAGTATCCCTAATCAGTATCCCTCATCAGTATCCCTCATCAGTATCCCTCATCAGTATCCCTAATCAGTATCCCTCATCAGTAACCCTCATCAGTATCCCTAATCAGTATCCCTCATCAGTATCCCTAATCAGTATCCCTCATCAGTATCCCCAATCAGTATCCCTCATCAGTATCCCTCATCAGTATCCCTCATCAGTATCCCTAATCAGTATCCCTCATCAGTAACCCTCATCAGTATCCCTAATCAGTATTCCTAATCAGTTTCCTTCATCAGTATCCCTCAACAGTATCCCTAATCAGTATCCCTCATCAGTATCCCTCATCAGTATTCCTAATCAGTTTCCTTCATCAGTATCCCTCAACAGTATCCCTAATCAGTATCCCTCATCGTATCCCTCAGTATCCCTCATAGTATCCCTCAGTATGCCTCATGGATTCCATCAGTATCCATCATAGTATCCCTCATTATTATCCCTCATCAGTATCCCTCATTCAGTATACCTCATCAGTACGGGATCACTCAACAATATTGCTCAACAGTATCACTTATCAGTATCCCTCATTAGTATCCCTCATCAGTATCCCTCATAGTATCCCTCAGTATTCATCATAGTATCACTCAGTATCCTTCTAGTATCCCTCATAGTATCCCTCAGTATCCCTCATAGCACCCTCATAGTATCCCTCAGTATTCATCATAGTATCACTCAGTATCCTTCATAGTATCCCTCAGTATTCATCATAGTATCCCTCATCGTATCCCTTTTTCAGAGGGTAACACTATACATCATTATGGGGTCATTTCTTCTCATCAAAATCTGACATCTTTTTCCACTCACTCAATTAATTCCTTTAATGTTAATAAACAGTAAAACAAACTTCTAATCCCTGAATTAGAAGCACAATACACATTAATATTAGTTTGTGAAGGTATAATGAAATGTTTGAAAGTTTTGTTATGGTTTCCAGTGAGGAGCGACGGGGAGGTACAACCTCCCTCTATAACCATTAGAGGGACACTGATGGGAAATTCTTTTTCTTCTCTTGAATTTACTGGTGGAGGAGAAGAAAGAAGGATAGAGAGAGAGAGATAGAGAGAGCTAGAGTTATGTAATATCTAATAGATGGCTTCTATTTATTCAATATTCAAGTTATTGAAAATAATTTATTTTAAAACTTATATAAATATAAGATTTGTTTTATCAATTAAAATAACAGCTATTGACGAAATTTTTCTTTTAAAAGCTTATAAATAAAGTTTCATTAGTTTTATTCTAATAGACTGTAAATACAGTATTTTTAAAGAGATATAATCACAAAGCAGATATTTTCTGATATGCCGTCATAGTATGTATAATCGCTTCAAAAATAGAAGGAAAAAGGTAATAAAATATTGGTAGCAAACTCCGTGGAGTTTCATCGTGAAAAGACATTCAATGTATGTATACAAATAATATTACACTGCTATTGATTACGGTTACGAATGGGAATGTGAATGGTTGGAGAAATAAGGTAGTTCAGTAATTAAATTTATATGTGTAAAGAAAATTAAGTTGGGAATTAGATAGAATTTAAATAGTAAATCGTTTATATTTTAGTATTTTTGATTTAATGATAAATTAAATGATTTTATTTCGATTAAAGTTAGTAGAATTTGTATAAAATATTTATTTTATTATTATAATTATTTGTTTTATTTATATTCAAGGTGAGTCATTCTAGAATGACCTTCTAGTTCAAAGTATTTATAGCCCACTCTTATTGAACGTTGACCTCTGAGCTTATTTTGACCTCTAAGGTTTTTTTGACCTCTATGGTTTTTTTGACCTCTAAGGTTTTTTTGACCTTTATGGTTTTTTTGATCTCTATGGTTTTTTGACCTCTGAGGTTATTTTGACCTCTAAGGTTTTTTTGACCTCCATGGTTTTTTTGACCTCTATGGTTTCTTTGACCTCTGAGGTTATTTTGACCTCTAAGGTTTTTTTGACCTCTATGTTTTTTTTGATCTCTATGGTTTTTTTGACCTCTGAGGTTATTTTGACCTCTAAGGTTTTTTTGACCTCTATGGTTTTTTTGATCTCTATGGTTTTTTTGACCTCTGAGCTTATTTTGACCTCTAAGGTTTTTTGACCTCTATGGTTTTTTTGATCTCTATGGTTTTTTGACCTCTGAGGTTATTTTGACCTCTAAGGTTTTTTTGACCTCTATGGTTTTTTTGACCTCTATGGTTTCTTTGACCTCTAAGGTTTTTTGACCTCTAAGGTTATTTTGACCTCTAAGGTTATTTAGACATGTCACCTCAGTGTGTGTGGTCTATTTACATGAGTTGTTTTTTATGTTTGAAAATGGCAGAGTAGAAATTTTCTATCAGACTAATAATGGAATGCAAATTTATAATTAGAATTTATTTGGAAAATAGTATTAATAGTTATAGTAGAATTAACATGCGCAGTAGAACTCCTTAGTTCACTATAGAGAGTTTACTTCACTATAGAGGATTTTAGATATAAATAGAAAACTGTCCTTTTGATGGCAGACTACACCAATTTCTTTTTTGAATGAAATTCATTTGTCAGAACTCTAGAAATCATTATGGTTCACTATACATGACTTCATTATAGAGGAGGTGCACTGGAATAACTTCTCTCTCATGAAATACAACTTATTTACTATACATACAGTATGAGTAAAATAAAGCGGGTACGATATTAAAATCGCCGTAACTTCAACAAGAATCACCGGATCTTCGTTTGGTTTCCTTCGTTTAATGCATTATTTTGTTATCTATATTTAACAACATTTTTCGTTTGTGTTTTACACTCCTAATAGTTTTTCTACAGGGTGGTCATAATTTGAGTGTGGAGAAATTGCTATTGCGCAAGCTTATTACCTTGCTTATCAAAGAGTAGGTTTTATTTCCGAAAATTAGTATGATTTTAATAAGCCTTTTGTTCAATAAGAAGATATTTTCGGAACTACGACATTTTTATGGAGAAATTCTGAATCGAGTTTGGTGGATGTAGGATGATACCACCCCAGTACATAGGACACTTGCTGTTAAAGAACAACTGGGGGAATTTTTTGAGCATAGAGTCATTTCCAAGGGTCATGCCATTGAATGGCCTCCGAGGAGCTCAGATTTAACTGCTTGCGATTTTTTCTTGTTGGTTTATTTATAAAGTGATGTACGCTCCTCCTCACCTGCTAATCTGAATCAATTAAAAGAACGAATAACGCGTGATGTGGATTTCTTGAAAGCTAAACCTGACGTGATCAAAAGATCAGTGAAAGCAGTCAGAAAATGGGAGCAAAAATAGTATATTGAAAAATGGGGGATAATGAATATTTTTGGTAAACAATGTTTTACTAATTAGATCTTCATAATATGCTATTGTTTCTTCATTATAACTAAAAAATGCTGGGTAAGCAGACCTATTTTGATATTTTCATCAATTACACATCTCGCGCAAGAGCTTCTTCACCACCTCTACTTATGACCACCCTGTACAAAAACTATAAGGAATATGTAAACAGACGAAACATGTGGTTACAGCTGACAACAGTCTCATTGGCGTAAGTTCTCAGATGTAAATCTATTGCATTACATAAGAAAATAGTGCCTTAGATTATATTAAATTAAGGCAGGGTAAGATACGATCTAGCGGATAGTTTCACTTTTTCAATCACGAAATAAAAAAGTAAAAATATGATTATTATTTTAACTCGTATTGTAATTCGAATCCAATTTAAAAAAAGGGTTAAATGACAATTATTATGTACTTTCAATATGATCGAAGATATAGAATATATTGGTCTTATTTTTTATACATGTTCATATTGAATTATTTTTTACTCTCATTTCCTATTTTGCTATTTGGAATTAACTTACTTCAATCAAATTAATAATTTTACTGAAGGTGCTAACATTGTCAGTTTTAAAGTAAATATTTTAGGCACTATGTTATTTCTCAAACTTCATCTTTAGGTTTTTTAAATTTCCATCATTAGGTATACTATAAAAGTGTATTGAATTATAATATCATAAGTTCATGAATATATTGCATTGTTTAGATGGAAACCACAAGTATACGAACAAACACTTACAGTAATCGGACAGTTGGCTTTAAATTTGGTCATGAGCCAATCTGACCTATAGAAAATTCCTTATTGACCTATCTTGACGTATGCTTACACCCACTTTCCGACCACTGCGAGATTAAATGAGTGCCTGAGTTGTTGTTTCGGATCCAAGATGATATATAATTAAATTTCTTAGTCTCCCATCAAACAAAACAAAAGAAAATTTAATTCTGTATAGAAAACTTAGATACGGTCACTGAAGTAAAATAAATTATTAAAAACGGTATTTAGGTATTAGACTATTATTATTAAGGTATTAGACTATTATTATTTAGGTATTAGACTATTATTATTTAGGTATTAGACTATTATTATTTAGGTATTAGACTATTATTATTTAGGTATTAGACTATTATTATTTAGGTATTAGACTATTATTATTTAGGTATTAGACTATTATTATTTAGGCATTACACTATTATTATTTAGGTATTAGACTATTATTATTTAGGTATTAGACTATTATTATTTAGGCATTACACTATTATTATTAAGGCATTACACTATTATTATTAAGGTATTAGACTATTATTATTTAGGTATTAGACTATTATTATTTAGGTATTAGACTATTATTATTTAGGTACCTATTAGCTAGATTTATGTGTTTAGACGTGTTAGTTATTAGTAATTACTGTAATTGTGTATTAATATTTAGGCTATTTTTTCATTTTAGAGTCGAGTGTACGATTTTAATTGATTTAATACATCACCCAATCAGAATATTATCAATATCATTATCCTTCACGGTAAATATTGATTATATTATATTGTAAACTAGATGACGGGCATTCGTAGAGCGCATACCTTCGCCTTGACTATCCAATAATCCTTGAGTTATAAGTGACTTTACAACTTGAGCTTTGACCCGTTCGCTCCTAAAATCTAACCGAATGGTTCCCGGACATTGACCAATCGACTCACCAAATTTCAGGCAATTTGGTTCAACTCTTTTTTTGGTGTTCGAATAACAAGATCACAATAAACAAATGCCCACCAAAACATAACCGTTCGCAATTTCGCGAAGGTATTAAAATAATTTCAAACATTATCGTCAAAATTAATTGATAGCAATTGAAATCAATATATAGTCTATTTAGGAAAAATAAATTCATATCTTCATGTTTCTAAAATGTGCTCCGATGCCACGCTAACAAAAGACAAACCTACATCTTGGATACTTGGTATCACTGACTCCTTCTAGGTACAGATACACTGTATCGATGCATGCGATGTATACCTATATACACATCATGTGCCGATACAGCGTATGTATCGGCACATACGATACCGATACAGTCCCTTGACTGCAAATCGTGAGCTTATCGGTGACGATTAATGACGCATCTTATCATGAACATTTTAAAGTCAACACTATGGAAATTAATCAATGGGTGGCAAGAAGAAATAACTGATAAATATGAGATAAATAAAAGAGACTGTATTTATACTGTAAAAGGTGAATCAATTCGTCAGCTCACCTTTTTATTTTGTAATACATACTTATAACACTTTGCATTTTTTATATAGTCTGAATGTATAGTGAAGCTCATCCCTAGGGGAATATTATTTGTATCATCTTGCAAAGACGAATTATTTCCATTTTCATGACTTTTCATAACCTTTATACCAAAATATATTCATTTACATTCATTATTGACGGGGAAAAAGAAAAAGTTTTTGACTCGGTTCATTAGATACGGTTACGTTCTGAGTTATCGTACAGTTCAAACTTTTCGATCATGCAATTTAAATTGAATTATATACTGTAACAAATTAAAATGAAGAGTAAGTTTATAAAGTTTTTTTCTTATGCAATTGAAATTATAGAACCTAGCAATACAACCAATTTACAATGCAACCATTAAATATATGGCTATTACAGTTCTAGGGGAACTCGCCGCCGGACAATGCGCCGTGCGGACAATGCGCCGTGCGGACAATTCGCCGTGCGGACAATGCGCCGTGCGGACAATGCGCCGTGCGGACAATTCGCCGTGCGGACAATGCGCCGTGCGGACAATGCGCCGTGCGGACAATGCGCCGCCGGACAATTCGCCGTGCGGACAATGCGCCGCTATTTATCTTTTATCGGCATATATTTAAAAATATTATAACTTTAAACAAGGATTCTTTTCTATACAAGTAAAACAATAGTTGACATATTTTATAATATCAAGTTTTTAGTTTCTTTTGTTGTCATTTTTCATCTGCAAAGAATACTTCTTTTGGCGAAGCGTCTGCTCACCAGTTCGAAGGCACCAACCACCAGTCGGTGACAATGCTCATGGATGCAAAAAAGTAAGTCACTGAATGCAGTCACTTAACAAGGAATGTGGCGAAAAGGGACACAAGCACCGGTGGCTGCACTCACGATTGGAAGAGGAAAATGAAGAGGTGACAGTAAGTATAACCTTTTAGCCTACCTAACACAAAAAATCTTAAAACCTCGTAGTTTAAGCATCTTTTATTTTGCTCTGATGTACTATTTTTAAACTAAAGTGATTTTACTGGTAATTAAACGTAATAAGTAGACACCTGTACCTGTTTTCTTTCCAATAGCAAATTATTTTTAGCAAAATACTTTCAAACAGAACGAAGAATATTTAATTTAATTTACAACACGCTATATTCATAATAGTTTAGATTATATGTTTATCAAAAATTATATTTCCTCTAATTTTTAAAATGCAAAAGGAAACATTTTCAAATATGAGCAAGAAAATTTGATAATTATTTCACAACACACAGTTTACATTTATAATATTTATTTATATATAAATGATTTATTCGGTGGTGAAACATAAATCACGCGACGAGTTGTCCTCACAGAGAATTGTCCGCGGCGAATTGTCCTCACAGCGAGTTGTCCGCGGCGAATTGTCCTCACATAGAGTTGTCCGCGTGGAGTTGTCCTCACAGAAATTGTCCGCGTGGAGTTGTCCTCACAGAAATTGTCCGCGTGGAGTTGTCCTCACAGAGAATTTTCTGCGGGGAGTTGTCCTCACAGAGAATTGTCCGCGGGGAGTTGTCCTCACAGAGAATTGTCCGCGGGGAGTTGTCCAGTCACCGGCTATAACACTTCTTGATAACTCATCTAAATAGAAAATACTACTGCACTGATGACGTCAGATTCCCTTTTCAAGATGACTGTCTTCTCACAGCAGTTATTTCTTGCCTATAGATTGGTGTAACGCTGTGACGGAGGGCAGAGTGGGTAGGATGATAGCAAGCTTCCTCAGGTTGGCTCAGTACACCAGTGACTCTCTCGTAGTAAGGTGGTTAGGCAGTGCTACTCTCCATTGTAAAGATGATCGGCAACTGGTGAGTAAATCTTAAGATACAGCTTTTGGGATGAAAGTATTAACTCGACTGTTTTTAATATTACGAGTAACTCTTTGATATCTTGGCTTAGTTCCTAGTTATCGAACTCTTTCTTATTTTCGATCATATTAAAATCTATATAATCTTTATATCATTTTAATTATATAAAAGTTTTTTCTTATTTGATCGAATATGAGGAACTGTTCGATAATCGAAATTTACCCCAGAAATCAACTGAAATTATTTGTTGAATCATAATTTTAAAACAAAAATAAAAATATTCTGCATCAGATTTTCTTTTTGTACTCCGTTAAAAATTGTAAATAATTTTACTTAAATAATATAAAATGACACAATTATGGTGGGGAGATGGCAGTTTAAGTGCACACTCTCCGTACTCGAAAAGTGTACGTCCATGCGTCATGATAGGTCATTTGGAAATGTCTAAAAGGTCAAATTTGTTCATTATCTTTGTTAACACCAAGTGTCCGATCACTGTGGGTGTCCGAGTATTATTTCGTTCCTATACAATAAACAAGGTTAACAAATCTGTTTCTTTTGAAAAATTTCTATTTTCTTTGGTTATTTTTTACTATTTTTTTTTCTATAAGTTTCAATATAGTTTTTTTAGTTCACCTTCACCTTCTTTGGTTAAGGTCAGTCACCGTAAGTCACCTTAGGAGAGGTAGTCGTGAGGTATATCCTCAGTCACCTTATGCTCATGAAGAAGCTGAAAAATAACCATATCTATTTTAAGGTGAAAAATAACCTTAGTAATATTGAAAAGGTGAAAAATTTCCATAGAAAAGGTGAATTTGAGATTAAAGGTGATAAAAATTCACACGAAATGTGTGTAACGAATATTAAATAATCATTATTTTATATTTAATACCGTGACCCGTGAGTAAATTCTATAGTTGTAAAATTTCCAAATTTTGTCTCGATGTCTATACTGCTTTTAAACATAGAAACATCCTAGTTCATTTTCCATAGGGTTGAATTTCTATTCATTTTACTAACATAATAGCCCTTATATCAATTTATACATTGAAAGTGATAAAAAAACAGTTTAAGTTGTTCATATACCATTTCCTTTATATTATTAATATAGAAATATGTTAAAATATATCAATCGTGCACGGTAATTGAGTATTAACCCCTTGTAAAACTGATTTAACAATAAAGTGAAATTTGTATCATTTAGTGAGTTATTTTTAGCATCAAACTTGTTAATATTTAGAATCTTTTTGTCTTTAGACTTCTACAAGGATGACATCTTTTTAATGCTAAATTTCTAGTTCAACCCTACTTGCAATATTTGTACGTCAAATGAACATCTCTATTACTTAATACTTCCACAACCCCATATCCCAGGCAAGAAGAATTTATTCCTAGGGTATTCTTTCAATATCCCAAGAAATAATCCTCTTTGCCTAACAACAACAACAACAACCGATTCCAGTTCTAGAGCTGGCGTCAATCGCCTGGACATTCCGTGTCCTTATTATTTTTCTGTGTAATTTTCTAAGTAAATTGTACCCGAAAAAAGAACCTTTCTTAAAACCTGCCACAAAATGACAACCTTTAGAAATTTTCAGGGGAAATCTAAATGCTCTTCCAAGCCTTCGTAGAATTGAAATAAGACAATTATTCTTTTAGGAGGTTATTGTTTATGATGGTTATTGAGATGGTTATTATTAAGTCAATATGGTTATTAAGATGGTTATCATTTAATCAAGATTGTTATCAAACGGTATGAGCAATTTCTATAACTATATATTTATTTTCGTTGGTCGTCTATTATTCTTCATTACGTTATAAAATATTGATGGTATTTTATCGTAAAATAACATAATTTCAGTCACTGATTCATGCAATGTCCGACGAAAGATAATAAACTAATAAATATGATCTTTTATATCATGATATTTCAGTATGATCATTTTTTTCTTTGTAGATAGATGGTCTTTTATGATATTATTTATGATGGATTTTTTTCTTTCTTTTTCGTAGATAGATGATCTTTTTTATCATGATTTTTTGTGTGTTGACACACTAGATTGTGCCTAGAACTGCAACCAGTAAATTTGACAGCTTTTCAATTTATAAACATTCGTATCTCATAAATCATAATTTGTAAATGAGTATTTTATTTTTAAATATAATGTGACTGTTTAAACTTCTATTAACTTTCATGCAGTATCATGGATACCAAAACAAATAACTGAAAGTCACATCATATTAAGATTAAAATCAAATACCTATCCACCATTAACAATTTATGAGATACAAATGTTTGAGAAATAAAAAGCAGGCAAATCGACTGCTCGGTAGTCATCTAATAGATATAATTTGTGGCAGTTCATCATACGAACTAACTGTTAGTTATTTAGTTATTTCCATTACCTGTGTGGTCAAACTAGCGTACCTAGGCAGAGTTCACAGTAACCGCGGTTATAGTTTCCAAGGTTATAACCGTAGCGAAGCCTCCGGTCATCTAACCGCATTTTAACGGGCCACTGCTTCCTTTTACGGTATCACTAGTGGTTTCGTGCCGTTAAAATTGTCCTTTGGCTCAAAAACCTGCATCGCTTGCTAGAGTTCATCTCAAAAAAAAAAAGAACTGTTGTATGTTATTAAAAAATCTTTTGAGAATTTATATGAGAGATTAATGTGTATTTATTAAATTACGGTAAGTTTCAAGTTATTGGACGGTTACATATTTTCGTTTGTATACGAAATAAGTATGTAATAATTGCTATTTAAATTTTATCTCAATCATCGTTTACTTTTCTCTTATCTGATCGATGATGTGGAACTGACCAATAACTTGGAACCTACCTTTTATATTTTATGATTTTATTAGTAATAGAAAAAAATATTTTGGCATCTGGAGTACCTACCTGTCCGGACCTGAAAAGTAAAATGATTTAAAATTTAAATAACATTTAAAAAGAAAGTATATTCATTATTATACGTGTAATACATTAGTATGTTACTATTTATTATATATTCTATTATATATTACTATTATTTTGAATTAAAAATTATAGTTTGATTTTGCAAATAGATACATTAATTTATTTTAATGAAATTATGAAGATACAAAATGGAATTAAAGTTAATTACATTTAAATGAATACGATAAAATATCATCAATTCTATTACCCGTAATTACATTAGATTATTAGCAAATTAAATATTTTAGTGGTGACAATAATGATGTCATAACGGATGACAATTAATTGATAACAACTAACTGTAAATATTTAAATGGGACAATAAATGTAAATAAATATTTAATGTAATAATTGAAGGATAATTTAGCAATCTTTGTATTTCCCAGTACTAAATTGGAAAAAATTGTGTTTCTTTGTAATTTTTTGGGTTACTTCCAAGTTATCGAACAGTTCCCTAATGACGATCATTTAAATAATTTATTCACCTTTCATTTTTAGTTGCATATTTCTATTTTATGATCGAAAATGTGAAACCGTACGATAACTCAAAACTTCCCCTACGATATTTTTTTATGTATCAAAGTTACAAACAAAAAAATATTTTCAAATTTAATGCATAAATGTATTTTTATGATTTGTATATAAATATATTAATATATTTAGAGCATTTTTTGAAACAATTATTTTCTTGAATATATATTAATAATATATTTTCATTCCACTTTTTACAGCATTCTAAAATTATCCAAAAGTATCCCTCGTGTTGGCGCATATAATACCAATGCATCCTGGATACTACATGTGTGTCATATACATTCATTTGCTACAGTTGAAATAACATTAAAATAAGAGTGTTACCAACACTCACAATGTTACACCTCAGTAAATGTATGCGCAGACATGATTTTAACTGAAAATATTTAACACTCTACCACCTAATCTAGTTTGGATGATTTCAGGGATACTTTGGTGTAAAGGTTAAGGAAGAACTTTCAAATTATTTTCTATATAATGAAAGTCATGAATAGCAAAGTAATTCGTCCCTGATAGGAGATACAAATAATATTCCACTAGGGTTGAACTGTCACATTGAAGAACATTCATACAATATCTATTTACAGTTATTTATATTTTATGATTTAAGAAAACCTTTTAATAATTTTTCATATATTCTAATTTTCTATGTATTTATATACATACAAAGCTTCTATTTCTGTTCTTCATTTTTCAAGATTTTATCATAAAGAGGTCTCTGTACATAGTCTAAATTTCATTTCTATTTATATGTTCAATTATTGTTCATCACCCGTCGTTCTACTTACGGGTATAATAACATTTTTAACAAGTATGTAACATATAGAATTAACTTAATTTACGAAGAACGTAGGTTATTTCTACTATATCGCAGCTTAACTGTGTATGTTTTTTGCTTATTGAAGAAATCTAGTTAAGATCTGCAAATTTGATTACATTTATTCATGCATTTTATGTTAACAATGCTTTTAAAATAAACATTGAATTAATTTACACCAACTTGTTACGGACGGACAGACTGATCCGGCTTCTTATTTAATAGTATAGATGGACGTGATATTCATTTAAATTATTTAAGTTAGTTTTTAAGACATTTTGAAATTAATTAGTTGTATCAAAGGATTTTTTAAAATATCTATCAAGATGTACTTTTTATCTAAAATAGTTGGCGATTTGAAAACAAAACATGGATATGTATATGTATTATCGTTACTTTTATCTACGATGACAGACATGTTTTAAAGATACGTACCGTATCTTGGGTAGACATATGATCACCCATAGCCAGGAATTAAGAAAAGCTCTAAGTTACAATTATTGCGCACTACACCTTCTATCTGCTAGAGTTACTTTCACTTTCCGAGATATAGGGCTGAGATTCTCTTATTTGGTTTCCGGGTTCTATATTTTTTTATATGGGCATTTGGGTGCTGGAAAATTCTCAAGTTGCTGGAATAAATCTTACGGTGCTGGAAAAATCTTAGGAGAGTTTTACCTATGTCATTTTTCAATGTTGCAAATTTTTATGATGCCTTTTTTCTGCTTTATTACGTAAAGACAAATACCATTCAACAATTAAGAAAAACTAAAAATATGCCATTGATTTTGCATATGTATAAATTATATTCAATACTATTTCCATCGGATGAAAATATAAATTCATAATAAACCAGTAAATTGAAATATTTTATATTTCTAATTAAAAAAATATAGGTTTTACAAAAAGTTTGAACTTAGTTAAACCAATTTAAAAATGTCCACTATACACAAAAATAAGGGCTAGTTACGAATTATCGGTTGGTTCACATCTTCGGTCATATAAGAAAAAATTATATATAGGATGTAATTATTATTTAATTTCTATTTTTATTGGTATCCATGATAAAAAAACTAAAATAATAATTATACATTAAGTTTTTTCCCATATGACCGAAGATGTGAAACCGACCGATAATTCGTAACTTACCCACAACAATAAATTCATTCATAAATTGGAAACTTAAACGCGGCTACGTACCAATCCACGCCCATGTAATAATTATTATTAGATTACTATTGAAACGTTTGAACTAATTAGTGAATGCTATAACGTAGCAACACGTTACGGTTCCCACGACCCGCTTCTTCCCACGTGAGATGACGTACCCTCTCACGTAACAATAGAGATGTGTAACGTAACTGTAATGCTTCTAATAGAGGGTCACTGTTGCGTAATAGCGCCCCTGGCGGTGGGTTTCGATAGCTCTGCCCTTCTCAAACTATGGAAAGAAATGGAAAGTAGATAATACATTAAGAAATGAACATAGGTAAAGATAAAAAAGATAATACTAAGGAAAGAAATGGAACTAGATAATATTTGACAGTCATTTGTTTCATTTATGAAATACACAAGAAAAATATTTTGATTATATATTTAATTGGTAGAATCTTTTTTAATCGGTTAGAAGTGAAATTTTAATTCGCAACATTTTACATTTCTTTAAAACAGCATCACACTGTATAAACAAATTAACTCAAATAGGGTACGCTCTAAGTTATCAGACAGTTTCACATTATCGATATAATATAAAAAATTTTTTATCTCGTTATTCTAATTGGTATCCATTATACCTCCTGGTATCATGGATACCAATTTAGAGAAACGAGTTAGATTATGATTATTATCGTTTTTATATGATCAATAATGTGTTACCTTCCCATAATTCAGAACTAACCCTATTTTAATTTCCAGTTTAAATTATTCAAATAACAGCTACCTACCTTTTGTTGTAATTACAATAAGAAAGTTAGTTTTTATGCAGAGACCAGAACACGTTAGTGCCAGACGTACGTTAAGGGTCGCACGTTGTCGCTATTGGGTGTATGACATTTAAAAGAAAATGAACACTAAACACTCAGAACAGTCATGCGTGACCTTAGATTGGTGAATATTAGAGATGGGGAATATTAGTGATGATTATTAGTGAAGAATATTAGAGATGGGGAATATTAGAGATGGGGAATATTAGAGATGGGGAATATTAGAGATGGGCAATATTAGAGATGACAATGAGTTGATAAAGCATTACATTTTATACTAAAGTTTCTCTCCATTATTTTTAATTTCAATAAAAATTTAACAGGTTCTTCTGACTAAACATACAAAATGAGACAAAATTAGCTTACAGCTCTAACAAACTATTTAGACTTCATTAGTTGTTTCATCAATAATAAATTTTATACGTATATATAATAGATTATGGTCCGCACAACTTTTAGTTACAATTCAAATAATCTATGAAAACATACTATAAAGAAAGAATTATATTACATAATGTGGTATAGAACCACTGACTCCCTGCACAGTAAACTGGTGTCTAGGCAATGAAATCAGTAATAAATTATTTTAAAGATTTTAGTATAAAGTCTAACTATTCACAACTACAGTCTAACTATTCACAACTAAAGTCTAACTATTCACAACTACAGTCTAAATATTCACAACTACAGTCTAACTATTCACAACTACAGTCTAACTATTCACAACTAAAATCTAACTATTCACAACTACAGTCTAACTATTCACAACTACAGTCTAACTATTCACAACTACAGTCTAACTATTCACAACTACAGTCTAAATATTCACAACTACAGTCTAACTATTCACAACTACAGTCTAAATATTCACAACTACAGTCTAACTATTCACAACTACAGTCTAACTATTCAAAACTACAGTCTAACTATTCACAACTACAGTCTAAATATTCACAACTACAGTCTAACTATTCACAACTACAGTCTAACTATTCACAACTACAGTCTAACTATTCACAACTACAGTCTAACTATTCACAACTACAGTCTAACTATTCACAACTACAGTCTAACTATTAACAACTACTGTCTAACTATTCACAACTACAGTCTAACTATTCACAACTACAGTCTAACTATTCACAACTACAGTCTAAATATTCACAACTACAGTCTAAATATTCACAACTACAGTCTAACTATTCACAACTACAGTCTAACTATTCACAACTACAGTCTAACTATTCACAACTACAGTCTAACTATTCACAACTACAGTCTAACTATTCACAACTACAGTCTAACTATTCACAACTACAGTCTAACTATTCACAACTACAGTCTAACTATTCACAACTACAGTCTAACTATTCACAACTACAGTCTAACTATTCACAACTACAGTCTAACTATTCACAACTACAGTCTAACTATTCACAACTACAGTCTAACTATTCACAACTACAGTCTAAATATTCACAACTACAGTCTAACTATTCACAACTACAGTCTAACTATTCACAACTACAGTCTAACTATTCACAACTACAGTCTAACTATTAACAACTACTGTCTAACTATTCACAACTACAGTCTAACTATTCACAACTACAGTCTAAATATTCACAACTACAGTCTAACTATTCACAACTACAGTCTAAATATTCACAACTACAGTCTAAATATTCACAACTACAGTCTAAATATTCACAACTACAGTCTAAATATTGCAGACTTGCTCTTACCATTACAATAATTATAGTTGTAAATGATACTGTATAAGGTATGCGCAGTGAGTCACCTTTAAATGTATGTTCTGCGCATGAGCGACACATGTTAGATAAAAAATAGAATAAATTTTTCATCGAATAACAAATACCAAATTAAGTTCAGTTTTAAAATTATTAGTAATTAACTTTCGAATTTGATCATTTTTTATAATTTTTTCATATCCGACGATACTGATTTATAATTTTCAAATAGGGTGAGTTCCGAGTTATAGAACGGTTCCACATCTTCGATTATGCAAAATTTTTTTATAATAATTATTATTCAAATTTTATAAATTATTCTTCTACATGATCGGAAAGTTAGAACTGTACAATAACTCAAAACTCACCCTAATACATCTACAATCGTGACTAGAGATCAGAGGCCAAAGTTTTGAGGTCAAAGGTCACAATTGAAGGTCACAGTCGGGACTTCTTCTTTCTCTACGATTTCCTACATCGTAGAAATATAAGATAATTAAAATGGTAGATGTGTAATTATTTCCGACCACAAACTATCAGCAATATCATTTAATCATAATTAATGATCCGATTAATTAATAATAATGATATATATTAATTTCCTGGCATTTAAATAATCGTACAGTGACTGCAAACCTTTTTGATATTATTATATATTAAATAATTGAATATCAAATTAGTATATATAATAAAGTTTTAATGCCTATGAAATTATCCAAAAAGAATAATGGTTTATATTCAATCGGTTTGTCATCTTCCAGTCATTTGTTGATGTAGAAAGATGACTACTATTTGTCGTGATTAGTAAAGTTGAACCCATTCAACCTATTCAACCAAATCAACCCATTCAACCCATTCAACCTATTCAACCAATTAAGGTAATTATCACACTGGGTTAAGGTTAATCAGTTTAACTAATTTGTTCTTAGATTCAATACAATTACACAGAGAAATAATAACAGTGCATGACGTTTAAGTGGGGCAATTTAAATCTTCTATGGCCCCCCTTGATCTTCTATGGCCCCACTTGATCTTCTATGGCCCCACTTGATCTTCTACTATAACTTTAAATATACGATTTAAATATAAACTCTAAACTGGTATCATCTTCAATATATTTTATTCCATTGTGTTGGGTACATTTGCTATCACCTCTTCATTTTCCTCTTCTAATCGTGAGTGCAGTCACCGGTTCTTGGGTCATTTCTTGTCACATTTCTTTGTCACAGTAGCTTTTCTGCATCCATGAGCTTTGTCATCGACTTATGGTAGGTGACTTTGTTCATGGAGCCACTTTCCTCTCTGACTGTTCCTTTGAAATCCTTTGTATTTATCTCCTTGATAAGGTCTATTGAATAACAATTACTTTAATTCTTTCCAAATCAATTTAATGACCTTTAATTACGTTATTCTTGACGGGCTGGTCACTCTAGTCACTAGGGATGACTTAACATTATAATGGCAATTAATTAATGAAAGTGAAATCCATTCTATCGAAATAATAATTACTTAATTTGCCTAAGAGTGTGACTTAGATGAATTAGATTATATTTCATTTGTTTCAGATAGTACATTATTAACAATTATTATTTTGGGTGATGGTACAGAAATAACACAGCTATTATTTTCGGTGATAGTACACGAGTAACACGCCTATTATTTTTTAGGAATAGCACACAACTAAAACAAATATTATTTCGAGTGATGGTACACAAATAGGTATTAATTTACCAGATGGTACACCAATGTGTACCTTCCCCTCTGACTTTGTACGTAGGTGTGCTAGGTAACTTTGACTTTGTATCCTTTCACTTAATATACTAACTTATATCAATATTCAGTTACGCTAAATAAGTCATTGCAACAAAGATGTTTACTTTCAATCGAAAATATTGACTTTTACCTCTAAAATATTACAGATAGAGTTATAAGTGAGAGTCTCTGAACATTCAAATACAGGGGGGATTAATTCTAATCTTATTTGTATCCATAATACCAGCAAGTATCATGGATACTGAATAAGATAAAATTATTTTTAGTATATACAGGTAAATCTCGTACAGCTGACAAAAAATAGTTAGCTTGTAGGTGCATAGATATCTATGCAAGTGAATCTAAAAAAAAATCCTATTCATTATATTTTATAGTACTTTAAGCGACAGTTATACAGAGTAATTATATATTAAATGAGTTATATAAATATAATAAGATTTTCATTTAATAATAATCTAAGATTGTTTACCCTCTTTAATGTTTATTCAAAATGCTGTTAAAGAATACTTACAAAGTTTAAATCTCCAACTGAACTAATTATCAGATCGTATAGCACCCACGAGATCGGTATAGCGACCTCTTTTCCAAGCACATGTACTGTCCGTTGTACGAGCGGCACTTGCACTAACCGTCTGCTAACATGGAACTTACCATATATTGGTGTTCAATTCAAACAAAATGCATATATCGCTTGTTTGCGAGAACAGTGTCGTAACTTCAAAAAGCTGTTTTTCAGGAGAGGCATTTTAGTACATGTAATGTACGTACATTTAATGGTATATCGTTAGGACATTTAGCCTCTCTAGCGGTACATTTTGAAGTTTCAATGATGATTTCTTTTACCAAAATAATCAGCATTTTATGATTTATATGTCTATATGGATAACTCTAAAATACATGTTTTTGTGTTTATGACGTTGTTGCTGTAAAAAAGCGATATACACTCTCACAGACAGTAGCTTTTATCAGTTCATGAGCATTTCCATGTGATTAAATTCCAATGTGACATCATCACCGAAGTCCCTTGTTCTTATTTTCACGCTTCCATGACAAACAAGTGAATGAATAACAATAAGAGTTAACTAATAGGGAAGTCACATTAGTCACTCCTATTCACAGATTACAACAGTTCTACCCGTATCCAGTTCATTTCCCTAGCCTAGAAATGTGAAGGTTCAGAATTTGAAGGTTGGATGAGTAATATATTCTTTCCGATATAGGCTTGGCATCGTCACTATTAACCATAGTAAAGCTTGTGTTATTGAATAAAGCAATTTTAGTCATATTAACCCATGCTTCCTGGCGGCATCAACAAATTTCACTTCAAAATTTTAATATAAGAAGTGAATGTAATGATTAGCTCCAAAAAAATACGAAGGCATTTCTATTCAAAACATAATTGAATGTATTAATTTAAAGATATTTGTCTAACCAATCTATTTCTGATTTTAATGATGTAATGGAAAATAATCAATTTTACTAGAGATATGTTGAAAAAAGAGAAGAGCAATGGAGATGCCGTCATAGATTTCCAAACCTTCAAACTGATATTGGTGAAGCGACCCTAGATGTACTTTCAAATCCTATATAGCTTATATATTTATTGTATGAAAATTCTCTATATACAACTATATATCAGTAAATTCATTTTATACATATGAAATTTTAAGTAACTAATATACCAAATTGCTTAAAGGTCTGAATAACGTAACTTACGTGCTAAGTTTCTTTATTTGGTTTACCCTAAAGGTTGTAATTGTTTTGGTTAGCACCTGACAGAATGCAGCTGAATACAAATAAGGCCTCACCGTTACAATAGACTGTCTAGACTGCATTGACTTAGACTGTCCTGTTTCAAACTTAGGAGTTGAAGACTAGATACGTACGTAACTTGCAGGTAATGAATATTGTTTAACAAATAGGGTGCGTTCCGGATGGATTGATGCACATTTTCGGTCATAAAAGAAAAAGAATATAATGATTAGTATATAATTTTACTTAATTGGTGTCCACGATAGCTTCAGGTATCATGGATACCAAAATAAAATATAGTGAAAATAATAATTATTTACTTTACGCAGATGTGGAAATGTCAAATAACTCGGAACTTGCCTAACCTTTTAAACAATGCTTTGAATACTTGGAATAACTAACTTTAAATTCTGTACTTATATTTTAGAAAAAAAAAACTTTAAAATGGGTCCCATGTCTATCTTCTATGGCCCCACCATAACTTTCTCTCTATGTTTAATAATTCTGATTTATGAAATGAATATCAAAATATAAATAATGCATTTACCTATATATCAATCAAAGAAAAATACTCTTTGGAGTGATTCCATACTAAAATATACCTCTTTTCTAAAGTCCTTTGTAAATTCCCACTGTACGTAAGTTTGACCTTGGTTGAGGGCATACACAGACTCGTGTTATCGACCTTAGGGTCAACTCTAGAGCTGCGAACCTGTTTCAGGAAACCTACCGAAAGTCTCGGAGAAAAGAGACGCCGTAACTTTTTTGTTCAACAAGGAAGTTTTTAAAAACCTGCTTTGGTGAATCTTATTTCGATAGAATTAAACAAAACAGATGAAGGAAAATTATAAAAGAAGTGAGAAATTCGGCAATACACTGTAATTTCAAGCGAATACAAAGTAATATAATTTAGTTATTGAAACCATTTATTGAACTGATATCAGAATATTTTTTTCCCAAGCGTATTATTAGATTAGTGTGACGGACAGACGGACAGACAGACAGACAGACAGAACAGCTCGTATTATAATGTAAGTTCTCCCCGAAATCCCCTGACTAGAAAGTCTACAAGATAAGTCAAGTCTATATTGACTCTGCGGTTCTTCACCCTTGAACTTGCAGCTGAACCTCTGTAGCGATTTATAGGCCGGCGTCTGCGGTTCCTTCCTTGATTACCGGTCTTGTAATACTCAATTGTTGTTTTGGGCTTTAAATACACAATTACCGATCTTGGGATTGTTATACACAATTACCGATCTTGGGATTGTTATACACAATTACCGATCTTGGGATTGTTATACACAATTGCCGATCTTGGGATTGTTATACACAATTGCCGATCTTGGGATTGTTATACACAATTGCCGATCTTGGGATTGTTATACACAATTGCCGATCTTGGAAGTTGAAAACTCAATTGCCGGTTTTGGCTTTAATATTCAATTGCTGATCTTGGGAGGTAAATTAAAAAGAATTGCGTGAGTGAAAGGAAGATTATTTTGGGATGTAACTTCGAAGGTGATTTTTAATCTTTAAAGGATTAAAGAAAAACCTGTACCTAATGAAAGTTTGGATTCAAAATTAACATTGACGAGATAAAATAATTTTCGAAGCATTCATATGTTATAAATTTCGTGAACCATTTCTGAAATTTCAAATTAATCTCCAATAATTTTGAAATTAAATACAATGCTACACTACATATGCCACATTAAATGCAACATCACACGGCACATCACATTCGTGCTTCTCTCTCCTGCATTCTCCCAAGTGCAGTCACCTTTTACCTGCAATTTGCAAACTGGTTCATAATATTCTATTTAAATACTTAATACCAACTTTTCTCCCACAGGAGTTTACTGCGGGTACTGGTAGCAGTACTTTTTATTAGCATTGCAGTTCAGGCTACTGCAGTGAAGTGAGTATTAAAAAAAAAATAGTTAAGAGAATTAAAATATAACACAAAGTATACATTTCATAGAGTTTCAAAATTGTATCTTCAATAGTGTTGTAGAAACAGTTCTATTTTACCTTTATTCTATTTGAAAAGTAATTAAAGTAAAAAAAAAAAAATTAATACTTTTATGAGACCTATAAACTGTATTCAATTATTAGTAGTATATAGATTACTATACTACAAAATGAAGAGAATTTTCAAGTAAATTTTTTTTATTCTAATAGTTATGACGTGCAGTATATGCTTCTTTTAAAGTTTTGAACACTTAGTTATATTTATTATTCTTAACCGAATACTTTCCCATCAGACACTTAGACTACGATATCAAATACAATTCAGACGGCAGTCCCATAAGTCAGGACCCAACAAAGATCAGACTTGAAGCCAGTGAAGATGGTCAGACTCTGTCCGTGACCATCTCTGGCCCCTTTTTCGATGACCCCGAGCCTCCCGTTCCAACAGGGTCAACGTTCAACGTGTTTTCCAGATTTGAGTGTGAGTGATTTGATCCTGAAATAGGTCTTTGTTAATTTGTTGCTGATATTTGCACTTAGAGTAAATAGACAATAAGCGATATGACAATATAGCCGAAAACTAAGTTACAAAAAAAGTTCATCTTTGGATTGGAATTATCTAGGAAATATACCAGTCATTCAGTTTTGATGAATGCTATACTGAAACGAATATTCCTGCCAACTACACTATACACTGATCGATTCAGAATATTTAGTAATATTTGACTGCTCGTTTATTTTTAAAATGTTTATATAAAATGTATATAATAAAATTAGCGACACCTAGCGGAAGCACTTGCACTCATTAGTATGTACGTGAGTATGTTTGTTGTTTTCATATTAAATTATGTATGCAGTAATCATCCTTTGTTTGCGTCAAAAATGGGGAGATTATTCGAATTTGTAGACAAGACGGCATAGTTTTAAAAATAGAGCCATCTCTTCACTTGAGCTAGAATCTAGGTAGAAACTTAACTCAGTTAGTTTGTTTACAAGATGGCACCACTGATTGTGGCGCCATCTACCGTTAGCATTTGGTAAGAAATTAATTTTATATAAAATAATATATTTCCATTATTAGATTTTATTGAACATTGAAATGTCACATGATATACTCTATTCTTCCGATCGAAAACAGAAAAAAACCTATTGTGAAATATTGGCTATGTGTATTTACCTATTTTGAGAACTTTATATTTACATTGTGCCTTTTGTTTCAGATGCTGAAGTTCAATTCATCAATGAAGATGATCACTACTTTTCATTGATTGTTAACCCGTGAGTTGTATTTTATGTATTTTAGTCTACTGCAGTGCAAGTATACGTTAAAAATAACAAATTCGGTATATATCATGAATATTCTTGTGAATTAACTTATTAATATTTTAATATAAATTTTATATAATTTTATATATTTTTGAGATTTCGTCATATTGAACCCTAAAACTGTAAATTCTAAATACTGACTATCAATTTAATACAATGTAGTCAATATTTCAGACACTTATTGAAACCTACAATACTTTTAACATAGGTCATGATAGGTCGAACAGAAATGTCTAAATGTCAGATTACTTCATAAACTATATGTTAATGAACCATTTCAGAGTACTGTGAGTGTCTGGCATTTGATTGGATATGTCTAACATTTGAAATTGAATAACAAATTTCTTTTCAGCTATGGAGTGTACCTTGCAAGGAGTTTCAATCCTACCTTGAGCGCCATTGCAGATTTTCTACCAGTCAACATTACAGCCCGCATCAGTTCTGAGACCAGTTCATGGGTTTCAAAAGTGGATTTCCCTGTGGATTACTTGCCGCAAAACGTTCGTTCAAAGAAAATCTTTTCACAACAAAATTTAATATTACTATTATATTGAATATATTCATTTTATGAACATACTGAATATTGTTTGTGATGATTCTTCCTTCAAAGCTGAATTCTATTACAGGTAACCTTGTTCAATGCTCAATACTCCTACGGAAAAGAATCGGACAGGAAGGTATCTTTCCTCACTCAAAATAACTCTGGTAGTGTCTTCATTACCAAGGATTCATCCACTGATATTGACTTGGATCAGTTGGTTCCAGGTTTGTCTGAACAACCAATGTCCTCAACGTGGTCAGATATCTTAGTGAAACCTCTGAGGTATGAAATCAAGAGGTACATGAACGGTACTCTTCTCGATCGGCCTTCCTCCGTCTTCGAATTCGACAGCACTGAAGAGGACATCTTGACTGTAAGAATTACCAGCCAATTTTACAACGAACCACCACCAAACGTTCCTGATGGCACACGAACAAGCATCGTTGCAATGTATGAGGTTGCACAGCTAGTTTTCATTGATCACAACGATAATCATTTCACTCTATATGTTGGACCTAGAGGCCACTATTATGCAGCCATGTTCGACGATACTGAATCTCTTCTGAGGGGAAATATCATTCTGAATGTAACTGCCCAAATCAACCCAGATCGCAAAACATGGACAGGAATCATCCAAATTCCAGCCGATTATATTCCATCTGGAACCAATTACTTCAACATCTACTACTATTCTAATGGTATTGGTGATTTCAGGGATATTGAAGCTTACCATCCTGCATTCCCAGCCCTACCAAGAATGTATGACGGTAGTCTTGTACAACAAAGCCCAATCAATTTGGATCTCGTTATTCCTGGTTTTTCAACCAAACCTCAATCGGAAATTTGGAGCGATGTTCTTATCAAGTTAGTTATCCTTAAATCTGAATACTTCAATTATAAAGTGGTTAATGCAAGCCTGCTAAATTCAAGTCTAGATAAATCGAAAACTTATGAAAACTTATTTGTAGTTTAAAATAATTAGTTGAACTAACAATGAATATTTTTATCTCAGGCCTTATAAATACGAAATCTTGACAACTTTCGACAATAAGCCTCTTCAACACGAGTCGTGCAAAATAGAACTTGATGAAAGTACGACTCTTGACTTGAAAATTTACCTCAATTGTACTTTTGTTGGAGGTGAAAGTCCATCTGCACCAAACGGCACTGCAGTGAAGGGTCTTTGGAGATATGAACGTGAGTTTTCCCTAACCTTCTATTTTCTAGAGAGAAAAATAATATGTAGGTAGGACCTAGAAAAATAAATAGGACGCCTTTTTAATCCTCTGTAGCTCCACCATAATTTTTTAATCTGAAGCTTTCTGTTTCATGAGTGTTTGATTTCATGTTTTTTTTTCTTTTAACAGGTGCAGAAATTTTCTTCGCAAATGACAAAGATGAATATTTTCTCCTTCAAGTAGGACCGTGAGTAGTGATATTTTAAACAAAAAATTATATGAAATTTTGAATAGAAAAATAAAATCTAAATTAAAAACGATTTAGAGGTGTTATTAAAATTCAGTCATCTCAGTATCCTAACTGTGATGATTAATTGCTAGATTTTTTAATAATTAGAAAATATCATTCAAATTAACTGAGTTTTATTTTTTCTCGTAACATTCAGTTTCGGTCACCACTACGGCATACTATTTAGCGGCATCAGGAGCTTCATCAATGCCAACCTCGCAGTGGACGTAGGCACAAACATCGATGAGAATCAAGGATCGTGGGAAGCTGACATTGTCGTACCTAAGGACTACCTTCCTTATCAGGTCTGTGATAGCATAGGGTCTTCATACCTTTCAATTCTTCTTTAAATAAATGAAAATACTTATTATCTGATAAACACACCTAGCAGATCTAATCGAAATCTGATAGCAAGCTAGTGCTGAATCATCTGTTTTGACCGAAATATTTATTAATACAATATGATTAATATCAGGTATCGAAATGGAACGTTTTCTATGCCTATGGACCAGTTGATGACCAGAAAGGTGAAGCCTACTCTCCGTCAATGAAAATCCACAGCCAAATGAACTTCCATGACCTCTCCATTTTTGCTCCCATCGACATGGATAAAATCCTTCCCGACTTCAATCTCAGAGAAAAATCATCCGTTTGGGATAAGTGAGTTATTACATTAGATCTTTTTCATTTACGAGAAGCAATTAGTATGATGGTTCATAAAAAGTGGATCTAGAAACTGTTGTTGTCTAGAAACTCAAAATAATAGTCAATATGATTAGTATACAGAAATTTGGCTTGAAAAAAATAAGTGTTATATTTATTTTTTAATCAGGAATACTATTAGATTCAACAAGATTCATTAAGAAAAACGAATTAAATATTTAGTTATTAAAATTATTTGCATTTTTCCAATATCCTATAATTATTTATTGTAATAAACAAATATATGATCGAATATTATTCTTGTGGATGATCTTCAGTAATTTAAATTCTTCGATTCAGTTCTAAAATTTCATTTCATTCACACAGAGCATCACTCTCTTTCGACATCACTACGAAGTATAACGGAGATTCAGTTGATCAAGTACCTGCTAGATACACAATTGAGAAAGCTGACGAGGAGAATCTTCTTATTACCATCAAAAGCGTCTTCATGAATGACCCTAAGCCTCCCGTACCCGAAAATAGCAGCTACATTGGAATCTGGCAATATGAAGGTATGTAATTATTTCTCAAATCGTTTTAAATATGATGAAAAGTAGAATTCTTTTTCAGATTTTCCTGTAAATGTAATTTTGGTCAAATAATTCTATAAGCATAAATTTTGTCTTACAGTGGCAGAAATTTTCTTTGCAAATGACAGAGATGAATATTTCCAACTGGAATTTGGACCGTAAGTATTTTGACATTCTTCAATTATTTGAAACAACTGTAGGAGAATATATTAACTTTGTTTACTTTCGAAGATATGGCCACTTCCAAGTCATGATGTTGTCTGGTGAACGCAAGTACCAGAGGTTCAACCTTCCAGTTGACACATCGGCTACCATCAAAGACCAAATGTGGACCGGATCTGTTAAAGTTCCAATGGAATATTTGCCAGAAAAGGTATAGAATACATAAAACATCAAATAGTATGTCAAACGCTCTTCAATCGAGTAAAATATATTGAAATAATGTAACTATTTTTTCTAGGTTTCAAAATTCAACGCATTTTATTCTTACGGCCCGAGAGGAAATCGAGAGTACCAGGCTTTCAACCCAGAATACAATGGCGGACAACCTGATTTGTAAGTTTTCAAGAAGAAGAAATTTTACTAGAATATGCATCAAAATTGTATAATATTCATGACTTATCTGTCATTTTCAGCCACAATTTGAAAAATTTTGCACGCATCAATCTTGATTATGTTGTTCCTGGATTGAGTGATCGGAAGAAATCTCAAATCTGGAAAGATGCTCTTGAAGGGTGAGTTTCCTTATTTTGCAGTCAGAATATAGCAGCAGTCAGTTACCAAAATATGCAATGATCGTAATTTTGGAATATTATCTTCTTCAGAAAAATCTCGTATGAAATTAATTCCAATTGGGATGGTACACCAATTAAAACGGAGCCAGTGAAGATTGTTCTGGAAGGAAATGCAGATGAGCTACATTTGAATATCGATGCTCCGTTCTTCAATGACCCCGCACCGAAAGCAAAACCCGGCGAACCTTTCAAATATATTTGGCAATATGAAGGTGAATTAAAAACTTTTATTGTAGCATTATCAAAATAACTCAAATCTTTAATAACAAATATAAATATCACTGTTCACCTATTTTAACATAATTTCAATTTTACAGTTGTCCATGCATTCTTCCTAAACGATTTGGATCAGTACGTGGAAGTAGCTGTTGGACCGTAAGTAGCTTATAACAATTAATGCCTAATTCCGAGTCAAATATTTAAATAATACTAAATCATGGTTTCTCCCCTTCATATCAGTCATGGTCAATATTCAAACTTCTTGATGTGGTCGAAGAATGGATCATTCAATCAGATGCGCAATTCTTTGCCTCTCAACGTCACTACTAAAATCACTGGTAACAGATGGACTGGCCGAGTCGTTATTCCTAGAGATTACTTCCCACCATTGGTAAACTATTTTACATTTGTTTAATCTGTTTATCCTCTAATATATATATAATTATGATATCTAATAATCAACTTGTTTACATGCAGGTGAACCGTTTCAACGCTCATAATAACCACGGAGTGTATCCAAATCGCCATGAAAAATCTCTCTACCCTCAAGATCCTAGAGATTTGGAACCTGATTTCCAAAAGCTACAATACTTCCAGCCAATTGACTTCAATACTGTCGTACCTAACCAAAGTGAGAAACCAATGTCACAGCTATGGATGGACACAGTACTTGGTATCTACCGATATGGTATTAAGACTCAATGGAATAGCATCCCTGTAGACCATGAGCCTGTGATGATCACCTTGGAAGGCTTTGAAGGTGGAGTCGAGATGAATGTCACTGCTCCTTTCTTTAATGATCCTGCACCAAATGGAGAAGTTGGAAAACCACTTTTCGGCCTTTGGGATTATGAAGGTATTTACATTTTTTGTTGTCTAATCTGAAAAGGAAAGTCCTATGATAATCTGTATATTTCTTGCAAGATTGACATTTTTTGTTTATAACATGGTCCTCTTCTGCCTAAATACCAGTTGTCGAGATGTTTTTCCTCAATGATGATGACGAGTACCTAGAGGTTGAAGTCGGACCATGGGGTCAGCACCTACTACTCATGTTGAAAGGAGAGAGAAATGCTATCAAGCATTCGTTACAATTGGATTATGTTGTGACTGAAAGAACTAACGGAACAGATGGAGAACTGGTGAGACTTTATACCCAGTTCGAAAATGCATTACAGATTTAGACTTCTTACTTAATTCTAACTATCTCATGTTATTTTGAGACGACAAAAGTCTAATGATCACTCATTTATTACAGGGTCAGTGGCAAGGATCTGCTCTCATTCCTCCAGAGTATTTCCCTCCCAATGTAACACGGATGAACGCCTACGCCATTCACGGTGCAGGAGACAAGAGAGTCTACGAATCCCTCTATCCAGCTCCTCTAGACGATTCAAGTTATCCATCTCCAGATTTGTAAGTTTAAAATACATTATTTTAATTCAAAAATGTAACAAAAGTAATAAAATAACAATCTCAGTTCATTGGACGATATTAAATAGCTAATATACTATCTTCTTTTCAGCCATCGCTTAGGATTATTCCAAAAGATTGACTTCGAGTTTTTGGTTGTGGACAACTCTGAATATTCTCCATTATGGGTGGAGACAATCCGTAATTTCTCTAAGATTGACGAACCAAAACTTTCAGTTGATCATCAATTCATTGTATCAAAATCATCATTTGGATCAGAAAACTCAGTTGTTCCAGATATCACTGTTAGACAAAACGATTTAGTTGATCTACAGATTCCAGTTTCTCCAGAACTCTCAATTGTACCACAGCCTTCAGTTGTTCCAGAACCATCAGTTGTACCAGAACTATCAATTGTTCCAGAACCATCAGTTGTACCTGAACTATCAGTTGTTCCAGAACCCTCAATTGTACCAGAACCCTCAGTTGTACCCGAGCAATCAGTTGTACCTGAACTATCAGTTGTACCAGAGCTCTCAGTTGAACCAAAGATTCAATCTCCAGAGGATTCAAAATCAGGGAAAGTGGGTGGCAAGAAATCAGAACCATTCGTCGTAGTTTTCAAGAAAGCTGTGGTGAGTACATAGAAATTTTTATTTTAAAATCTATGGTTGATACCATTTTTTTCAATATTTTAACATAAAGATTGTTTGGAATCTTCGGTAATTTATGGTTATGCATTAATATGGTAAATTTCCCCAATAATTTTGACGCTTAACACATAAATATAAGATTATTTCTTCCAAGAAACACAATTCTATTGAAGCATTTTTGTAATTTCTTGATAGCTAGGGATAATTCGGAATTTGAACTAATGTTAATACTCTTAAATGAAGACTCTTATGACAATTTGACATTTTACGAAAGAGTAAAAGTAATCCCTTTAAATTCTTCGATATCTCCTATTCTTCTCTTGTCTATTGTGTTCTATTAACTAAATGAGATATCCTAAAATTGTGAGCAACGGTTGAATGAATAACAGGATCCATTTTTTATTTGATTTCAATGTTTCAAATTATTCAACAAATCGTGATATGATCGATTAAAAGCATGAATAATAATTTGAGTAATATAAGTTTTTTTTGTTAAATTATGAAAAGCGATCATATTGATAATTAATATATACTGGTTTTAATTCCTCACTAAATATTATTTTAACATTGATTGGTATATGGTATTTTATATGGTATATTAATATCATATTATTTTCAGTTTAAAATAATTTTATTCGCATGAAACTAATATGGTGTAACATTAATAAATAGATATCGGTGGCATGTGGTGTTTCTGTATTTTTTCAAGTAAGTACCGAATGTTCATATTGACCAGAATTGGAATATTTAAAAGTAAATTTAAGAAAAACTATCATTTATTAAATTTATTTTTTATTTTCAGGGAGCAAAAGTGGATATTCAAAATGAAATAGATTCCAACACCGAGCAAAAGGTGATCCATTTCGAGACTGATTTGGTTGTACCAACTGAAACTGAGGAGCCTGTAACAGCTTTCGAACGTGTGGATGAAACAACCGAGTCTTCATTTATTGACAATGAAATAGTTGCAAACACTGAAACTGAAAATCCAGTTGAGGAAACGACAATTCTTGCACCAGAAGGATCTATAATTCCCACTGATTTCATCAGAGGTGGTAGTAAGCGTCCAAAACCCAGCAAGGTTCCTCAACCTGAGCTTGTGAAAGAGGCTAGATTCCAGAATATTGACCAACCCAATGAAAACTTCCTTAGACCTTTACTCATCAGACCATCCTTTGACAACAGACCAGTGCCATCTAAAATTAATAAGAATGTTAATAAATTCAGCAGTCAGAATTTGGGAAGTTTCAATAAGCCACAGTTCTTCTCTGAACCTCATTTCCCAACTCCTACAATCTTTGCTCCACAACAGCCACATCTATTCCCAGAAAACAGTCCATACAACAATGGATTCCAGGTTCCAGTACTACTCAATCCTGGAAGCGGATTGAAACCTTTACCTAAGCAACCCCATCTAGATCACCTGTCACACCACAACAGACAACAAGAACAAAATTTACTAGATCAGCAGGTTGTTGATGAACTTCCAACTCCAGTCAACCCTAAGGTAGTTCAGGCACCAAAGAGAGAACAATTGCAAAAACCAATTCCCCTGCCACTTCCCATATTCGATAATCCAGCAGATGTTGAAACTGGAACTGTCGAAACCACTAGACCTGCGGTTGAAGTAAAACCTATCTCTATCAAGGAGCCAGTAGTTCAACCACCATCTCACGTAACAGAACAACAAGATCCTTCTCAGACAGGTAGAATAACTCAAGTCCCACCCTCGGCCATCCCCACAAACTTCCCTCCTCCCCAGAATGCCCCTTGTTACTATGAAGGCCTCTTCCCAGACCCTCACAGGTGTCCCCTATTCTTCGAATGTGCCTTTGAGAACAACGAAATGAAGGTCTACTCTTGGAGGTGTCCCAGAGGAAAGTACTTCGATCCTCAATCTCAGAACTGTATTTCTGGATATTGTTAGTTAAACTCTTTGATTTGTAAATCTTAGATATTAATTTTGTGATGTTAATTTATATGTTAATCAATTGATATTAATTCAATTAATCGCTTACCACTTACAAAATGTATAGTTTGCCCACCAACATAAGATTGGTATTTTTTTGTGATTTTCTTACTTGGATTATGGCATTATTAGTTTGATAGTGCTATTTTTAACCATTTTTTGTCAACTTTTCTAAGTTCAAAATCCACGATATTTCAGTTGTCTTTCCTACAAGCTAGTGCTTTTGTTTTGAAATCTTCGTTGAAAATTTGAACTCGGAAGATTTGTACAAAATATCGAAATACTTTATTTTAGATTTAAGCAAACTTGAATTAAACTGGAGAAAATAAGTTGTTCTCTAACTTTCCTTTTATTTTATTATTAATATAGTACACTTAATTCCTACTAACAGTAGCTTGTCGTAATCTTCTCCATGGTTACGGCCAATTGGTAACAGTAACTGATAAAAAGTATGCTTCTTTTTATCAGTTTTATCTCAGTGACACTACTTTACTGGTGTCTAACGGTGGTGCAGTGTAACAAATGCTACACAAATAGAAGGGTGACTTCTAAGTTATCGGATTGCTCAAAATATATAATAAGAACATAATAAATTATATTATTCATATACATGATCGAAAGAGAGTAGCCATACAATATCTCAGAGATTACCTAATAGCTAGATTATCAAAATTAACAGCTTTTCAATGGCAAAACCAAAGAATGCTTAAATTCTTGAATATATGAAAATGATTTAAAAAGAAAAGCCAATCAATAATTATAAAAGGAATATTAATTTATTATTCTCTATGTACCACAACTAAATATTTTCACCTAACTATATAAATCATTTAATATATTCTATATTAAGACAGCAACAAGATGATGAAATTACCTATTCAAACTATTATTTATGTTATTTATTTATACGAATTCTAGAATATGAACATGTTTTCAGTTTTTCATATTTACTACAAGCTTGCATACATCATACACTAACGTACGTCTGGAAGAATTTCAAGGACACACCTGCTAGGTAGTCAATATAGAACTCTCAGCTGTTTAACCTCAGTAGAAAAGATATAGACTGTAGTGACAATGGAGGTGTTTGGTGTTAGTGACGTCATACTGTACCCCTCAGAACAACGCATTTATATTAGGAGGGCTTAATAGTTTGAAAACTAAGTAGATCTATTACTCATATACTAACAATAACTGACGAGTTTATATATCTTTACTCACTTTAACTGCCCTAATTCAGATCATAAACTATTAGTGAGATGAGTAAGTGATGACGTCACGTTTACAGAACCTTTCTATTGATGGTACTGTGCTACTTCTTTTGTATAGTTCGCTTTGAACCTTACTAGAACAGCTGGTTAGTGTTAGAGTAAGAATAGGTTTGGTTAGTACCCATTGGTGTATGGTGGGTGATAGGTACATCATCTTTTCTCTCGATACATTTTTATCAGTAGGGTTGTGAAAATATGCATTTAAAATAATAGATCCTTAAATATTATAGACGGAGAGAAATAAAGAGTATTGAATGGTTCTACACCAGCGGTATATAGTATTCGATACCATTGTATTTCGTTTCGTCTTTGATATTCTTAAGATCTAAGATTTTATATGCATATTGTCACAAGCCTACTTATCAGTAAAGAGAAGATACAAATATTGGGTGTATTAAGCATTGGGGTGTACGGTCCGTTATAGAAGTGTTGGTGACATTTCTGGTCCTCATATTTGCTGGACTATCATTGGTAGTGAGATGAAACTGGCACCGATTTATAGAGAAAATATACAAGTTTTGTACTATAAATGACTTTATTATGTTCTGAATAGTTTTCGAAATATTGAATGTGAAAATGAGACAAAGACCACTAAATATATAACGTTTGGTCAGCATGATTTGATGTATTTTGTAAATATTTCTATTTCACTGAATCAGTTTTGCTATAATTTGAATATTTTTGGTGAACCTTTAATCTGTTTTGAAGACATTTATGCTATTTCAATATTTTTAAAATATGAAATTATTAGAATTTGATTTATTGTATTTGGAATGAAATACTATATAAAACTATTGAGAATTGCGTTAAGTTTCATATATTGCGTTGTTTCATATATAAATATTTTTTTTAAGCATAACAAATAATTTAATATAAAAATTTGTTATTGATTGAGCTTGACATTTTAATAGTTTATATCATTAGCCATAAATTGAACATATACTCATAGTTCATGCTCCTCGATATCAGTTGCGACATACCAAAGTTATCGTATTTATTACTCTGATTATCGCCAAAATATTATAATTTTAGTGTTACGATATAGAAATGAACTCTAGACAATATCAGGAAAAAAATCTATTAGGGGAATGTCACAATTGTTGAAAAATAAAATGATTATTGATAAAATAAATTACGAATAAAAAAATGAAATTGAATAATTTATATAATTGAAAAAAAAATTGTTGAAAGAAATTTATTCAATTTTTTCTGAAGAAAGTTAGAAAATGAATAGTCTTAAATTTATGTGTTGCTGTGATTGATGAATACTTAATACCAGTTGTCATATTCTGAAAATGAAAAATTGAAGTTTCCAGCCTTAGAAATATAGAATCCAGTAATTCAGTGTTCCATCCCCAGAATATTAGATTAATTCAGCCTTCCATTCTCAGAATATAAAATTACTTTTTTTTTATTCCTTCTAAGGGTAAAGTGGAAACAAAGAATCTTCAAAGGATGGAAAGAAGTTCTGAAACGAAGTAAGTAGACACAACTCAGTTATAATCAAAGACTTACTGTGGGCCTAATATAAACCTGCGTATCCGATGTATCTATTTCTTAAAAAGGAGATCAGATATTTAGGAAAGGACCTGATGGAATCTATGGAGTGAAAAAAATAGAGAGCATGGTTAATTTAAATCGGATTTTGTTAGTAAAATCTCTAAACACTTGTAGTGAATAGCTATTCAATTATCAAAAGTCCTACCATGCATATAACTTTGGAGTATTTATTCTTCTATAACCCGACCATAAACTTCTTTTTGGGAAGTTAAAAACCTTTTAATTCAAATTATAAATCAATACAATCAATAATAAATCTAACTTTACCATGCAATTCTGATCTAAAGGAAGTTGAGCTTTGAGATTCTCAATGGGAACGACTCCAGTACTGGAAAAGGTCCGGTCAAACTGGAGTTCATGGATCACGGTGACACTCTGCATCTTCACTTGAATGTTCCGCATTTCAGGAATAAAGAGTCGGGTGATAGCGTCGTGACTGATGACGCTGAGAGCTTCTGTGAGTGATTGTATATTCATTGACATTAAATGTATTTTTCTACTATATAAATAAATTTTAATTACTTTAAATTGAGATATTCAGTTACCTGTGCATTTGTAATGATTATATAATTCTAATTTGTAGTTTAATTCCAGGTGTGAATTTAATTTTGAAGAACAACGAAAATCAGTACCTGAAAATTGACTTATATATGTAAGTAAATACTGGTAATATATGTAAGTAAATACTGGTAGTTATATATACGAAGGTTAAAATTTCTTATAATTAAAAAGTGTAGGATAATTCTTGTTTAACTTTTTTTTAAATATATGTTAGATAACTTTTTCTGATTGGTCAAAAAAAGGACTAGTCCAATGACTCTGAATTTGCCCTACTATCAAACACAGGAATAAATACCTGGTAACACTCCAACAAGGGAACAAAACTCTACGTCACTCCCTACCGCTAAAGAGAAAGACCAGAGTGTCGCAAGAAGAATGGATGTCTATGGTAGACATTCCCTGGAACTACTTACCTCCTAATGTAAGCAGAACGTGAGGGTACGAAGATGTACAAAGAATTTTAATAATTCAAAATGTGTCGTCCTTTTTTATTTTATATATTTTTTTAACACTACTTGCAGTCTTAGAGGATAGGACTAGGGTTATGCTTTTCAACTACAGGGTCTAATATTTTTTTAGGTAGGTTCGTAGGCTTCATTTACTATCACCTCTTCATTTTCCTCTTCCATCCATGAATGAAATTAGTATTTTTTTTAGTTTTAGTCTGTATCACTCATATTGCCTGTATACGCAATGGAGTGTATTTTCTGGCCCACTCTGTAGTAAGAAGAATTGCATTAAAATTTACCTAGATACCTAGTAGCGCAAGGTGGAGAGGACGTAATGTGGCGTGAAAAATGGTGCAGATGACTAGGTGGAATATATATATTATGGAACTAGATATAAATTTTATAAATTCACCAATAATTGTAAAGAGCTGATTTTTTATAATCTGCTCTTGGGAAAAATCTGGGAATTTTATCAAGTTATATAATCGGAGGGAATAAAAGCAATCAAAAGAAATTAAGTATTTGTAGCATAGGATTGAAAAAAGTGGATTCATTAGTACAATGATCCCTATTATTCATTTCGCAGGTCACTAAAATCAACGCTCATTCTATGCTGAACGGAGAAATTCTGTCATCTCTGTACCCTGGCGATTCATCTTCACCTGTAGAGAAACTGTGGGTACTTAGGGGAGTTATGGTGGAGCCGTGTAGGATTAAGTGGTGTTGCCACACTATCATAACCTCCTACACGAATCCTTTAAAGCTTTTATTTAAAAACCTTTTTATTTCTAATTTTATTTAATGATTAGTTTTGAAAGTTATGGTGGGCCGGGTCATCCATCTTAATCTTCTATGGCCTCAACATAGCTTTTTATCTGATTAGTACATAGTTACGAAAGTATACAGCACAGTTTCTTTACCAAGATTTATTTTGAACAAAAATGTAAGTTTCATGATATTGTGAATAATGATAATTTATTTTCTATCTCAGAACAGCACTCACTTTCTTCGGAAATATTAATTTGAATTCAATCAAAGATAACTACGCCAAATTACCTTTGTCTCAGTTTTGGAAAGATTCCATGGATGGGTGAGTTCAATGTTATATTAAAAATTAAATCGTGTTTGAACGTATAGTTAAATGTGATTTTGCTCTGAATTTTGAAACCCAAGTAATTAATTTATACTTTTAAATTATGAGACTGAAAATTGTATAAATATTAAATTTAAAATTAGAATCTATGGTAATACTTATCAATGTAACATTTTTATTTTGATCGATATTCATCATACATGCAGGACCAGTGCAAGTACCATGGATATTGATTAGAATAAAAATGAAATAATAATTATTAATTCGTTCTATATTATTTTTTCTGTTACCGAAAATGTGGAACCATTTGATGATTTGTTAGCCAATCAAATCTCTTTTATCAAATCTCTTTTATCTTCAGGAAAATGAAATACAAGATAACGAAATCTTGGAATGGTAAGGATATCAACCATGAGCCAGTGAGCATATCCTTTAAAGCCAAGGAGGATTGCCTCCATTTGCACATTGAGGCCCCCTTCTTCAACGACCCGCCCCCCAAAGGAACACAACCCGGTCACCCCCTTTGGAAACTCTGGGAGTTTGAAGGTTAGGGGGTGGGACAAATGATGTTGAGATATAATATACACTGCTATACAAAGCTATAGGAGAACTCCTCTATAGTGAATGTGCGTAGAGTCCTGAGTAAGAGAACTACCCTGTATAGTGAACAAATTTCCTTTAGTCTGCCATGAAATGGTCATCAGTTTTATGTGATTTATGGCATGTGATTTATGGCAGACTATAGAAAATCTGTTCAGAATGTGGGGTAATTCTTTGGCTCGGTACTCTACCTTTACTATAGAGGAGTTCTACTGTAGAGAGGAGTTTACAATAGAGGAGTTCACTATAAAGGACTCCACTATAGAGGAGTCCACTATAGAGGAGTTTACTATAGAGGAGTCCACTATAGAGGAGTTCACTATAGAGGAGTTTACTATAGAGGAGTCCACTATAGAGGAGTTCACTATAGAGGCATCACTATAGAGGAGTCCACTATAGAGGAGTCCACTATAGAGGAGTTCACTATAGAGGAGTTTACTATAGAGGAGTCCACTATAGAGGAGTTCACTATAGAGGCATCACTATAGAGGCATCACTATAGAGGAGTCCACTATAGAGGAGTCCACTATAGAGGCATCACTATAGAGGAGTCCACTATAGAGGAGTCCACTATAGAGGCATCACTATAGAGGAGTCCACTATAGAGGAGTCCACTATAGAGGCATCACTATAGAGCAGTTCACTTTAGAGCAGTTTACTTTAGAGCAGTTTACTTTAGAGCAGTTTACTTTAGAGCAGTTCACTTTAGAGCAGTTTACTTTAGAGCAGTTCACTTTAGAGCAGTTTACTTTAGAGCAGTTCACTTTAGAGCAGTTCACTTTAGAGCAGTTTACTTTAGAGCAGTTCACTTTAGAGCAGTTCACTTTAGAGCAGTTTACTGCATCTAGAGTTAGCTCAGAGTTACCGGACGATTACACATTTTGATCATATAAGAAAAAAAGGAATATTATCTAACTCGTTATTTTATACTTTTCTCTTACATAATCGCAAATGTGGAAAATCCGGTAACTCGGAACTTACCCTAAAGAGGCAAGGTTATCGTGACTGTAAAAGATTAAGTAGGACCCCACTTGATCTTCTATGGCCCAACCATAATGTTGAAATTGATTCATTGTGAATCGATTTTCATCTATGTGATTGTTAAATTCATTTCTTCTTTTTAGTTGTGGAAGTTTTCCTTTTGAATGAAAATCACGAATACCTTGAAGTGGAAGTGGGACCGTAAGTAAAATTTGAAACTATTTGCATATTTCCTAAATATCCCAGGAATAAATTCTCCTTGCCTGAATATAATGAATTCTTGTCTTATATATTATATTATTGCATAATATTTTCTTGTCTTTAGATTAGGTGATTTTAAGCTTTTAATTGATTTAAATTAAGAAAGAGATAAATTAAGTGGATTTACCTGCCAATTCTCTATGGCCCCATCATAACTTCTCTCCCAATTCTCTATGGCCCCATCATAACTTCTCTCTCAATTCTCTATGGCCCCACCATATCTTCTCTCTGAATCTTCTATTGCCCCACCATAACTTCTCTCTGAATTTTCTATGGCTCCACCATTTCTTCTCTCTGAATCTTCTATGGCCCCACCATAACATTTCTCTGAATCTTCTATGGCCCCACAATAACTTTCTCTCCATTCTCCAGTCATGGGCAACATCTCGTATTGTTTCTGGACGGTAAGAGGAACATCCTCAGGCACTCTCTACCAATGGAGGTTTCTACCACCATCTCGGGCAACCATTGGACTGGAATGGTTGATATTCCATGGGAATATATTCCTGTTAACGTGCGTGTAGTACATTTTATTTACCTCCTATAAAATAAAAGTATAAAAACACTTGAAATAATAATATATCCTGATCTTGTTCTGTTTTTTTATTTATATTTTTCAAAATAGTTTTTTATCATTTTTTTTACCGCAATCGACAGAAAATTCTCTACAAAATGATTAGGTAGTACATTTTCCAAAGATCCTATTCATAATTCCAATTTTAACGTATATTACTTCCTTTCAGGTAACAGCATTCAATGCTTACGCTGTCCACATTTTAGGGGATGACAGACATTACGAATCACTTTTCCCTGCTGATTCACTCAAGGAACCTGAATTGTGAGTCATAATATAGGGTAAGGTACGAGTTATCGGACGGTTTCATATTTTCGATCATATAACGAAAATAGTACAAAATAATAACTGTTATTCAACTTTTGTTGCAATTCGTATCCATGATACCTTTATGCTTTAAGTAATCAAATAAAATCTGCTGGTATCATGGATATGAATTAAAATAGAAGTTAAATAATAATGATTACCTATGTATTTTTTTAAATGATCGGAAATGTGGGATCGTTCGATAAATCGGAACTTACTCGTTCAGAACTGAAATCAAGTTTATTTGTAGCAAAACATTTTAACTTTAATGAAATTTGATCACTTACAAATTACCATTATCAATTTTTTTTCCTTTTTTATTCTATTATTATTACTCGTATAATTTGTTATATTTTACAAATGTGATATAACAATGTAATCCACTATCAATTATGTCATCTTACGCTCCTATTTCTACACTAGCCATGCTCTGGAGTTCTTCAGACCGATAGATTTGGACGCTCTGTACGAACCGTACAAAAACGCCAACCAGAGCACTTTGTGGACTGAAGCTTTGAACGGGTGAGAAAAAGGTTAACAGTTAGAGATAAACAGTTAGCAGTTAGAGATAAACAGTTAGCAGTTAGAGATAAACAGTTAGCAGTTAGAGATAAACAGTTAGCAGTTAGAGATAAACAGTTAGCAGTTAGAGATAAACAGTTAGCAGTTAGAGATAAACAGTTAGCAGTTAGAGATAAACAGTTAGCAGTTAGAGATAAACAGTTAGCAGTTAGAGATAAACAGTTAGCAGTTAGAGATAAACAGTTAGCAGTTAGAGATAACAGTAACGCCACTTTCACATTGGTGTATTTCTGATGCTGCAGCAAAGAAAATTGTACACGAAAAAAGCTACGACTGAGTAAACGTATGTGTTTTATATGTCCACTAAGATTAGACGTTTTTTGATGCAATATTTTTGTTAAAAATTAATTTGTTCAGTATAATTTGTTTTCAGCCTCAGTTTTTTTTGCACATTCCGCTTCAACAACACTCTGTTTGAGAGTCTCTGAATTTTGTTTTTCTTGATCGTATTTACCGATGTACTGAGAAATTGAACATCTTAGCAGTTTTGCAATATAACTATTCTTCATACCATATGAAATTTCTTCAAAATATTGAGTTTCATTTCAATAGAAATCCATTTTTTAGTTGCACCTAGAAAACTCCTGTTCCAGGAGCTTTATTTTTTGCTCTAGAAGACATTTTTACAAATATCATCGTGCAAGAGAATCCCTGTTTAACTAATCAGTTTGTCACTACATTGAACTTACCCGAGATTCCAGCCATCCTAGACCACCAACAGGCCGCTAACCTAACCATCTTTTTATCGTGAGGAATTTTGTACATTTTTTGTCCTATACACCTAACACTACTTGGTGTTAGGTGATAGAATTCGTCACAATAGCGATAGGATTCATCAATCGGAAAGTCAGATTTTGGTTCAAGTCCTCTATGTTAAGTCCTATTTCCCGACTATTTCGTGTGCTGGACGCTCTCTTGGTACCGGGATACATTCAGAGTAAAGCCTAAAACGTGTTTATTACTGCAGAGTGTATCGGCATGAGTTGGCTTGTACTTTTGGTGGCTCTCTCATCGATGTTCCAAAGAGAGGATACGTATTACTCAAACGAGAAGATGTGAGTAGCATCAAATGGTGCATGTGTTAGTGTTAAAATTAAGTAGAAATTTTAGGGTAAATATATGTACTGTAGCCGATAAGACACAGTAAACGATAGCAAGTTATGATAATGTAGTCAGTTTTCGATAGGAAGTGGCTAGGAAGGATTTTTACAGTGTACCATGTCTTTCACTTTGAATGCCACTGTACACTGAAAATATCCTACTCAAAGTCACTTCCTATCGAAAAATTGAAATATTTTTGCATTTAGCTATAGGCTATTGTGTCATTTCGGCTATTGTGTCATATAGGCTATTGTGTCACATCGAATATTGTATCACATCGGCTATTGTATCATATCGGCTAATGTGTATTTACCTTATTTATTTGATTTGATTGTTGTAGGACGGAGTGACAGTTGACATTTTCAGTCTGTTTCACAATGACTCCTTAGTCCCAAGCGCTTCTACAACAGAACCATATCCAGAACTGTGGAAACATGAAGGTACGAAAACTATTCAGAAGTTTATATTACAGTAGAACTCCTCTATAGTGAACTCCTCTATAGTGAAAATAGAGTTCAAAGTAAGGAATGAACCCTGAATTGTGAACTATTTTTTTGGTTCATTTTGTGAACCAAATTCACTAATTGTGAATTAGTTTTTAGAAAACTAATGAGAATTTCATGGCACACTAAAGGAAATTTTTTTTCACTATACGGGGAAGTTCTTTTAGTCCGGACTCTATATTAACTTTAGAGTAGTTCTATTGTATTTGAATACTCAACTCAATTTTCAGTTAATATTTGAAATAAATTTCCCAGAATAATTTCGAAATCTTGTGTCTGATGTTTATTTCCTTTCTGAACTTTGTCAGCAATGTCTCTGTACTTCATGAACGAGAACATGGACTACCTAGCTCTCTATTTCGGCGCCAGAGGTCACTATTACTCTTTCAGGAACTATAAAACTTCGAGTGAGAACAACAATCAGAAATTGACATTTTCGGCGGACATTACTGATGTTAAGGAGGTAAAGAAATCACTAGATTGTGAATTAGATTTACCAGTTACCAGTTAAAAATAGCTGATTCGTTTGCTTTCAGCAGACCTATTGATGTCTGAGAAGTCACCGTACTTTTAACTGGGTATGAGTAATTATGTGAAAAATCTTATCAATTTCAATATCTATTAATGTTCTTCTTAAAATGATAAGTAATGTGTGTATCTGATTGCAATAGCAACAAGTTATTTAGCACAACCTGAAGAAAGGTTGTCAACTTGTCATGCCAAGAAAATTTCAAATTTTAAGTTATAAGGTCTTTTTTCACTTTTTTTCGGAAGCTATGATATTTTGAGAGACTTAATCTATTGGATTTTGAGTCATTGGGACATGTTCTGCCACAAAATAATAGTTTGCATTACTTCATAACATCTTTCTATTGATTTTAGAATCAATGGCGAGGGACAGCAAGAATCCCTTTCGACTTGTTTCCCCCATCTGTAAGTCGTATGAACGTGTTCTACAGTCACGGTAAGGGACACACGCGACATTACGAAGCGATGTCTTCGTCTGTCGGTGAAGACAAGGAATATCCTCAGCCTTTCTAGTAAGTATGCTTGTTTGTAAGGAAAACTGACACTGCTTAAAACTGCTTCACTGTAAAACAAAGACTGGTTATAACTGCTCAATAATATTAAGAAATTTCTTAATACTGCTCTACTAAGTAATATTATAAATATACAGAATAGTCAAATTTGTTGTAATCCACAAATTTCTATATACGTAATGTTGTAAAGGGTCCGAAACTATCAGGCTGGTACACATCAATTTCAAATTTAAGACAATACGTAAAGAAATTATCTTATTTCAAATTCTCATAAACCTTTAAAAGATTTTATTATATTTAAATATAGAAGTTTATCCACGTATTTTTTGTTGGTACTAGTTTTTTTCATTCTAGTTTCTTATAAAATGAGAGAAAATCTTTCTTTCAACCATTTTATTGTCCTCTTTCCAGTCCTCGTTTGGATCTATTCGAGAAACTGGACTACGATTTCACCTCTAAACTTCTACCTGTTGCACCGGTAGAAACAACCAACAACAACCAGAACAACCACTGTGATAACAACCAAGGGGCTAAGAGTAATGGTATTTGTGGTGCATTACCAACACCATTGGTTATGGTTCTCGGTATTGGTATTGGCATCGTCCTAATGAATTATCTTAGGAAATAAAGTTATGTTAAAACAAATGATGAATGAGGGAAATTTCTCCTTTTCTAAAATAGGATATATATAAAAAATGTAAGAGTAATGGTAGCTATTATTTTCAATAATTAGAATTAAGAAGCCAAAAATTATAAACGATCCCTAAAGACTAATTTCACTCGTCCTGTTACTATTTATAAAAAAACTTAAATATTTCTCAAATTAACTTTTATTTTAGTTACCCTTTTCATCCATTTTCTATGGCGAATATTATCCTTTTTAATATTTTCTAATTATAGGACATATTTTTCATGGTGAACTTATTACTAGAGTTATTGTTATATTCTGATTAAATTTGTATGATTACAATAAATATAGTGTGACCCGTGAGTGAATTAATTGTAATTATTCTCAAATAGATATTGATTTATATATATTATTTTTTAAATATTTTCAATTGTACAGAAATATAGATTTGTTATTCTACTGAAGTTATTTCCTATTTTATTTTGCATAAGGTTGAATTTCTATTCAATTTATTAACATAATAGCCTTTACATCATTTTATATAGTTTTTATAGCCCGTATACCGAATCAAAGACTTTTCCTCTTTTTCTGAAAGGCGTAACGTATGTACAGAACACAAGAACTAATTTAGTATATAGATAATCAATTACATGGGATATTTATCTATAAGAACTGTTGCTAAAATACTTGCTTAATATAATTTTCTATAGTTATATTATTTCTCTTTTCACTGCTAAATTTCTATATATTATTATATACAAAGATATATTTAAATATATTTTTTTACATTGTATATCTGATATGAAAATAAATCAAAATCAAGATTTACATTGAAATTATCTTTTTGCCCTCTTTTATTATATTTAGATAAAATAATATTTTGGTTAGGTAAAAGTATTTAGTTAAACCTCAGAGTGAGAAAGACATGAACATCAACCTCTCTTTTATTACCAAAATCACGACTCAGACCTATTACAAATGGTAATAAGATGGCAATGGTAATTACTTTGATTTTTTAAAATTGTTTCAATGAACAAATTGCTATTTTATGCACAAAAAAATATTTGGCAGTAGGGTAAGTTTCGAGTTATCGAACGGTTCCACCTTTTCAGACACTTCACACGTTGCCTACATTTCAAAAATTACAAGTTTACGTTATTACCTTCGCAGACTGCGGTAGGTTATATTTTAGACCGCATTTGATAATTTATTTATTTATCATCTTGTTATTAGCATAACTAAAAAGTGGTCAACCAAATTGCCGGAAATATAGTGAGATGATTGGTCAAGGTCCAGTAACCTTCTGGTAGAATTTGAAGAGCGATCCTGTGAAAAGTCATGCAAGGTCATTTGAAACTGAAAAACTATTGAACCATATTGCATAACACTTTGTGGGACGATCGGTTAATATCATTGAATCTGATTATTAGATTTTGGGAGCAATCGGTATAAAGCTGAAAGGTCAAGGTCAAGGTAATTTATAACTCAACAACTCAAAAAGAGTTCAACCAAATTGCCTAAAATTTGATGGTCCGATTGGTCAATGTTCAGAAACCATCTGGTAGAATTTTGGGAGCGATCCGGTCAAAGGTCAAGGTCATTTATAACTCACTAACTCAAAAAAAATTGAACCATATTACATGAAACTTGATGGGACGATTGATCGTTTTCCAGTTGATAGTTTATTTGATTTTGGTAGCAAACGGGTCAAATGTTGAGGTCAAAGTCATTTATAAGCTGCGGTGAAGGTATGCACTCTGCCAAGTGCACATTATCTAATTGCTTCTGTATCATATGACATATGTTAGCAAGATGAGCTGAGTATCCTTGTGTGTACCTATTGATATTGTCTGTATGATAAAAACATTGGTTTAATTGTGGTACACATTGTCACAATATAATTTGGGTTAATAATATTAACAGTAGTATACATTTGTAATACTACGTAGTCAAAATGTGTTAACCATATTATCATATACATAGCTTAAACCATAAATCAAACGTAATGCCTTTTTCTACAGAACTTTGATCTGAATCGTTAGATAACTGGGGGCATTCAACAATACAACTAAACTATACATTACATGAGGATGAACTAAGCAATAAAAGATATTTTAAGGTATAGATTGAGTGGCACAAAATCACTTATCCTATAGCTATATAACTCCCAAATTAAGACAAATTTTACCAGAAATATCTTGAACATGATTGACATCAAGAGGAATAGATAAGACCAGTAGACTTGTGGTACTTCTCTATAGGCAGATAGTAACGGTTAGATATTCCTATTCCAGAATTCTGGCTGCTCATCTGAAATTTTAAGCAGCAATTGTTTCAATTTCTTATTAAAACCTTCACAAGTTCCATTACTTTTAAGATTATGACTTGTTTTTCTACTCATATCTGCAATAAGTTATTAAAATTGGTCATTACAGAAGACATGTTCATTCTTTGATGGTAATCCTACTCTAGTATAAATTTCTAACAACGCTTCTGCGACAGTATTTCTATCAATTTTCTTCAAGGGTATAGCATCAGGAATAAGCTAAATCTATTGATTTCAGAATGAATCTGATTCCTAAAAGAGAACACTAATTTTTTATTGAATTTTTAACAAAACACATTCTTTCATAGAACCTTTTTCTCGCCGTGAAACTTACTGTGTATAATATGAGCTATTATTTCGTATACATTTTTAGAATACATTTAAGTGTGTGTGTTGGAGTAATATACACATAACTAGATGGAATATTTCCTTTGAGTCTCGCAAAGTAACTGATTCATTATCTGACGCTACCCAGTGTGCTAATGTAAGTAATGTGTGCACAGTGTTCTTATCGTGTGACGTAAAGAAGAACAGACAGCTCAATTTGTCGTTCGAAAACTTGGCTCAGATTGAATTTCGAGATTTGGAACATATGGAGAAAAGAAGGAAAACGAATAAATAAAATTACTTACTTTAATTAAAAGTAATAAATAAAATTACTTACTTTAATTAAAAGTAATAAATAAAATTACTTACTTTAATTAAAAGTAATAAATAAAATTCCTCACTTTAATTAATAGAAATGAATAAAATTCCTCACTTTAATTAATAGAAATGAATAAAATTCCTCACTTTAATTAATAGAAATGAATAAAATTCCTCACTTTAATTAATAGAAATGAATAAAATTCCTCACTTTAATTAAAAGAAATAAATAAAATGCCTTACTTTAATTAATAGAAATAAATAAAATTACTTAACTTTAATTAATAGAAATAATTAAAATGCCTTACTTTAATTAATAGAAATAAATAAAATTCCTTACTTTAATTAATAGAAATAAATAAAATTCCTCACTTTAATTAATAGAAATAATTAAAATGCCTTACTTTAATTGAAAGTAATAAATAAAATTACTTAACTTTAATTAATAGAAATAATTAAAATACCTTACTTAAATTAATAGAAATAATTAAAATACCTTACTTTAATTAATAATTGGCAATTTGTTAGATTAAGTAGTTGCTGTGATAATTAACATTTTAAATATGTAAACACTTCACTGAGCTGGTATTTCACCAGTACATTTAAATTCACTATTTGTTGTTTCCTGTGCCAGTATTTCGCTCTATTTAATATAGCCACGAACTTACTAACGTACTAACTATCTAATTTAATATATCATCAAAAATAAGACCCCAAAAAACCTTACAAGACGTTACTGACAAAGTGAGAAAAATAAGTAAGTGAACGCGGAAAAAAAGTGTAAATGAACGCTGAAGAAATGCCTTTAGTGGATTATTACTGAGAATAAAAAATATTCCTCTGATTACTAAATAAGTTCGAAAAGATTCATGAAATAAAACATTTGTATATACATGAACAAAGGTACGTATTTATACATTAGGTAGCATTTTTAATTAATAACTACGGCTCAATTATAGCAAACAAAAAGATTAGTTAGCTACACATGGGAGAGTAACGTGTTGAAACATTTGAGGCACAAGTTATATAATATGTTTGTTTATAAGTAAATATACACCCCATAAGATATAAATAGACTGCCTCAAACGTAATACTCCGTCCTAAAACAAAAGATGTAATGTTAACAACTTACTGACAATATTGCAATGAATTTACTAACAATTGCACTAAAGCAAGGAAGGGTGCAGTACACTACACAATGCACTCAGACACTGCAAGCGGTAAACTAACAATACAAACTAACGAACAAATGCACTTGATCACGTGACTGCGGTTCCTTGCGATAAAACTCTATTAATGACTAATTTTAATAATATACAGGGTGTCCTGAAAAGAATGACAACTTTTTAGAATTATTAAAATTTTGGTATACAGTGAGATCAAGAAAATAAGTATATGAATTAGTAATGAAAATGGGAACAGTATCCCCTCTCTATCCACATACAGTACAGTATCCCCTCTCTATCCCCATACAGTACAGCATCCCCTCTCTATCCCCATACAGTTCAGTATCCCCTCTCTATCCCCATACAGTGCAGCATCCCCTCTCTATCCCCATACAGTACAGCATCCCCTCTCTATCCCCATACAGTTCAGCATCCCCTCTCTATCCCCATACAGTACAGCATCCCCTCTCTATCCCCATACAGTTCAGTATCCCCTCTCTATCCCCATACAGTGCAGCATCCCCTCTCTATCCCCATACAGTTCAGTATCCCCTCTCTATCCCCATACAGTACAGTATCCCCTCTCTATCCCCATACAGTTCAGCATCCCCTCTCTATCCCCATACAGTACAGTATCCCCTCTCTATCCCCATACAGTTAAGTAACCCCTCTCTATCCCAATACAGTACAGTATCCCCTCTCTATCCCAATACAGTTCAGTATCCCCTCTCTATCCCCATACTGTGCAGTATCCCCTCTCTATCCCCCTACAGTACAGTATCCCCTCTCTATCCCCATACAGTTCAGTATCCCCTCTCTATCCCAATACAGTACAGTATCCCCTCTCTATCCCCATACAGTTCAGTATCCCAGCTCTATCCCAATACAGTACAGTATCCCCTCTCTATCCCCATACAGTACAGTATCCCCTCTCTATCCCCATACAGTTCAGTATCCCCTCTCTATCCCCATACAGTACAGTATCCCCTCTCTATCCCCATACAGTACAGTATCCCCTCTCTATCCCCATACAGTACAGTATCCCCTCTCTATCCCCATACAGTACAGCATCCCCTCTCTATCCCCATACAGTTCAGCATCCCCTCTCTATCCCCATACAGTACAGCATCCCCTCTCTATCCCCATACAGTTCAGTATCCCCTCTCTATCCCCATACAGTGCAGCATCCCCTCTCTATCCCCATACAGTTCAGTATCCCCTCTCTATCCCCATACAGTACAGTATCCCCTCTCTATCCCCATACAGTTCAGCATCCCCTCTCTATCCCCATACAGTACAGTATCCCCTCTCTATCCCCATACAGTTAAGTAACCCCTCTCTATCCCAATACAGTACAGTATCCCCTCTCTATCCCAATACAGTTCAGTATCCCCTCTCTATCCCCATACTGTGCAGTATCCCCTCTCTATCCCCATACAGTTCAGTATCCCCTCTCTATCCCCATACAGTACAGTATCCCCTCTCTATCCCCATACAGTACAGTATCCCCTCTCTATCCCCATACAGTACAGTATCCCCTCTCTATCCCCATACAGTTCAGTATCCCCTCTCTATCCCCATACAGTACAGTATCCCCTCTCTATCCCCATACAGTTCAGTATCCCCTCTCTATCTCCATACAGTTCAGTATCCCCTCTCTATCCCCATACAGTTCAGTATCCCCTCTCTATCTCCATACAGTTCAGTATCCCCTCTCTATCCCCATACAGTACAGTATCCCCTCTCTATCCCCATACAGTTCAGTATCCCCTCTCTATCCCCATACAGTTCAGTATCCCCTCTCTATCTCCATACAGTTCAGTATCCCCTCTCCATCCCCATTAAAAATGTAATCAATAAATAGGTTTCATTTAAATGCAAGTACCTACATAATATTAATATATTCATTCCTACTTAACAACATATACCTGTAGCCTAATTGTAATTTAGTGAAATAATTGAACGAAAAAAGTTTCATGACTAAATTCATCATGAAACTGAAATATTTGTTTTATTATGAACATAAAACTAAATTAATAATTGTGAATAAAACTCATTAATCCCGTAATTTTTATATAGTTTACATTTCTTCAAATTATCTATTTTTCAATTATTTTTTACATCATTTAAATAATTGTGAATAAAAATTTATTAATTCCATAATTTATACATAATTTAAAAAATACAATTATTATTTTATATTAAATATTGAGAAATGGTAAATGTAGTTTATGCTTCTTTTTTTATGATGCCGGTAATTTTTTATGATCATTAAAACTGTAAATAGTTACCCCTCAAATATTTTCTATGATATGTTCATAGAAAACTTTCAAGTAAATAGAAAGCTATACTAATTTATACCAGATACAAATTATAACTTAAGTTACAGGCAGGCCCCGCTTTTATTTTCAAAATAACAATTCAGACTCATTACAAAAAATAATGGTAACAAGATGACAAATGAAGAAATGCCGTCTAAAATATAACCTTTTGCAATCTGCGAAGGTAATAAGAGCGAGGTATGGTTCACGTTATTAATAACAATAAAGTTTATTGAAGCAATTAAAAATAGTTAGAAGTTCGTACCCATAAAAAAAAAATACACATTTTCGAAATTCAAAGCAATATATACAAACAAAAAAATATCTCCAAGCCCATGGAATCTATTCGGGCAAAAAACTATAATCTACATATTGAAAATGTTCTCCATTTTTTTGTCTACCAACGGTAATAACATCGAGACATGCATTGCAATCATTACAGCTTTTATAAAAGTGGGGTGTAATAAAAGCGGGGTCTTCTTGTAGGTACCTCATAGGGATTAGAACCCCAACATTTTCGATACGTTAATTCAATTCTTTATCTTTGTAACATGTAATTTCTTGATGTTCAGGTCTTACCATTCAGAGGTAGTAACTAAACACATTTATTTATTAGTGTCCAAACTAATGAGAGTAACAAACTCTTATGCACAAATTTCTAACAAAAATAATATGCATTACTTCATTCAATACATTAAATGTACCATTTGAATACCTGTACCCTTTCCTATCGCCTCTGAATTTTATCTGACGTCACCCACCTTATCTCTACAAGTTTTTCTCCTCCAAAATACAAACCATTTATTTCGTTGCAGTTGGGAACACGTTGGAAGACTTTCAAAAGATCACACAACTTTTAGTCATCAGCGCGAATTGCCTTTGCTACAAATAAAAACTTACGACAACTTTTCTATCTCTTGACTATCAATTCTGTTAAAAGTTTTATTTGTTATACAAATAGAAAGGTTGAACATCTTATTCCATTATTTTGTAGTGGTGATATCGAAGGAGAATGTGAGATATTATTGCACTGTTACGTATTACCGTACAGTTATTTGGTGATCATAATGTTAATCATTAGGGTTGTGACAATATGCTTTTTAAATCACAGATCTTAAGAATATCACAGACGAAACAATATGAAATGGTATCGAATACTATATACCGCCGGTTTAGAACGATTCAATACTAGTAAATTATCTCAGTCTATAATATTTTCAGGATCTATGATTTTAAAAGCATATTGTCACAACCCTATTAATCATCATGGGGTATCAATCATGCATATCAATTAATTAATATGGAAAGATGTAAAAATCTAACCGCTTAAACTGTTCCATCAGACCTTTCTAATTTGAACAAATATATTTTTGAATTTTAATATATCTGTTGAATGTAATTGCTAAAAATTTGTATATAACATTTTGAGTAACCATCAGGACCTAAAAGGTTAAATTAATAACACTCACACTTTATTTTCTCTTCCCCTCGTTACCAACCAGGCGGTTATTTACGTACACTGAAAGTCTTCCGATTGTTATTTATAATAATCAATCTTTGGTGGTGAGAAAATAATAAATCTACGGGTACTGCTCGCCACAAGTCAGCGCCCGATGTTTTATATATTACATAGCTACAAGTTATAGCGCTACTTATTTCATCTGAAGCAGCCTCGGCCCGCTTCAAACTTGCGTTTTTCTTTATCGCAGAAGGTAAAATTTGATGTATTTTTCCTTCGGCGATGAAAAAAACGCAAGTGTGAACATATTTTCAGAAGAAATTTTGTTCCGCGGTGTTAAAAAAGGTAACTGTGACTATTACTATAACTATGAATGAGTTATAATAATAAATATATTTGGTGGTAATAAATAGATGTGCTATAGTTTGAGTATATAAAACAAGGTCAAATTTTTAATACACAAAAAAAGTAATAAAATATTATATTAAAATAATAATAAATAATATTATATTTACTTTTATATCGAATTGACTTTAACAGCATACTAACATGATGGAATATTGCTTGCGGCATAACTATAACGTTTCCATGGTTATAGTGTTTACTATACTGTGAATCGGGTAGCAAAATAATGTCCCTATATATCACATTGCACCGAATTATTACATTATTGCCAATACAGTGACAATATTACCAATATTGTTAAAATAATGTGACAATATTACCAATATTGTTAAAATATTGTGACAATATTACCAATATTGTTAAAATAATGTGACAATATTACCAATATTGTTAAAATAGAGTGACAATATTACCAATATTGTTAAAATAGAGTGACAATATTACCAATATTGTTAAAATACTGTGACAATATTACCAATATTGTTAAAATACTGTGACAATATTACCAATATTGTTAAAATAGTGTGACAATATTACCAATATTGTTAAAATAGAGTGACAATATTACCAATATTGTTAAAATAGAGTGAAAATATTACCAATATTGTTAAAATAGAGTGACAATATTACCAATATTGTTAAAATAGAGTGACAATATTACCAATATTGTTAAAATAGTGTGACAATATTACCAATATTGTTAAAATAGAGTGACAATATTACCAATATTGTTAAAATAGAGTGACAATATTACCAATATTGTTAAAATACTGTGACAATATTACCAATATTGTTAAAATACTGTGACAATATTACCAATATTGTTAAAATAGTGTGACAATATTACCAATATTGTTAAAATAGAGTGACAATATTACCAATATTGTTAAAATAGAGTGACAATATTACCAATATTGTTAAAATAGAGTGACAATATTACCAATATTGTTAAAATACTGTGACAATATTACCAATATTGTTAAAATATTGTGACAATATTACCAATATTGTTAAAATAGTGTGACAATATTACCAATATTGTTAAAATAGAGTGACAATATTACCAATATTGTTAAAATAGAGTGACAATATTACCAATATTGTTAAAATAGAGTGTGACAATATTACCAATATTGTTAAAATAGAGTGACAATATTACCAATATTGTTAAAATAGAGTGACAATATTACCAATATTGTTAAAATAGAGTGACAATATTACCAATATTGTTAAAATAGAGTGACAATATTACCAATATTGTTAAAATAATGTGACAATATTACCAATATTGTTAAAATAGAGTGACAATATTACCAATATTGTTAAAATAGAGTGACAATATTACCAATATTGTTAAAATACTGTGACAATATTACCAATATTGTTAAAATACTGTGACAATATTACCAATATTGTTAAAATAGTGTGACAATATTACCAATATTGTTAAAATAGAGTGACAATATTACCAATATTGTTAAAATAGAGTGACAATATTACCAATATTGTTAAAATAGAGTGACAATATTACCAATATTGTTAAAATACTGTGACAATATTACCAATATTGTTAAAATATTGTGACAATATTACCAATATTGTTAAAATAGTGTGACAATATTACCAATATTGTTAAAATAGAGTGACAATATTACCAATATTGTTAAAATAGAGTGACAATATTACCAATATTGTTAAAATAGAGTGTGACAATATTACCAATATTGTTAAAATAGAGTGACAATATTACCAATATTGTTAAAATAGTGTGACAATATTACCAATATTGTTAAAATATTGTGACAATATTACCAATATTGTTAAAATACTGTGACAATATTACCAATATTATTAAAATAGAGTGACAATATTACCAATATTGTTAAAATACTGTGACAATATTACCAATATTGTTAAAATAGAGTGACAATATTACCAATATTGTTAAAATACTGTGACAATATTACCAATATTGTTAAAATAGAGTGACAATATTACCAATATTGTTAAAATAGAGTGACAATATTACCAATATTGTTAAAATATTGTGACAATATTACCAATATTGTTAAAATACTGTGACAATATTACCAATATTGTTAAAATAGTGTGACAATATTACCAATATTGTTAAAATACTGTGACAATATTACCAATATTGTTAAAATACTGTGACAATATTACCAATATTGTTAAAATAGTGTGACAATATTACCAATATTGTTAAAATATTGTGACAATATTACCAATATTGTTAAAATACTGTGACAATATTACCAATATTGTTAAAATAGTGTGACAATATTACCAATATTGTTAAAATACTGTGACAATATTACCAATATTGTTAAAATACTGTGACAATATTACCAATATTGTTAAAATACTGTGACAATATTACCAATAGTGTTCCAATATTGCACCGACAAACTTTTCTTTACCTGTGTTGCTAAAATTATTCGCATGTCGATAGTCACTTTTTTCTCCAAGAATTTCAGCAAACTTTACTAAATCATTCTAATAATTTTAGCAGGCAAGTCACGTTAATTCATTAATGTTTAACCCTGTTAGGCGGAAGAAACTGAGTTGCACTTTATTATAACAACGGAAATGTTTTGGTGTAAAGTTTACGAAACATTTTTAGAATTAAGCGATAATGAAGTCAAGAACAGAAAAGTAAGTCGTCTGTGCAAGAAGATACAAATAATATTCCACTTGGGACGAGCACTTACGGTGAAGAACATTCATACAATATCTATTTACAGTCAATACAAATAATATTCCACTTGGGATGAACTCTTACGGTGAAGAACATTCATACAATATCCATTTACAGTCAATACAAATAATATTCCACTAGGGATGAACTCTTACGGTGAAGAACATTCATACAATATCTATTTACAGACAATACAAATAATATTCCACTAGGGATGAACTCTTACGGTGAAGAACATTCATACAATATCTATTTACAGTCAATACAAATAATATTCCACTAGTGATGAACTCTTACGTTGAAGAACATTCATACAATATCTATTTACAGTCAATACAAATAATATTCCACTAGGGATGAACTCTTATGGTGAAGAACATTCATACAATATCTATTTACAGTCAATACAAATAATATTCCACTAGGGATGAACTCTTACGGTGAAGAACATTCATACAATATCTATTTACAGACAATACAAATAATATTCCACTAGGGATGAACTCTTACGGTGAAGAACATTCATACAATATCTATTTACAGTCAATACAAATAATATTCCACTAGTGATGAACTCTTACGTTGAAGAACATTCATACAATATCTATTTACAGTCAATACAAATAATATTCCACTAGGGATGAACTCTTATGGTGAAGAACATTCATACAATATCTATTTACAGCCAATACAAATAATATTCCACTAGGGATGAACTCTTACGGTGAAGAACATTCATACAATATCTATTTACAGTCAATACAAATAATATTCCACTAGGGATGAACTCTTACGGTGATGAACATTCATACAGTATCTATTTACAGTCAATACAAATAATATTCCACTAGTGATGAACTCTTACGGTGATGAACATTCATACAGTATCTATTTACAGTCAATACAAATAATATTCCACTAGTGATGAACTCTTACGGTGAAGAACATTCATACAATATCTATTTACAGTCAATACAAATAATATTCCACTAGGGATGAACTCTTATGGTGAAGAACATTCATACAATATCTATTTACAGCCAATACAAATAATATTCCACTAGGGATGAACTCTTACGGTGAAGAACATTCATACAATATCTATTTACAGTCAATACAAATAATATTACACTAGGGATGAACTCTTACGGTGATGAACATTCATACAGTATCTATTTACAGTCAATACAAATAATATTCCACTAGTGATGAACTCTTACGGTGATGAACATTCATACAGTATCTATTTACAGTCAATACAAATAATATTCCACTAGTAATGAACTCTTACGGTGAAGAACATTCATACAATATCTATTTACAGTCAATACAAATAATATTCCACTAGGGATGAACTCTTACGGTGAAGAACATTCATACAATATCTATTTACAGTCAATACAAATAATATTCCACTAGGGATGAACTCTTACGGTGAAGAACATTCATACAATATCTATTTACAGTCAATACAAATAATATTCCACTTGAGATGAATTCTTACGGTGAAGAACATTCATAATAGAATCTGTTCCGTATCACTATACTATAATCTGTTCCGTATCACTATACTATAATCTGTTCTGTATCACTATACTATAATCTGTTCCGTATCACTATACTATAATCTGTTCCGTTTCACTATACTATAATCTGTTCCGTATCACTATACTATAATCTGTTCCGTATCACTATACTATAATCTGTTCCGTATCACTATACTATAATCTGCTCCGTATCACTATACTATAATCTGTTCCGTATCACTATACTATAATCTGTTCCGTATCACTATACTATAATCTGTTCCGTATCACTATACTATAATCTGTTCCGTATCACTATACTATAATCTGCTCCGTATCACTATACTATAATCTGTTCCGTATCACTATACTATAATCTGTTCTGTATCACTATACTATAATCTGTTCCGTATCACTATACTATAATCTGTTCCGTATCACTATACTATAATCTGTTCCGTATCACTATACTATAATCTGCTCCGTATCACTATACTATAATCTGTTCCGTATCACTATACTATAATCTGTTCCGTATCACTATACTATAATCTGTTCCGTATCACTATACTATAATCTGCTCCGTATCACTATACTATAATCTGTTCCGTATCACTATACTATAATCTGTTCCGTATCACTATACTATAATCTGTTCCGTATCACTATACTATAATCTGCTCCGTATCACTATACTATAATCTGTTCCGTATCACTATACTATAATCTGTTCTGTATCACTATACTATAATCTGTTCCGTATCACTATACTATAATCTGTTCCGTATCACTATACTATAATCTGTTCCGTATCACTATACTATAATCTATTCCTCATTATTACCAATAATAAAAAAATAAAGATCACTAAAGGCAATCTAAAGTTTCTCTTTTATTTTTATTTGTTCTACAAAGTTTGTATTAATGAAGAACAGGAAAAGAGAGAAACAAAAATTAACTAAGAAATTATTATTCCAGTCATACACAAAGAAATAAAGTTATGGTGGGGCAATAGAAGATTGAGAGGGCACACTAATTATAATCTTCTATGACCCCACCATAACTAACTAACACTCTTCAATATGAAGAAAAATATATATTGAAAATAATTTATTTGTTAAATATATCATCAACCGAATAAAAGGTTTTTTGGTGGCACCATAGAAGAATGTGAGAGATCCCACCTTTATCTTCGATGGCTCCACCATAACTTTCTCTTTGGGTTAATTCACTAATTAAAGAATATTCTTATTTTTATATTCATTTTTTTCGGATGATATATCAACCCAAAGACCTCTCTTTGATAGTACAAAAGTAAATAATTATTATGAAAACATAGGCCGCTTTTAACTTCCTAAAAAACTTTTATTCTGAATATCTCTTTAGAAGCAACACTCTTCCTATTCGAAATAGCGTTTTGAAAGCGACAGCGCTATTCCATTTCCTACAAACTGTTTCTAACCCATAACATATATTTGCTATCAATAAGTTAGAGCATGCATACGGCATCTATCCTTCCTATCAAACATTTCCTTGCAGGCAGCAATAACAACAACGACACCAACATCGCCATTCCATTAACCACAGGCACAAGTCAGAAAGTTTGGGGCCTGCAACATTTGATGCCGTCATTTAAAGGGTCTCCCTAAATGACTTTGCCGAGGAACTTTTCGTGGAGTTTTCGTCGCATGCAGAGCGCCTCGTCCCAACTCATGTAAGTTGTCACCAGATGTCGTTCACTCTGTCCTTTGAAACCCAGTCTACCGTGCTGACATCTGTGATTGTCCACAACAGCCATGTCGCCTGGGAACACAAGAAGGAAGGTTGGAGAAAGGATATTTGTAATATGAATTGGAAAGAGATGATAGATAGAGGGAGATGATTATTGATATTATGATTAGCTGATCATAATGATTAGCGTATATTATCAAAAAGTATCATTATATCAGGCAGATAATCTCCAATTAATCAATTTATCTACCTTAAACATCTACCTTCCATACTGTATTTTTTTCAATTTTAGTGTCATGAATTGTCATTTAAATAGATTCTTATCTTTTAGTTAAAGAATTTGTACAGAATTTGTACGAGCTAAGTTAGAAATAAGTGCTTGGTAATCACAAGCCTACTGTATATAGGTAGGATTAATGCCTACGTTCCGCTGTACCTACTTCCTACTTCCAACTAGAAAATAACAACATCGAAAGCACTTTTTATACCACTTATACCATGTCTCTGATAAAGAACTCTGGGGAAAACTAAGAAGTTTCCCTCTTTGGTATCGAGGGGCAAAATAAGTTCGTTAAATTGAGGAAAAGTTTCTTAACTTATTATAAACTTCAAAGTACGGACCTCTATATATGGCTAAGATTAGAAGAAACTAAAAACTGTATCAGTTTATAAAATTAGAGTAAAACTTTTGAACTTATGGAGTAGGAAGAAAATACACAGACGGAGTTATGGTGGGGCCATAGAAGATTAAGAGGAAAAGGTATGTTGGGGCCATAGAAGATTAAGAGGGCTAGCTTCTATGACTCCACCATACAACTAAATCTGGTACTATCATTGTTTTTTAACATATGTTTCGAAACCAAAGTCCAAATCGCAGAAGTCAAAAGGATATTAAATACAAGAAACTGTAAGAAACAGTCAAAAAGGAAAGTGGCTTCATGAACAAATTCACCTATACCGTCAGTCGGTAAGATGCTCATGGATGAGAAAAAGCTACTCCCTTTATAGATTATCCTACCACCAGTCGATAACAATGCTCGTGCATGTTGTACAGGAAAAGATGATTATTTTAGTCGGTGTAATATATTTAGATTGAATTTTCATCAAATCAATATCGAATTTAAAATTCAGTCTATTGTTAAAAATCTTAAATGCAAACAATATAGCAGCTAACACATTGATTTTTATATTTCACGTTCATTTATTAAAGTACTCTTCACGTGCAAAACTTCATCGCCTACGCATATTACGCCTACAGTAAAAATATTCTACGTATAGGTACACAATCAATGAAGTGGATGATTCCAATAAAAAATGTACGAGATTTATATCGCATACACTTTTTCTCGCTATGAACCATATATAAACTTTACTGTGGTTTCAAATGGATAAATATAATACGCATGCGTTTATATCAAGACTAGCACATATTCTTTTTGTATGTATTTATGGATTTCAATTCTTAAGAGAGACTACTTTTTCAAATCGTGCAAAAACATAAATCGAATTCATCTATTTCGGTATGTAACACATTCAGAAGATTATTGTACAAAATTAGGATTTTCGTTAATGTACTTTCATTCAAAAACTGAAAAAAAAAACCGATAATGCTGAAAACTTAGGAAATATCAAATTTTCACATTTTTCGAGTAGGGTAGAGTTTCAATTACCAAATGCGAATTATTTTAATAGGATGTTGTTAGAAAAAAATTATAAAAAATATTCCTTGTGGATTGAACATTGACTAAATTTTGATTTATTTTGATGCGTATTTCCAAATTATTTTGATAATTGAAAAAAAAAATCATAAAAAAAATCGGCAAGATACCCATTGAAATTTTCATACTGTATTTAATTCGTATCTGTTAATTGACGCTTCACCCCACTAAAGTTTTCCCAAAAATGTGTCTCACCATCTTCAAGTCTGAGGTGAATGCTGTTCTTTTTGATTAGTTTGAAGAAGAGTAAAATGGATTCGTAGAACTCCTCCGTCTCCTCCACAGTCATGTCTACGTGACTCTCTCGGCCCTGGTTGTTAAAGTGAGTGGAAATGACGCCGCCTTCTGCGTCCAGCCTGAGAATGGGAAGTGAAGAAAATTACTATTCAAACTGATTATCTATTTACTAAAACTGATGGTTGTTTTAACTCTTTAGAATATGTTCTTTTACAAAAGATGTTTGATGGGTGTCCACTTTTGACAACGATAGATGGTTTATTTAACGGTATACCCTAGAATTGATTCTATATTTATATCTATTGATACCAAGAATTTGAATGATGGTTGGATCTTCGAAGGGGTTGTACTCATCTTAATCTGTTATAACCCCACCATAAATCTAACCAAGTTTTTTATGACCAATACAAATAAAATGAAACATTTTGGCAATAACATGCAATGAAATATAACAATAAAACAGAACACGCAAGAGATTTTACTAATAAAAATATCCATTCTTGCATGGTCAAGCCTTGACTTTTTGAGAGCAAAATAACTGTGAGGGAAATTCCATTTTTACTCTGACATTCGAAATAATAGTTTGTGCTTCCCACATGCAACTCCAATGGACTGGAACTCAAACTAAAAAATAATTAAAAAACATTTCTCGTCAAGCGAGATGAAAAATTTTAATAAAGAAATCACATGATAAAAATTTAATTGGAATGCGATCTTAAAAGAGTGATTTCGAAATGTGAAATAAATAATAATAATAATGCCTGATAGATAGAATAACCTGCAAATAATTCATAAATTTGAATCTCTTTCTCGGCAAGATACACCGACTGTTTCTAATTAGTTACATTTCATGACACATTGATGAAATGGGAATATATTCTTTAAACCAAAAAATATAATAATGATAGGAAAATAGTAAAAAATGAAAAAATCATAATTGAAAAAAATGTAAACGGATAAAATAATAAGGAAAATATTGAAAAATTAAAAATAAAATAAAATTAATGCATTAACACCCACTAACATTTCCATCAAATTACTCACTCTATAATTGGCTCCTTGTTAACTTTGAAGAACTCCCTCACCACTCCATCATAGTTAGAGTCGAAGCCTTTGGCTAGGAAGTACACACCCCTCGTGGTGAGGACCTTGAACTGCTCGGGATGGTTCTGCCTCATCTCTTCTGCAGCTCTCACTCCGTCAGAAACTGTCGTGTCTCCTCCTTCGCCCCGGTGCTGCTTCATCATGTGAAGGAAAATTATCTGAAGAGAAGTAAGTGAAATAATGACATAAAGGCTTTTTAAATTGGGTAAGTTTCGAGTTATTTGTCGGTTCCGTATTTTCGATTATCTGATAAAATGTAAAAGATTTTTGAAACCTTTTATCAAATACATTTTCCTGCTTTGATCGAAAATGTGAAACCGTAAGATAACTAGAAACTTGCCCTACAAATCTTACATAACAGTTCTTGTCTGTGATATTTAAATATGTATCGACCTAAGTATGTAATATATCAACAAAATTTTAGTATAGCGGTTGCCTTTTTTTTGTAAAACGAAAGTAAAGGTGGGCAATGGTGGTTTCAGTAGGATAAATCTTCTATGGCCCCACCATAACGCTCTATATGAGAGTTCTCCTTAATTACAGAAACTATAACATCATTCTCTACTCCTAAAAATTATAATTGAAAGAGGAACATTAATTCAATGGCACCACCATAATATAATCTACAAATTCCATTCAGTAATCTTTATTTTTATTAGATTTAATTTATTCACACTTCAACTCTGAAGTCCCTTTTCTTTTCAATCGCAAATTAGTGAGACAGTTTTATATTGCGTTCATTTCCCGAGTAAATACGTTACCACTAGTCACCTGTGTCACTAGAACCACCTGTAGCTAGCCTTGGCCTTACCATCTTTAAAAAACAAGAAGTTACTATTTAAGGGAAGGCTTTTCAAACTTAGGCCGGGCGTTTTTTCGATAAAAATACAGCATGAAAAAACCTCTAATATAATTGTGCATACAAAACACGTTTATTCACTCGTAGCGTTTTTCATCTACCATTTTCTATGCTGCGGCATGAGAAAAAACGACCATGTAAAAGGGGCATAAAACTACTGGTAGAATATTGTAGGTAAAGTTCTAGTATTTTACATTTTATGTCATCTTTTTGGTACATTCAGAAGGTTTAATTAACATTTGTTTGAGTAGAGTAGTTATATATCTTGTGTGCATTTTCATTTCAAATGATGTTGTCTCATTTTAAACAGAGCTGTGAGAAATGTTACCAGCTCTTCTTTTTAGCTGTGTAATGTGTAAGAATTATCATGCAATGAATAATACATGTTCAAGTACGAAACTCACCAGCTTTAAAATGTGAAATTGTATATTATTACTAATTTGAATATAGAAGTATAAAAAAGATTTTTGACATAAAAATACTGGAGTGAATAATCTGAATATTGAGAAATGATATATTAGAAAAATATTTAAATTTAATATCTCATAAAAAACGAGCTAATTTTTAAAGCTTACCGAACAGTACACAATACCATTTCAATTAATAACTGTATATATCTTTTATTATACAGGGAACAGCATAAGTATATGGATTCATGGAACCTAACTGTTTTCTTTTTCTCAAATGTCGATAGTTGTTTTATAAAGATATTATAAAATCATAACGAATAGAAAAATTGGTAAAATAAATTCGATATTTAGTTTCTTCCATTTCCGATATTGATAACGAAAAACTTAAATTTTTGGAGATCAAAAAACTTAAAAGTTTGAGACAGTAAAATGCATAGCATTCTGAAACACATTAGTAAATAAAAATTAAAGCTGATGCACTTAAGTGTCACGAATTCGTGACAAAACTTGATGAGGATGAGGGAGGAGAGGGACTTTGGAGTTGTAGAAACCGAGGGTGGAGAAGAGGCAGCCTAGCTGTTGTTGGAGATGTTCCGTTCAAAGAGGAAAGAGGAAGAAAGAAAAGCGAAAATTTAATGAAAATGTGGAGGAAGAGAAGTGTGATCAAAAGAGGAGGAGATGAATGAAATGGATGATGATTTGGAAGAGGCTCGTGAATGATGAAGCCGATGAGTAGTCGCATTCGAAACTAACCTTACTGACTCAGAGTGTTGTCTCAGATTATAATTATTTTCTGATCGTAAATTGTTTTCACAGGCTTAACTCACTCCAGGTTGGTTGATGTACTGCGGTAGGTCGTTGTGAAGGTTCAGGGTGAAGTTGGAGTAGGAAACATTCTCAGGATCATCCTGTACCTCCACACTCGAAAAGTCACTGAGAAAAGAAAAAAATTGATTCATAGAAACATTTAAAATAAAGAATAGAATTATTAGGTTGTTATTATAAAATGCAAGTCTAGTGGACTTCAAAGAAAAAAAAAACATTCCTCGTTAGAAATTCAAACGAGATAAAATATTTTAAAATATAAATAATGAGAGAGAAATTTAAGTAAACTATGATCATAAAAAAGTGATATTGGAATTTGAAAAAAGTAATAATGTACTCTGTTAGATTTTATTGGAGTCTAATATTTCAAATCTTCATCCCAAACTGGGTGTCAATCTTTGAATCTTGTACTGAAATGAAAATAGCTCATTAGCTCTACATATTTTTTAATTTCCTTCTGTCACATCCCGTAAATGATCTATGTGCCACTTATACCCATTATTCTCCATTAATTTCGCTCACTGGAGTTCCTAATTATTGTAAGCGATTAAAGGATCAATCTACCATTTATTGTAGGTACTCACAAATATTACAATGTTCAGTTACTATATTTGTCATTCAATTAATAATAATCCATTCAATAGTTAGGAAACAGTGTAGGGAGAAATTATTCGTAGATAAGGATAAAACCTAATCTTCTACGGCATTTATTGAATATTCCAGAAGTAGAATTTAGAGAAGTTTGTTGCCAGTACTCTATCTCGTCTGTAATACAGCAATCTGGTAAGGAATATATTTAAATTTGAGAGTTAAGTGACCGTGAAATAAGGAATGGAAATACATGCATACTAAATGAGAGCAGAGAATTGACCACGCGTCTACTGGGACAAGATATAAACCACCCACTTCATTCTCTACTTCGTGCTCTTTCCAAATGCTTTATCGTTGAACAATGTTTCTATAATGAGGAATTATTATTGAGGATGAGTTATGGCATAGAAGATTGAGAGGGGAATCTTCTTAGTCTTCTATGGCCCCACCATAACTATCTTTCTGTTTGCAGTTTAAAGCTAATTAGATTACAGAATAATTAATTGCCAATTTTGATAAATGAAAATACATAATTATAAGAAGGGAAAATCTAAAATTTCTATGCTGGTTCCTTATGGAAATATTTAACGATTATACGTATATATAATTTTTTAGTGTGAAGGGCATAAGGTTTCATGCAAATAAATCTATAAAGTTAACCTAGAGATAATTTAGATTAGGCATTTGAAGGTTCTTTTTGGTTTCAAGCTTTCGAATAGAAGGATTTCTATTCATCACCACCCTTCTCCTGATGATGAATATAAATCTTTCTATTCGAAGAACCAAAAAACCTCCACCGCAGAGTTTAAATAACTTCTGATAATATGGATATACCGCTGACTATGAATCTTTTCAATCAGATCTATAATGATTCCTCCCCTACCCATAGTGCGTGGCCTGCACCCGTCCAATTCTTTCCGTTAGGTTCTGCGTCGCCTCTGGCTTCGAAGCCACTTTCTTCACTAAATTCACGCCATTCCTCTCCATCGAACACAGGAATGAAAATAACGTTTTATCGTCGGACATCAAAGTTTCATAGTCGTAAACTTCTGGAACAAAATCTGGCGTCCAATTTTCCTGGGAGATGCAAAGAGTTAATCTTTTATTGAATAAAAATTTTAACATTATATTTCATGTATAAGGAATAGGATTTATTTATAAGGAAAATACATAAAAAATGTTACAAGTCATACAGGGTAACGACTCAATTACCGATTGCTCACAGTTATCGTGAAGTGGGTGTTACGTCATGATAGGATTACTAAGATTTTCAACATTCAGATTGGCTAATGATTTATGTTAACGCCCCTTTTACGGTAACTGTGAGCATACGGTAATTGAGTAGTTACCCTATTACATGATATATTAAATAGTCAATATGCAGCAAAGGGTAACGACTATTTTCCTCTATATTGCCAAATTTTTATAAGAATTATTAAAAAATGAATTCAAAGTTTCATTAGGAAATATTATAATTTTACGATAATGACCTATGAACACACACGTACAGTACTCAGAAAGTGGATCTTTTACCTTTGGTATCTTGAAAAGATGGCGGTAGAAATTTCTTTGACTGGTTTCGAACCTCCTTCCATTGAGCCACTCCTTGCTGTATGGACTAACATGTCCGTCATCCCAAAGCACCTCGAGACCACCCGAACCAGAGGCTCGAACTTCCGAAACCTGAACGCCTTTCTCCAAATTATCCATAAGGAATTTCCTGGCAATGGATCCATGACTGTAACAGTCGTCACACTGACAATTGTCCCTCAGCCACAAGAGTGGGAACTGACTCTTCGGATCACCCCCTTGGTTATCCTCTTTGGACCATTGGACCTCAACTCGATTCTTCACCAGCAAAGCACCTTCAACCCCTGGGAATTTATTGGCTGATTGGGGTGAGGACGAAGAGAGATTTCGTTGAAGGAAGAAACCATCTGAAAAGTTGCTTGGTTAGAATTTGGTAGTAGTGTAGTAGTTTAGAGTAAAGCAATTATACCTGTTGAAAATTTTAATTCTTTTAAATTAAATAGTTTCAAAATATTAAATTACATTAACTGTGAAGAGAACAGTGATCTCGGCACATTGAATATATTTAAGAATGATATTATGATGTGTTTTTAATAAGAAAATTAATTTTTCATACGGATTTCATTTGAATCTCGTAATTGAAGTTTTACCTAATGATTGAACTCATTTTTCATTGAATGAATTTGAAATGAATTTTGGTGTGAAGGTTACATCACAGCTTTCAAATTCTTTTCTTTTATAATAAAAGTCATGAATAGGTTATTAATTTCTGCAAGAAGAAGATAATAAACAAAGAATCTTACGGTAAAACATATATTTATGTTACATCTTTTCGTATACAATATTTGTATTTTGACACTTATATCTCAAAGAATTTCATTCAAAAATGTTATTTAAAAGTTATTATTCTGTAATATTTCGCGTAATACAGAATTTAATTTTTAGTTCAGTGAATTTATTCCTAGAGAATGTGAAGAAATTCTAGCGAGCTTCATCTAAGTTTCTTTGGTCAAGAATATCACAATAACAAGAACAAGACAAAAAGTTAGCAAAGAATAAAAGAAAAATATATTTCTAAAACTATTGACTTCTTGAACTAAAAGTTTATTATAAATAAAGGAAAGATGTTGTAATAAACGTTATTGTGAAAAAAGAAAAGTATCAATTTAATATACAGTGCCAAAGATGTATCGATGAATTTATAAAAGATATATAACTATGTATCCAATATATAAAAGATATATAACTATGTATCCAATATATAAAAGATATATAACTATGTATCCAATATATAAAAGATATATAACTATGTATCCAATATATAAAAGATATATAACTATGTATCCAATATATAAAAGATATATAACTATGTATCCAATTTATAAAAGATATATAACTATGTATCCAATTTATAAAAGATATATAACTATGTATCCAATATATAAAAGATATATAACTATGTATCCAATATATAAAAGATATATAACTATGTATCCAATATATAAAAGATATATAACTATGTATCCAATTTATAAAAGATATATAACTATGTATCCAATTTATAAAAGATATATAACTATGTATCCAATATATAAAAGATATATAACTATGTATCCAATATATAAAAGATATATAACTATGTATCCAATATATAAAAGATATATAACTATGTATCCAATATATAAAAGATATATAACTATGTATCCAATTTATAAAAGATATATAACTATGTATCCAATATATAAAAGATATATAACTATGTATCCAATATATAAAAGATATATAACTATGTATCCAATTTATAAAAGATATATAACTATGTATCCAATTTATAAAAGATATATAACTATGTATCCAATATATAAAAGATATATAACTATGTATCCAATATATAAAAGATATATAACTATGTATCCAATATATAAAAGATATATAACTATGTATCCAATATATAAAAGATATATAACTATGTATCCAATATATAAAAGATATATAACTATGTATCCAATATATAAAAGATATATAACTATGTATCCAATATATAAAAGATATATAACTATGTATCCAATATATAAAAGATATATAACTATGTATCCAATATATAAAAGATATATAACTATGTATCCAATATATAAAAGATATATAACTATGTATCCAATATATAAAAGATATATAACTATGTATCCATTTTATAAAAGATATATAACTATGTATCCATTTTATAAAAGATATATCCAACATATAGAAGAAGTTTCTAGGTTACTATCAGGCTAATATAGTAGTATATATTGCCCATGAATCTAATTATTATTAAAGATGAGATAAATTAGTTTGGCCTTATGGAAGCTGCTTCTATTGTGATTTTATCATGTCATATTTAGTAGTGATTTTATTATGTCATATTTAGTAGTGATTTATCATGTCATATTTAGTGGTGATTTTATTATGTCATATTTAGTAGTGATTTTATTATGTCATATTTAGTAGTGATTTTATTATGTCATATTTAGTAGTGTACACGTATGCCGTCAAAAATGTTCGTATATGTTTGATATATTTTATTTTTTGGACACTGATAAAAGTTCAATTTATGTATTAATTATTCTCCCTAATTATCTATTTAACAAACTAAATTGTTATTTCGTTATGATATCTAATGGTTAAAATGATATAAAACTCACCAGTTGTACGACTGCAAATCTTTTGCAAACTTCCAAGTGTTTTAGTTGTCTGCTTTTATGGAAGAAATAATTAGTAATTTGCTAAAATGGTATGTCATTGCATATCAATTGAACTTACACTCAAAATGGCGAAATCCACAGCAGATATTCTTTGTACCAACTTCTTTGCGAACATTTTTGCTGCTTTGATATCACTCAATTATTTAGTTCAATTAGTTAATTTTAAACGACAAGTTGAATAAAAAAAAATTATATGAATACTAGTGTATTTTCCCGTTAAAAATAACGGGTCATCAATACCAATTTATTACCAGTTATTGAGTTATTTTTAATGAATTAAATTATTATAAATTTTCTGCATAATATGATTATTTTATAGATAAAATACATTTAAAAATTGAATAAAATCAGGGGAATTTAAATATCAAGTCAATATATTCCCGTGCGTATCATAGTTACATTCTTCATGATTAAAATCCGTGGTGTAAAAGCGGACACTAAATAAATAAATAAATAATAGATAATAGAACTTTCAAGTTATGAAATCTACAGCGTGAGTCTCATTTATTTTTAACTGAAAAAGAGATTCATTAAATTTCAGTAATTGTTATTAGAAATAACAATGAGCTGAACTTATTACATATTATAATAAATCACTGTAACTGGAAATGATTGATAATATGAATATACCATTTAAATTATGTTATTAAATAATCCTTATTAATATCTAGGTATATGTCTTAGATAAAGTTTATTAAAAGTTTCAGTTAATTTTTTAAATTAAAAGTGAGATGTAGAAAATATATGGTGGGGCCATAGAAGGGTAATAGGGAAATAGTTATTGTGGGTCGCCTCATCATTTATGGTGGGCCAACCAATATTTTCCTCTACTGCATAGGTATTTTCTATCCAAAATAAATCATATGCAGGTAAGTTCCGAGTTGAGGCTAGAACACACATCAGTGTTCTATCCGGTCCGTCTCCTCTCAGTGCTTCACTCTCAGTGAAAAAGTATATCGTTAGTTTAATTTCAATGGACACATTCACACAGTAGTGTGAATGTGTAAAAACATCACTGAGAGGAGCCAGAGCGGACAAAAACCTGACATGTGTTCAACATTTTCTGTTATATAAAAAAGTATACATTATTCATTATTTAACTTATAATTATTTTACTTGGTATCCATGATACCTGCATGTATCAGGAATACCAATTAAAATAAAAGTTGAATAATTTTCATTATAATATACTTATTTAAATATGATCCCAAATGTGGAACCGTCCGATAACTTGGAATTTACCCTAGCTACCATTCCACCAGATTTCCTAACACGGTAATTTTCTTTCTTTCATGGCTGCATTTTCCCGAATGTTTTCTACTGTTGAGGACATTACTTTTCATTCCTATGTTGACAAGAAGGATTCTGCAGACCTACGTAGCACAGTAGGCCCATTGAGCCTACTGTAGTCTGTATTTAGCCTACTGTAGGCTGTATTTAGCCTACTGTAGGCTCTATTTAGGACCAACAAACAGAAGCTTTTTGTTTCGGAAGATTGAAATGCTTTATATTTGGATGAAACTTGCACATTTCGACTGACAAATGAAATGGTGAATATAGATCTTCTTGTCATATGTCATAACTATTATACAATTATTGCAATATTTTAAACTTGAATTAAGGGTATTCTTTATTTAAATTTTATAGATTAAAAATATAATTACTTAAAAATGAACAATGCAAGGAATCAAAATAAGTGCTTAAACATTTAAGGCTTGTTCTCTCAGTGTTCTCTCAGTGTTTTATTTTTAGCACTGAGAGGACACGGTAATGTGTCCGTTCAATTTACTCTAAGGATCTATTTTTAATAGACACTGAAGCACTGAGAGGAGACGGATCGGATAGAACACTAATGTGTGTAAACAAGCCTTTATTGTCCCAAACAAATAGTCACGCAATTTTATTCATCAGCATGCGAGTTATTGAAGGGGCAATGTAAGATTAAGTTGGGATCAGTCTTCAATGACCAGTCCATTACCATCTCCATAAATGTACCATGTAATATAATTCCCATAAATGTAGGTTATTATAAGGTCATTCCCATGCAGCCAGAGTATTTCTTGTCATTTCTCATAACGTCAGGGCTTTAGAGAAAGATTTTCCAGGAGATTTTCTCGGCGTTACCTAAGTTACAAATTGGACTGGACAGTTAGGGGGCACAGGAGAGAAGGAGAGAAACCCTGCAAACATTTCCACATGTATACCATGTGGTTATGTCCACATTATAACAATGTGGTTACAATGTTGATTTTTGGAACCTTGGACGATATGTTATACATGTGGTTTTGCCACATGTATAACATATGGAATACACATGTTAACCATAGCAAAACCACATAACAGTACCATGTGCAACACATATCTGTACCATATGTTACCCATATCAGTACCATATGTTACCCATATCAATACCATATGTTACCCATATCTGTACCATATGTTACCCATATCAAAACCATATGTTACCCATATCAAAACCATATGCTACCCATATCTGTACCATATGTTACCCATATCAAAACCATATGTTACCCATATCAAAACCATATGTTACCCATATCAAAACCATATGTTACCCATATCAAAACCATATGTTACCCATATCAAAACCATATGTTACCCATATCAAAACCATATGTTACCCATATCAATACCATATGTTACCCACATCAAAACCATATGTTACCCATATCAAAACCATATGTTACCCATATCAAAACCATATGTTACCCATATCAATACCATATGTTACTCATATCAAAACCATATGTTACCCATATCAATACCATATGTTACCCATATCAAAACCATATGTTACCCATATCAAAACCATATGTTACCCATATCAAAACCATATGTTACCCATATCAAAACCATATGTTACCCATATCAATACCATATGTTACCCATATCAATACCATATGTTACCCATATCAATACCATGTGTAACATATATCAGTACCATGTGTAACACACATCAATACCATGTGTCAAGAAATCAAAAAGATCATACTAATTTTATTGCCATTTCTTACTTTACAGTACATAGTGTATATGTAATTCGCCAGTATATTATTTAGTTTAATGTTACATATTACTATATACAAATTAAATTGGAAGAAATGAGGAAAGAAATGAAGTGGTGTTTCCGGAATCGAACTGGGGTCCCTGTAGTTTGCTGTTGTTTTGAGTCTGCTACTTATACACTGAGCCATCCTGGACATGATAGAAGTAGCTTTTTAAAGTTATTATTAATAAATTTATATTCACTTTAGATGATTTACTTCACTTTAGAGCAGGGGTGGGCACATGTTGTGTTTTTCATTGCCGAAATATGGAATAACAGTGCCATTACCATTTTCTTTTCGTTTTTTAAATTTCAGGGGATACTGAGTAATTAAAATGAGAGGAAGGGGGAAAGATTTCATTGAAGTACGTACAATCGTACATATTTGGAACATAAATATTTGTAGTATATTTATTATTTGAATTAAAAGCAATTAATGAATGATACATAATTATACTTTTCTTTTTTTTTCACAATAAAAACAAAAATAAGTTGTTTTACATTCAAGTAATAAAAATTTAATAACTAATTCATAAAATCACAGGATAAATGACAATGGCTTCCCAACTTATTAAAAAAAAGGAATTAAAAATGTTTGTCACAAATTCTTACCAGCGTAAGAATAACTGATCTAGATAAAAAGAGTCAGAAGTAAAATTTTTAAACACCGGCACTACTTTAACAATAAACGAAAATTACCTTATTAACGTATAAAATTGACTATCAAAGTATCAAGGTAATTACAAACATTCTGTTCTTCAACTAGTTTACCATCCTCTTTTATATTATAAATCCTTGTAATTTATAAAGCAGTCATGGCTATAAATATTCTAAATTTTCTTTGGAAGAAAATAAAGAACCTTTTCTCTGGTGGGCACGAGTGCCGCTCTGAGTGCCAAAATAGCAATGAGTGCTGCATTTGCCCATGATATAAGAGTTGTATAGAAAACTAGCATTATCATGGCAGACTACATAAAATATTTTCTTTCTTTTTCAAATATATTCATTATTCAGTGTATTTATTTTTCAGTACTCTAAATATCAGAACGGATCACTACACATGACTTCATTAAAGAAAATTTATACTGGAAGAATTTTCATGGAATAAAACTAATTTACTATATAGATATTCATAGAAAACAAGGCAATTTGTGGCAAACTAAACTAAATATTTTCACTATAAAAGTTAGTTCGCTAAACAGGGTTCTACTAAACAGGATGGTTCACTATACAGGAGTTGACTATAGTGGAGATCTACTGTAATTATACAATAAATAGATTGATCGTCATCTTTCACATAATTGTATTTAGAGTTCAAAAGTAACAGAAGTTAACCATGTGTAATTTACCACATTACAACCACATGTCAATTACCATTTCAATAACAGATGCTAACCATGTGTAATTTACCACATTACAACCACATGTCAATTACCATTTCAATAACAGATGCTAACCATGCGTAATTTACCACATTAAAACCACTTGTCAATGACCATTTCAATAACAGATGTTAACCATGTGTAATTTACCACATTAAAACCACATGTTAATTACCATTTCAATAACAGATGTTAACCATGTGTAATTTACCACATTAAAACCACATGTTAATTACCATTTCAATAACAGATGCTAACCATGTGTAATTTACCACATTAAAACCACATGTCAATTACCATTTCAATAACAGATGTTAACCATGTGTAATTTACCACATTAAAACCACATGTCAATTACCATTTCAATAACAGATGCTAACCATGTGTAATTTACCACATTAAAACTACATGTCAATTACCATTTCAATAACAGATGTTAACCATGTGTAATTTACCACATTAAAACCACATGTTAATTACCATTTCAATAACAGATGTTAACCATGTGTAATTTACCACATTAAAACCACATGTCAATGACCATTTCAATAACAGATGTTAACCATGTGTAATTTACCACATTAAAACCACATGTCAATGACCATTTCAATAACAGATGTTAACCATGTGTAATATACCACATTAAAACCACATGTCAATGACCATTTCAATAACAGATTTTAACCATGTGTAATATACCACATTAAAACCACATGTCAATGACCATTTCAATAACAGATGTTAACCATGTGTAATTTACCACATTAAAACCACATGTCAATGACCATTTCAATAACAGATTTTAACCATGTGTAATTTACCACATTACAACCACATGCCAATTACCATGTTTTATGTTTATAATAAATATCTATAACATATGGTTTCAGTATGGTTTTAAACATGTGTTTATGATATTGCGTAACCACATGGTTAACATCTGTTATTGAAATGGTAATTAACATGTGGTTTTAATGTGGTAAATTACACATGGTTAACATCTGTTATTGAAATGGTAATTGACATGTGGTTTTAATGTGGTAAATTACACATGGTTAGCATCTGTTATTGAAATGGTAATTGACATGTGGTTTTAATGTGTTAAATTACACATGGTTAACATCTGTTATTGAAATGGTAATTGACATGTGGTTTTAATGTGGTAAATTACACATGGTTAGCATCTGTTATTGAAATGGTAATTGACATGTGGTTTCAACGTGGTAAATTACACATGGTTAACTTCTGTTATTGAAATGGTCATTGACATGTGGTTTTGATGTGGTAATTTACACATGGTTAACATCTGTTATTTAAGTGTTTTGGTTGTTTCAATGTGGATGATACATCTTAAAAACGTATTGCCATATTATAACCATCCAACCACATGGCATCCATGTGTATGCCATGTGGAAATGTTTGCAGGGAAGGTGAGGGTTAAGGAGAGAATGAACGAATGGTGAGGGTTATGAAGAGGAGGTCAGAAGAAGAGAAAGAGAGGAGGGTGAGAGAAAAGGAAAGAAGGAAAGCATAGTAATTGTGGCGCGGAATAATAATGAAAGCGATATAAAAATTGAGCATTATTGAGTTAAAGAAATCGAAAAGAAAAGATACTTCCCTTCATCAGTTAAAATGTTCAAACCCAAAATAAATAAGTCGATTCAAATTTGATATTATTGCTAAAAAAATTATCTACATTTTCCTTTGTTAACCAATATTCTTTATAAAATTTAATTAATAAAACGAAGGTAAGTTCAGAAATAGCAGAAGGTTATCAGATATGAAACTGTCCGATAATTGCCCTGCATAGAACTTAACCCAATATTGCACATCTTGTATAACGCTCACCAAAACACTTGAACATTGATCTGTTTCTGTGATAGCTACCTTATAGTGACTTTCTTCTTATCTTCAATAAGCTTAACAACTTATTCTTATCTCTCTTGAGATAAGGATGTGATAAAGTTGAATCATCGTTACTAATCATCTCTGCACTTAACCCTAATGAGTTTGACTATCAGAATGAACGGGAAGGTTTGAGCATGTGTTTAAAAAACACGCCTTATTCATAAACTTACGGTACTGTATTTTTACAAGTTGTTAGAATATATACTAAACTTATTTGTACCAAATTTCAAGCAAAAAAATATTTAAAACATATAAGGTGAAAAAAATACATAGGTATAAAAGACATTGTCAACTGAGAGAGAATAGCTGTGATTGGGTGGAGTGTGACCTAGAAAAAAAAAACGTCAAATTCATTAGGGTTGATATACATGCTATGAGTCGTAATGATTAAATAAATATGGAAATAAAACATTCAAGTAAAAGTATTTGATTTAACTGTACATTCTCTATATTCTTCTTGTTTTTTAAAAATATTGTTTTTTGAAAAAGAAAACGAAAATGACCTAACATCAAAATATGATTAATGCGAACGTGCGGGAGAAGTTCTTTTTGATTTCATCTTTAAAAATATTCAGATATGTGTTTGTGGAAATACATTTTGATGTTGTTTTTTGTATTATTATAGATTAATGTAACTCATGTAGAACACCGGGGGCAGTGAAAGGTTACGATCTATAAAATGATTACTATAAGTTCTCAAATCCACGAACAAGAAGTTATTTAATATATCCTTCAATAATTGAACATAAAAATTGTTTATAAAAGACGTTTGAAAAGTTGAAACAACTGAACAATTCGATTGCAAATTAATTTTAAAAAGAAGTTAAAATGAAAGATGTTTGAAACAGTTCGAAAAGAATATAAGGAAAGTTCTAAAAAATCGTTATAGACAATAAAAGCGTAGAACACTAATGCTAACACTCTTTTAACTCACTGACAGTGTTACACTGAGACTTTGGAAGCTACTGACTATTGGGTGTCTATAACCGGTCTGATTGTTTGACTAAAGAGATAATGACCTTGTGACGTCAAAAAAGTATAAATAGGTATGAAATGGTATAAATAGGTATAAATAGGTATTAATAGGTATAAAAAGGTATGAAAAGGTATAAAAAGGTATAAATAGGTATAAATAGGTATAAATAGGTATGCATTGGAACAAATAGGTTTAAATAGGTATATAAATAGGAATGAATAGGTAAAATAGGTATGAATAGTTATAAATTGTAAATACAGGAAATAAATAAATATAATTAGGTATACAGTCGAAGAACATAGTATCTGTGATGATTTCAGCACAGTTTAATAATTTCCAGAAGGAACGTAACTAACTGTAATGCTTGTATATATGTTGAAATTTCGGGTACACGACGAACAATCGAAATAGTAAACCTTTTCCGCTGCTTCAATCTGTTTTGAATTTTTCGTGAACTTGACCTTGTCGTTCGACCAGATTGCTTCCAAAATCTAATCAAATGAATCGTGGATTTTCAATAAAATGGTTCCACCAAATTTCAGATAATTTGGTTGAATACTTTTGAGTTATGCAAATGAAGAGATAACTGATAATTCATGACAACAAGTTAACAGATAAATAAATATTGATCAAAAAATAACCTTCTGCTATTTTGTGAAGGTATTTAGAAAAAAGTTATTTGTGAAATATGTAAGCATCACCAGAGCGACTCTTTTCACTGATAGTACATCATCACAGTGACTCTTTTCTCTGATAGTACATCATCACAGTGACTCTTTTCTCTGATAGTACATCATCACAGTGACTCTTTTCTCTGACAGTACATCATCACAGTGACTCTTTTCTCTGATAGTACATCATCACAGTGACTCTTTTCACTGATAGTACATCATCACAGTGACTCTTTTCTCTGATAGTACATCATCACAGTGACTCTTTTCTCTGATAGTACATCATCACAGTGACTCTTTTCCCTGATAGTACATCATCACAGTGACTCTTTTCTCTGATAGTACATCATCACAGTGACTCTTTTCACTGATAGTACATCATCACAGTGACTCTTTTCTCTGACAGTACATCATCACAGTGACTCTTTTCTCTGATAGTACATCATCACAGTGACTCTTTTCTCTGACAGTACATCATCACAGTGACTCTTTTCTCTGATAGTACATCATCACAGTGACTCTTTTCCTGATAGTACATCATCACAGTGACTCTTTTCTCTGATAGTACATCATCACAGTGACTCTTTTCACTGATAGTACATCATCACAGTGACTCTTTTCTCTGATAGTACATCATTACAGTGACTCTTTTCTCTGATGGTACATCATCACAGTGACTCTTTTCTCTGATAGTACATCATCACAGTGACTCTTTTCTCTTATAGTACATCATCACAGTGACTCTTTTCACTGATAGTACATCATCACAGTGACTCTTTTCTCTGATAGTACATCATCACAGTGACTCTTTTCTCTTATAGTACATCATCACAGTGACTCTTTTCTCTGATGGTACATCATCACAGTGACTCTTTTCTCTGATAGTACATCATTACAGTGACTCTTTTCTCTGATAGTACATCATTACAGTGACTCTTTTCTCTGATAGTACATCATCACAGTGACTCTTTTCTCTGATAGTACATCATCACAGTGACTCTTTTCTCTGATAGTACATCATTACAGTGACTCTTTTCTCTGATAGTACATCATTAAAGTGACTCTTTTCTCTGATAGTACATCATCACAGTGACTCTTTTCTCTGATAGTACATCATCACAGTGACTCTTTTCTCTGATAGTACATCATCACAGTGACTCTTTTCTCTGATAGTACATCATTACAGTGACTCTTTTCTCTGATAGTACATCATTACAGTGACTCTTTTCTCTGATAGTACATCATTAAAGTGACTCTTTTCTCTGATAGTACATCATCACAGTGACTCTTTTCTCTGATAGTACATCATCACAGTGACTCTTTTCTCTGATAGTACATCATCACAGTGACTCTTTTCTCTGATAGTACATCATCACAGTGACTCTTTTCTCTGATAGTACATCATCACAGTGACTCTTTTCTCTGATAGTACATCATCACAGTGACTCTTTTCTCTGATAGTACATCATCACAGTGACTCTTTTCTGTGATAGTACATCATCACAGTGACTCTTTTCTCTGATAGTACATCATCACAGTGACTCTTTTCTCTGATAGTACATCATCACAGTGACTCTTTTCTCTGATAGTACATCATCACAGTGACTCTTTTCTCTGATAGTACATCATCACAGTGACTCTTTTCTCTGATAGTACATCATCACAGCGACTCTTTTCTCTGATAGTACATCATCACAGTGACTCTTTTCTCTGACAGTACATCATCACAGTGACTCTTTTCTCTGCTAGTACATCATCACAGTGACTCTTTTCTCTGGTAGTACATCATCACAGTGACTCTTTTCTCTGATAGTACATCATCACAGAAACTCTTTTCTCTGATAGTACATCATCACAGTGACTCTTTTCTCTGATAGTACATCATCACAGTGACTCTTTTCTCTGATAGTACATCATCACAGTGACTCATTCACAAATCTTGGTATCATAGATGCATAAGAATATTAAATATCATATAATTCATATTACATCAATATTGTCTATATATTTAACGTAACATGAATCTACTATTGAAATAGAAAGATCTTCTTAGATGTTTGTGTGTTCGCCACAAACGAAAAATGTGAAGATTTGAACATCGACTGTGAGAAAAATTTGGAAAGTAGTGAGTTGGTAAAAGTTTTGAAATGTGTTTCTACAAAAGAAAACTTGTTTGCAAACCTCTAAGGTGACATAGAAGAGTAAAGGTAACATCTAAGGTGACATAGAAGAGTAAAGGTAACATCTAAGGTGACATAGAAGAGTAAAGGTAACCTCTAAGGTGAAATAGAAGAGTAAAGGTAACATCTAAGGTGAAATAGAAGAGTAAAGGTAACCTCTAAGGTGAAATAGAAGAGTAAAGGTAACCTCTAAGGTGAAATAGAAGAGTAAAGGTAACCTCTAAGGTGAAATAGAAGAGTAAAGGTAACCTCTAAGATGAAATAGAAGAGTAAAGGTAACCTCTAAGGTGAAATATAGGTGTTTGGTTTCATTCAAACAAATTTCTACTTTAAAATCAGTTCAAACGGTTGCGATGATTTTATTGGGAAAACTTCAAGCGATAATCGGTGGTAAAATCTTTTGTTTAGGAAGTTCTTGCGTTCTGAAAATAGTATGACTGTTTTGAGGTACTTAAAAGAATTTTCGAAACTAATTTTGTAGCTTTTTTGCCATCGTTTGGGTATAGGGTAAGTTCTAATTTATCGAACGGTTCCACTTTTTCGATCATAAAAAACATAATGTAACATTAATTCTATCTCGTTTTTTTTTAATTTGGATCCATGATAATATCATTAATACCATTTAATTAAAGTTTAAATATTTAGTATTATAGACTTTTTCCTATCGTAATATTCCAAAATGCAAAACTATCCTATAACTCGGAATTTAACCTAACTTTATTATACTTAAAGTAGTAAGTTTATGGGCCCAGAGAATGTTAAGATGAGACTACATTAAATATTCTATGGCCCCATTTTTATCTTCTATGGCCCCGTTATAATATTCTACCCGAGTAAATTTGAATACTTTTTCTGATATTTCTCAACAGTTTCAGTGAACTCAGCTTTAAATGTTTCTTCTCTTTAATTTATTTAACAGCTGGTGAGGAAAATTTAAATTAATTCATTCGTTGAATATATTAAATATATTTAGTAAGGTTAACTAAATAAAAATTATAAATGATAGGTAAAATTAATGAAAAATATTTCTAAACTGGAATAAAATATCACAGTGGAGAAAAAATAATCTATTCAAAATAAAAGTATTTCTTAGGTTAATCCGCAGGGTGTCATTTGTGAGACGGAAATTGAATGCTGAAAGTGAAATAAAAGTCTTGGTGAAAGTAAAGTAGAACAGGTCTGAGCCGATTGTAAATTTAAAACAATTCATAAAACGTATCTTTTGATTCAGCTAACGTTCCATTATTCGAACGCTTATTATGCGGGTTTTGGTCATCTTTAGATAATAGGTTCATGTATAAGAAAAAATTTCTCTTTCCCATTTATCATGTACATTGACCTAGAAAGTCCTCTTCAATTAGTGAGAATTCTATCAATAAAATAGGTAACGGGTGATCGTAAGTCACAGCACTAAAATCTAATTGGCAATACACCAGCCCCATTTCACGCACTGGGTTCAGACAGAGAATGAAGGTTGCAGCAACACTTTGTCAGCTGACTCGACATCCAGACAACATGAGAGTTTCTCAAGATTCGGTGTAGTGGAAGATGCAGTGAGATGTTAACAAGGAGATGCACATGAAGATTATATGGCCCTCTCGAGTGGCTTGGGTAGTCATGAATCCAATTGAATAATCGGGTCTTGACCGGTCACTATGTATTGTAGATGTACCGTGTCACAGACCACTCAATATCATTGTCCCTATGTACTGGAAAGTAGTGCTATGTAAGTATTGTCCCTATGTACTGGAAAGTAGTGTTTTGTAAGCATTGTCCCTATGTACTGGAAAGTAGAGCTATGTAAGTATTGTCCCTATGTACTGGAATGTAGTGCTATGTAAGTATTGTCCCTATATACTGGAATGTAGTGTTCTGTAAGTATTGTCCCTATGTACTGGAAAGTAGAGCTATGTAAGTATTGTCCCTATGTACTGGAAAGTAGTGCTATGTAAGTATTGTCCCTATGTACTGGAAAGTAGTGCTATGTAAGTATTGTCCCTATGTACTGGAAAGTATAGTGTATAATTATAATTATGCACTGGAAAGTATAATTCTGATAGCAGTCTGTGACCGTGTGCGGGAAACTTGAATATTATAGTGTGTGCCTGTTTTGAATGTAAATAAATATACAGATTTGAACTGACGGAATATTATCTTCAATTTCCTTTAGACACTGTTATGTAGCTCGTAAAAGATTAGACGATGATCCCACTTAAATCATCTCAATAAAGCATAATACACAATATCTAACTCCATATTATTGTTGCAGACTAAGAAGCCTTGCCTAGCTTAAACCATAATGGATTTGCTTTACAGGTTTCTCAATCAAATACATAAACAAGGAAGGTAACTATTATGTTTGAATTGGCTTAATTGATTGCTTTGATTTATTACGTAAATACATGCAAGATATTCTCATGCAATGTAGCAGTGGTTCTTTATAATCATTAGAATTGCTTTGGAGAAGTTTAAGCCTATTACAATTGACGCAATAAACATTTCCAATAACTAGGCTAATAGTATATGTAATACTAGCGTTAAATTTGCTTACATGGTAAGCTCATATAAATAACTATATTGATGTGCTCCTTGAAATTGTAGTTCCTTAGAATGGGCTCCCCTTTTAATCTTCTATGGCCCCACCGTAACTTTCCCTCTTATTCTTCTATAGCTCCACCCACAGACTACTCTATAACCATAGAGTATAGTCTGTGCCCCACCATAACTATATGGGATTAACTAAGTTCACAGATTGACATGCTCTACTTAATTCAATCAGCTTCTTTGCGGCTTATAACATCTTACCAGATTTTCTGACACTATCTCATATATAAGGGACTGCGAGGTGATAAAGTCCCAAACTTCTTGAGGAAATGTTGAGCTTTCTTCTCCCAAAGAGGTACGTAAGAGGAATATATGCGATTTATCACCCCATGATATATCCTAAGAGAGGCTCAGATATAGCACATATCACCGCCATGATCTCCTTCCTCCTAAAGATAATCCGGAAAATGCGTCTGAAAGTTTTACTCGAACGGCCAGACGATTGAATCCGAATAGACGACCAAAGTAGGCCTTCGAATTGGAACTTTCGATAGCGATGGATGGTTATTAAAGAAGAATTGGAACTTGAGAATGCACTTCGATCGCGCGATCTAATATTTGGAAGAACCTGAAATATCTTGGTTTTAAGATATGGGATTTTCGCTCTAATTATTATTTGCAGTCTCACTTATTTATCTCGGGTATTTAAATTTGGTTTCAAGTGAGATTTTATGTTGAAAATGCTCAAATAAAATTCCATCGATGGTGATGTTGAAATGAAATATTCGGGTGAATTTGTTCTATCATATAATTCTTAGAAGGGATACCGTTCTTTACAATTTATTATACCACTTGAAAACGAATTATTGAAGATTATTCACCCAAGAGCTCCAGGAAATATCTTTTCAATAAATCTCAAGTAGTTGAGTAACCTTCTTCACGCAAATGATTCTGAGAAAGAATTTATTTAGCCATGATATGAATATAGTGAATTATATACTGGTGCTGGTTAAGATCAACCTACATGTTCCTATTTAAAATTGTGATACACATAAAAAATAGTCTTCTAAAAGCTCCCCTCTACTCTAAATTAAAAACATTCTAGAAATGTTTTAAAATTGTAGAGCTAAGGTTAAATAACATATCACAGTTAACAGAAAAGAAATGGATCACGTATTTGCTTCGTAATTAATTTTGACGCTCAATTGTCACTCTCCGACTTTTGAATTAAATTTGATAGAAGAGCAGGAAAGGAGGGCGAACTTTTTATAATAAAATAGGTACCTAATGTTTAATAGGGTACTGGTATTCAGGTAGCGGTATAGGTAGCATTAGGTCCAAATTTCTAGAGCATCGAAACTCTATATTTGTTCGATTGGAATTCAGGGGGTAGAAATAGAATCACAAATTAAATGAAATATCATAATAGAAATATAGACTAAAATTCGAAATGGTTTGCAGTCTCACAATCAGTAATCTTAGATATAATGAATAGAGAAATAGAAAAATAGAGTAGGGACCTTTAAGGGTTAAGATGAGTTATTAGGTATATCGATAGAGAAGATGAAAATGAGAGGAGCTCCATGCCCAATGAAATAAATCTTTTCGTCTCTATTTATTTTAAATGATATTCGCACTGTGTATCGATCATAGTTTAATTAGTTAGTCTAATGTAGGATTGTATTAAATATACTCTTAGTTACAAATTGTAATATATAACTAAAACCAACCAGGCACCGCCAGCCATGTCAATACTTTTGCAGTCTTTCAAACCTGGTGAGCGGTAATCTCGCGACAGTGATTGATTACATTTATTCAGTAGATCTAAACTAAACCGGCACCGAATTCCTGATTCATTTTCAAATATATTAATTATTATATCAATTAAGTAAAATCATAATCAGCACTTATATATCACATATATATTTTCCATTCAAATCTGTATGCGGAAAATAATTCTAATTTTACTTCAGGAATAATCAGTCGTACCGAATTTAGAACGGAAGTTAAAACTTCGTGATCCGTCACACCGACAAATTCAGACCAATTTAGATGGCTTTGCTGAACTTCCTTCCATCTAAATATAGTCTATCAATTTAGATAGGTACCACCGAGTCAATCTCCGGTACATCAAAGAACTGCCCACCATTCATCATGGACCAAGTTTGCCTGAAAGAGTTACTATAGATGAGCAAAAAGAAGAAAAAGGGATCCATGGACCAACTTAGGGAGGTATTTTGCCCACAGGTTAATTGGGAGTCGGGAAGAGGATATGTAGAGGCTAATGAAACTGCTAGTGGTACTATCGGAGAAAAGAGTCACTGTGATGATGCACTATCGGAGAAAACAGTCACTGTGATGATGTACTATCAGAGAAAAGAGTCACTGTGATGATGTACTATCAGAGAAAAGAGTCACTGTGATGATGTACTATCAGAGAAAAAAGTCACTGTGATGATGTACTATCAGTGAAAAGAGTCACTGTGATGATGTACTATCGGAGAAAAGAGTCACTGTGATGATTTACTATCAGAGAAAAAGAGTCACTGTGATGATGCACTATCGGAGAAAAGAGTCACTGTGATGATGTACTATCAGAGAAAAGAGTCACTGTGATGATGTACTATCAGAGAAAAAAGTCACTGTGATGATGTACTATCAGTGAAAAGAGTCACTGTGATGATGTACTATCGGAGAAAAGAGTCACTGTGATGATTTACTATCAGAGAAAAAGAGTCATTGTGATGATGTACTATCGGAGAAAAGAGTCACTGTGATGATGCACTATCGGAGAAAAGAGTCACTGTGATGATGTACTGTCAGAGAAAAGAGTCACTGTGATGATGTACTGTCAGAGAAAAGAGTCACTGTGATGATTTACTATCAGAGAAAAAGAGTCATTGTGATGATGTACTATCAGAGAAAAGAGTACCTGTGATGATGTACTACCAGAGAAAAGAGTCGCTGTGATGATGTACTATCAGAGAAAAGAGTCCCTGTGATGATGTGCTATCAGAGAAAAGAGTCACTGTGATGATGTACTATCAGAGAAAAGATCGTCACTGTGATGATGTACTATCAGAGAAAAGATCGTCACTGTGATGATGTACTATCAGTGAAAAGAGTCACTGTGATGATGTACTATCAGTGAAAAGAGTCACTGTGATGATGTACTATCAGAGAAAAGAGAAACTGTGATGATGTACTATCAGAGAAAAGAGTCACTGTGATGATGTACTAACAGAGAAAAGAGTCCCTGTGATGATGTACTATCAGAGAAAAGAGTCACTGTGATGATGTACTATCAGAGAAAAGATCGTCACTGTGATGATGTACTATCAGTGAAAAGAGTCACTGTGATGATGTACTCTCAGAGAAAAGAGTCACTGTGATGATGTACTATCAGAGAAAAGATCGTCACTGTGATGATGTACTATCAGAGAAAAGAGTCACTGTGATGATGAACTATCAGAGAAAAAAGTCACTGTGATGATGTACTATCAGAGAAAAGAGTCACTGTGATGATGTACTATCAGAGAAAAAAGTCCCTGTGATGATGTAATATTTTGTTAATATTTTCAATGAAAATATTAACACTATTTTTTAAATTTAGAAAGAAAATATTAGAAACAGTCTTAATTTATTTGTTCATTTCTGCCATCTGCAAAATTATATCCTAAAATCTCCAAAAAATAACAATGAATTTTACGTAATATTAAACTCTATTTCTCCTTTAATAACACTTTTTAATCAAGGAAGTTCAAAGCGACTACGAGACACCAAATGAAAATAACTCCATTCAACAGGTTTTTCAATTATGGTTATAATCTAATTTAAGAACCTCCTCAAGATTTGCAGTAACTTATTTATTCAAACGAAATGGATTTTAATGTTACATCATTTATACTTAGTATAAAATGGGTAGCTAGTTATAATATTTGTGAATTAGTTAAAAAATGGGACATTGAATATTTAATTTGTTCTCCTTTTTAACAGGTACTTGGATAATTCGTCGCCGGACGATTCGTTGCCGATTGAAAATAAAAGAGATATACAATAATTTATAATCTAATCTATAACTTTTATGAAATTACCAAAAAAAATAGTAAATATAAAGTAATATTCTTATTATAATACAATTTTTTCTGAGCTGATCACGATTGCAAATATATTTTTTTTATATAAAATGAAAACAAAAAGATTATATATCAAATGCTCATGTCGACAGTAGAGAAAAACAAAGTATTAACTAACATTGCTAAATTGTAGCAAAGAAAATTTTATAATTCATGTATAAAATAACGGAAAAAAACTAAACTGTAAAACAATGTTAGCTGTACTTTCTCTTTGTTGGCAGTTCAAACCATTGATACATTATTGCCATGTCAATAGTATAACAAAGAAAAGTAACAAATTATGTTAAAATTTTGCAACAATATTTTATTTGTTATTCGTTACTTTATTATATAAATATTATATTATTATTTTCCATATCACAATTATTTCAGATTTGAGATATGAAGAATAAGGAAATTTAGTCAAAATTTGTGAGCAATGGCCTACAAAAAAAAATATATTATCATTTGCATCGTAATGGATGATGACATTTAAGATAAGTTTATTCTTATCCTGCATTTTCTCTTTTGATAGATTTAGGCACTTTGAGGATGTCAATGAAATTAACCATTTGCTTGATTTTCCTCTCTATTCAAATTTAAAGCATAAATGAAAACACACAAATTTGGATGAATTCTATTAAGCAAACCATTCAATGACGAGTAGAATGATAGTACTATCTTTTTTAATAGAAATATTATAATGAAAAATAGAACTATACTTATTAATGTTATTTGTGGTTAATAGTATATTATAAGGAATAAATGCATTAAACCAACCACAAATTTTGTTGAAAAAAATTGACTCCCTTCAAATGAATCCACTTCCACCAATTATTATATCTTTATTATAAATTATATCTCTTTTATTATCAATCGGCGACGAATTTCCCGTACACGAATTAACGCTACTATTAACAGGTGGGCGCATATATCCCTTCACGACCGGAATTAACTCCTAAAAAGCAAACATTTTATAAACTACTTCTAATGTGTCTAGTTAATAATAAATAGTTAATAAATGTACTCATTTTAGTTAGTTTTCCAATTTCATGATTTTTTTTATATATTTGACGCAATAGTCACATGTTGGCATTTATTTATTTATATTCTTGTTATTCGCATAACTCAAAAAGAATTCAACCAAATTGCCTGAAATTTGGTGAGAAAATTGGTCATTACCCAGGAACAACTTTGTTAGATTTTGGAAGCGAACGGGTCAAATGTCAAGGTCATTCAGAACTCAAGGATTATTGGATGGTCACGGCCATTTAAATGCGGAAGTGAAGGTATGTGCTCTTCTAGTGTCCGTTATTATTCTAGTTATTGAGTTATAAGCAATTAAAATTCAGTTTTCAGAGATGTATTATCTTAGAATCAGATTGTGTATTATTTATAGTAGATTTTCGTGTTTTATCGCTACTTGATATGAAATCTGAGAACATTCAAAACTGTGTTATAGTTAATAAAAAAAACATTTCTTCCACCGCCACAATGAAATGAAGTGGAGGCTGGCGTAGATGATTGGGGTTGAAGAATTATTGTATGTTGACAAGATGATTTATTTGTTGTAAAGAGTTATGTGTATGTTTCTTAAAATGTCACATGTGAATAATAAGAAAAAGATGCTGTAGAAGTACCAGCTTTGGAGAATAATTTTCTCCCCCCCCTCCTACCCTAAGGTGGAATAGGAGGGGGAAGTGACTGTAATGAGTTTAATGTATTATACCTATGAGTTTCAATTACACTTTTGCATTGTTATCATATATCAAGAAAAGTGTGGATCATGAAGGAAAATTATCCTATGGAGAAATGGAGTCGAATTTTCTTACAAGTTAACTATAAATTTCACAATATCCTATAGTTATAGATAAGAATTTCATCATAATATAGAAAATTTAGGGGGGTTGAGGTACCCCCACCACCCGGTGCATAATGTAATTAATATAGTCAGTTACTAATAGGCTTAATCTTCTATGGCCCCACCATAACCATTAACTGTCATAAAAGATTAAAGGAGCGATTCAAAAAAAAAAAAACATCAAAAACCCAAAACAAAATACTACAAGACCAAGCACCTGAAATAAACACAAATGAAACCACACTACCCCGACACACACGCAGACAACTTGCACAACTCAGAACAAATAAATCCCCACTACTACACAGCTACCTACACAAAATATCACCTGACACACACACATCACCAAACTGTCCACTCTGCAAAACACACACACACAACACCATACACCTCTTTAACTGCCCCAATCTCCCAACCTCTCTCACTCCTTTGGAGCTCTGGACTGACCCTGTGGGGGTGGCGCCCCTGATCGCCGAGTGGGGGGTCCTCCTGGGATTGTAGGTGGGAGGAGAAACCCCAAACACCACACACAAATATACAAAACCTCACACCTCCACCCTGGCCCTGGGCTTGGTTGCCCGCAGCATCGCTGGGGTGGGCGGTACCCCTCCCTACTGGCGGGGTGGCTCGGCGCGGGTTGGCGGGCCGTGAGAGCAGTGAGAGCGGACCCCACTCCCATGTGTCGGGAGTGGGGAGGGGTCGACATCATCATCATCATCAGCGATTCCCATACATAATCATCTACGGCCCACCATATTATCTCTCTCTATTGGTTATGTGCTTCAAATCATCGATTTCAACATGCTTTATAATCATTTATTATCATAATAATCATATTCACTCTCAGTTTCACAAATCAATTAATTATATATTTGCTCGACACATCATTAATATTATTTCAAACATTGATTTATAACAATCTTCGATATTATTTCTATTGTTTGTTTTGTGGTCATTATAGCGATGCAATCTGATATGCAGATATAATATTCATTGTTATGATATAACACAGCGTGCAATAATATGCTTTCTCTATACGGATCAATAAATGGTATTGCTTATATTTAATACACTGCTGCAAACAAACAGAGTGGTTACGAATTGATGCAAAAAACTCTTCGATTCATATATTATTCAAAATATCAATTTCGATGACTGCATTTCATAGGTAAACTAGATTATGTGCACTCGGTAGAGCGCATACCTTCGCCGCCGCTGCGACTTGTTCTCTCCCAAAATCTAATAAACTGGTAACTGGATAATAACCAATCGTCCCACCAAGTTTTACGCAATATGGTTCAATACTTTTTGAGTTAATGAGTTATAAATGACCTTGACCTTGACTTTTGACCGGATCGCTCCCAAAATTATACCAGATGGTTCCTGGACATTGACCAATTGTACCCTCAAATTTCAGACAATTTGGTTGAATACTTTTTGAGTTATTGAGTTACAAATGGCTTTGACATTGATCTTTGACCCGATTGCCTCCAAAATCTGATATAATAGTTTGTGTACATTGACCAATCGTTCCACTAAGTTTTATGCAATATGATAAAATACTTTTTGAGTTATAAATGACCATGACCTTGACTTTTGACCGGGTCGATCCTAATATTCTACCAACAGGTCACTGGGCGTGGACCAAGTGTTTCACCAAATTTGAGGCAATTTGGTCGAACACTTTTTCAGTTGAGCGAATAACAAGATGACAAATAAATAAATATAAAATAAACGACGAGTAAAATATGACCTTCCTACATTCTGCGAAGGTAATAATATATAAGATAGAAGCAAATGCATTGCAAGTTGTACACATCTGCTCTCGTGGAATTTCTTCCCATTCCACTCGAAATTTTGCTTTGGGTGACTCGAGAAAAATATTAACCCTACTGAGTTTAATGTGTGTCACACTCCACTCAATCACATCTCTGCTCTCTTAGTGCATGCATTTATTTCTCATAATACAATGAGACATTACATTATGTTCAATGTTTTTATTGAAATTTGGTACACATTAGTTAAGAATATATACAAACAGCCTGTAAAAAGTACAGCACCATAGGTTTAAAAATAAGATATGTGCTTCTTAAACAGATAGTTGAGCCTTCCCATACATTCTGATAGTCAACCTCATTAGAGTTAAGAGTAGTTGAGACCCTTTTCTCCAAAATTGACAGTAACAGAGATTAAGATCTGGCCTTGTTGACCAGACATCTTTTTCTATGAAGGATGGAATACTCTTTTGATTCTTGGTATGGAGTCCTGTTAGAGACTCCTCTGTGAACTCTAATGTATTCTTTAGCGCATGGTAGCCACTACGATTCCAGAATGAAAAATGTGTACAATTTACACTGCTGTACAAATTTGCCTCCTCAATGCACAGATGACGGAGAATCATCCAGTTGCCATCACTGAGGCCCAGACCATCACAGACTGGGAATATTTACGTCTCGTCACAATCCACACCTTTGGCTGAATTTGAGGAACTCCAAACTCAATCAATTTGTTGGTTGAAAACTTCATGAATGCCAATTTTCTTCTCATCAGTGAACACCAAGTTAGGGGGTGTTTCTTCCGTTAACTTATTCAGGATGACGTCTTATAGCTCACGTCTCTGATGATGTCAGTATATTTCAGCGTTTTGAATGATTTAGTTTCACGATTTTCTTTCAGCACTCGAATTAATGAGATTTTGTTAAACTGTTTCCGCAGTCAGTTTAAGATGCCATTGTGGTGCATTCTAACGCAGATTTTGTCGCATATTTCTGAGAAGCCTTTTCGTGTATACGCTTTGTTTTTATACTAACCCAGATTAAAAATTATAGTTTGGCCATAGAATATTAAGAGTGTTCCCCCATTTAATCTTCTATGGCCCCACCATTACTTTCTCTCCATAACTTTCTGGAGATCTGAGTTCGATTCTATTTGAATTGAATTCTTCAATATTGCAATTTTCGTGGCCGGTAAATTCCACAGCGGAAAGTTCCCCCGCGGAAAGTTCCACCAGGAAGATTTATGATTTTTATTTGTGTGTCTGTGGTTTCAGGTCGAAGTTTGTTAATGTACCGCAATTAATTTACCTGCTTAAGGTACGTTTTGCATGCAGCGATTGTTGCGATCATCACACAGCAATGATCGCCTAGCAATAGGAATACATTGAAATAGTATTCAGCTAAAATCACTCGTTACAAAACAGCCCCGTAGGAATACCACTGAACTAGTGCTCAGTGATAATCGCCTGGCGATGATCCTTGAGCAATGATCGAAACAATCGCTGCATGCAAAACGTACCTTTAACTCTATTTTCAAAATTTAGTCGAAACACATCATATCTAAACTTTATTTTGTAATAGTTTCAATAGAGATTATTATACAGTTACATAAAGTTTCAGCTTTGTAATTTTTCTTTTCATATTGAAATATATCGATACTAATTAAACATTATATTTCAGTACGTGTCAAATTGATTCTTTAATTCCACCTTTTATCGTCGCTGATTTAATTTGTAATATATCTTCGTACATTTAAAAACTTGGGTGATAGATAACATTTTTATATAAAATATAATCTATAAAACTTGTAACATAAATAAAATTTATGTTACAAATATTATCCTTAATTTCAGTTTCAACAAATATATGTTCAAATCAAACGGAATCTGAATTGTTGGTCACTGGGGCAGTGGAACTTTATTGTTGAATTTCCACGATTTAAATTTTATATAAAATTTAATTGATACATAATATTTAAAAGATCTTTTGATCTGTCTATTATTTCGTATGTTCGCCTTAGTTTATCTCGTATTTCTTGGCTTAACATGATATATTCTTATAATTTCTTGAATTTTTAACTAATGAAATGTTGTTCGGTTACCACAAAAAAAACATTTTACTTTAAATCAGTTAATATTAAATGTTATACCTTCTGTAAATGAAATCTAATATCTTGCGGTGGAATGTTCCGTGGTGGAATTTTCCGGCGGTGGAATATTCCGTGGTGGAACTTACCAGCGGTGGAACTTACCTGGTGGAACTTTCCGTGGTGGAATTTTCCGCGGGAGAATTTACCTAGAACCGCAATTTTAATCACTGTTCGAAACTCTTAGCTAAATGCATCACTATTATTTGAAAAAAAAAACATGTAAACGAAATAATGTATGATTTAAGGCTTGTGCACACATGTCAGTTTTCTGTCTATTCCAGCTCCTCTCAGTGATTTCTTTATTACTGAGAGGATCCGGTACTGTGTGAGTGTCCGTTGAAGTTAAAGTAACGATAGATATTTTCATTGACTCTGAAGCACTGAGAGGAGACGGATCAGATAGAACACTGATGTGTGTGAACAAGCCATAAATTAGTCTATTTAAAACCATAACATAATGCTGTGAACACAATGCAAAAGATTTCAAAGCAGAAGACAGACAGGCCCCTGGACAGTGTTTGATAAATATTGTAACCATTTTTATGGCAACAATTAAACCGACTCACTGCAGTCACTCATAGGATATGAAACTAAAAGTAACTAAAATCTGACATAATTCGTATTTAAAATAGAGTGACTATTATTATTGTGGCTTTGAATCAAAGTGACAGTGATTGACGTAACTAAATTATAGAGTACGGAATGGAGGGAGATATGACTGTAATAAACGCAAAGTAATTGTAGTGAATACCAGACTAACGATACTTCTATTGTACTAGGTGGTGAATTTATTGAAGGTAGTAAACTTATTTGAGGTAATAAATATATTGAAGGAAGTAAATTTATTGTAGGTAGTAAATCTTTTGCACGTAGCCAGAACAAACATGAGTATAGCGTCACACTTAGCAAGAACAAACATGAGTATAGCGTCACATTTAGCCAGAACAAACATGAGTATAGCGTCACACTTAGCAAGAACAAACATGAGTTCTAACAATAAAGGGAAGCATCACAATGGGCTGGGATCCAATTAGCTGTAAACGCTTCCAACCTGAAGGCAATTCCAAATTCAATAATTAATAGAATTTGGAAATCTCCTGAGTATTTATCCATGAATATCATAACCCTACAGGAATAATGAATTGAATACTTAATTGGACATACACTGTAGATAGAGAGGCCTGTAGACACTGTATGTAGATGATGAGGCCTGTAGACACTAGATGATGAGGCCTGTAGACAATTTAGATGATGATGCCTGTAGACACTAGATGATGAGGCCTGTATTTTTATATTTTGTGTATGCGTATATAAGCTACATTGCCAATGGGTTTTTCCGAATCATATTTTTACACTTTTTTTCTCTTTAAATACCTACGTACTTTTTTTAGAAGAAACCGTTTTTGATATTTCGACAAATCGTGTTCGAATATCATAAATATATAATTCTAATCTACTCTATCATAATTTGTATCAGAAATATTTTATTATTTTCTATTATCCATACAATTTTATTTTAATGCATCCATTCAAAATGTGGGTTCAAAGTCAGCTCTGGTATCAAAGTAAACTAAAAAAACTCGGTGGAATTCGCTGTTGAAAGGAGGTATTACTTCAAATATTGAAGTAGTTTAGTAAATAGTATCACTTTAGATCTAAGAGTCTCTGTAGGAAGCCTTGCCATTGTCATAATGTCAACTCCGTGCCCTGGAATGACTGCTAATGTTAACGCTTCAGAGGACTTCTTAGCTTTTCCTGGAAATAGTGAATGTTCTTTGGAGATACTCAGATGTAATGATGCGACTGTTTGGTTTATAGGGAAACTGTTTGGTTTATAGGGAAACTGTTAGGTTTATATGGAAACTGTTTTGTTTATAGGAAAACTGTTTGGTTTATAGGAAAACTGTTTTGTTTATAGGAAAACTGTTTGGTTTATAGGGAAACTGTTTGGTATATAATGGAACTGTTTGGTTTATGGGGAAACTGTTTGGTTTATGGGGAAACTGTTTGGTTTATAGGGAAACTGTTTGGTTTATAGGGAAACTGTTTGGTTTATAGGGAAACTGTTTGGTTTATAGGGAAACTGTTAGGTTTATAGGGAAACTGTTAGGTTTATAGGGAAACTGTTTGGTTTATAGGGAAACTGTTTGGTTTATAGGGAAACTGTTAGGTTTATAGGGAAACTGTTTGGTTTATAGGGAAACTGTTTGGTTTATAGGGAAACTGTTAGGTTTATAGGGAAACTGTTTTGTTTATAGGGAAACTGTTAGGTTTATATGGAAACTGTTTTGTTTATAGGGAAACTGTTTGGTTTATATGGAAACTGTTAGGTTTATAGGGAAACTGTTAGGTTTATAGGGAAACTGTTTTGTTTATAGGGAAACTGTTTGGTTTATAGGGAAACTGTTTGGTTTATAGGGAAACTGTTTGGTTTATAGGGAAACTGTTTGGTTTATAGGGAAACTGTTTGGTTTATAGGGAAACTGTTTGGTCTATAGGGAAACTGTTTGGTTTATAATGGAACTGTTTGGTTTATGGGGAAACTGTTTTGTTTATGGGGAAACTGTTTTGTTTATAGGGAAACTGTTTGGTTTATAGGGAAACTGTTAGGTTTATAGGGAAACTGTTAGGTTTATAGGGAAACTGTTAGGTTTATAGGGAAACTGTTAGGTTTATAGGGAAACTGTTAGGTTTATAGGGAAACTGTTAGGTTTATAGGGAAACTGTTTTGTTTATAGGGAAACTGTTTGGTTTATAGGGAAACTGTTTTGTTTATAGGGAAACTGTTTGGTTTATAGGGAAACTGTTTGGTTTATAGGGAAACTGTTTGGTTTATAGGGAAACTGTTTGGTTTATGGGGAAACTGTTTGGTTTATAGGGAAACTGTTTGGTTTATAGGGAAACTGTTTGGTTTATAGGGAAACTGTTTGGTTTATAGGGAAACTGTTTGGTTTATAGGGAAACTGTTTGGTTTATAGGGAAACTGTTTGGTTTATAGGGAAACTGTTTGGTTTATAGGGAAACTGTTTGGTTTATAGGGAAACTGTTTGATTAATAGGGAAACTGTTTTGTTTATAGGGAAACTGTTTTGTTTATAGGGAAACTGTTTTGTTTATAGGGAAACTGTTTTGTTTATAGGGAAACTGTTTTGTTTATAGGGAAACTGTTTTGTTTATAGGGAAACTGTTAGCTGTTTCGTGTTTTTATTGTCACTAAATATCATTGTGGTTAAATGGAGATGAAGATTCAACTTGAAAGGGGAACTGTATTTTTATTCTCTGAAACGGATATTACAGATGATAAAAGTACAAAACGGTAGTCTTATTAAATGGTTACAGTTGATGGTACAAAAATAAGTAGTTTGTACAAAAGTGGTTTTACGTACTATGCTGAATCAATTTCTCCTATTGATTGAAACTAATTAATTCAACACCAGAGCTTAACCCTAATGAATTTGATTATCAGAATGGACGGGAAGGTTTGACTAGGTGCTAATAATACAGTACCTACGGTACTGTATTTTTGTTAGTATATACTATATATACTAAACAAATGTGTACCGTATTTCAAGTGAAAATATTGAACATACACGGAAAACTAAATTCCTATGAATATGAGACATTAGCAACTAAGAGAGCAGAGCTGTGATTGGGTGGAGTGTAACTCAATTACAGCTTGTGCATGTATCTGTACTCAATGAAAACGTTGACAAATTGGTGATTATAGGCTATTCAAACTGTAATTCTTCGTTTTCACACGTCACCACATAAAAATTAATTTCCTAATTTACGTGATTTACGCCGATACGTAAATATATTTTACCTTTTAAATAAAAGAATTTATTTGGTATTTATGTAGGAACAAAGTCAAAAAAGGCCGATAAGATATAAAGTAATTTAAAAAAGAAAATCCTAGAAACCCACGTCAAACTCAGTATATATAGGGTTTTCAACAGTCCTTTCATTAAAATAAGCATCTCTACTGCATGATAAGCTAAAACCCATCCATATTATGAACTTATTCCTCTATGCATTTCACATTGAAAAAAGTTGTTTGTTATTACAAGAGTTTCTGAGCTCCCTTCTGTACTTATATTAGGCGGATTGAAGTAGTTACTTAATGCTGCCGTAGATGGCGCCACGGTCGATGTTGAATATCAAATCCTACCATTCTAAGTGTAAATTTGTATTTGCATAAGATTAATTCTACCTTTGCATATTTTGAACGATAAATTCGATCACAGAAATGGTATATACAGGGTGTCCCAAAAAAACCGATACCCAAGTTTCAATGGCTGTAATTCAAAAACTATTTAATTTAAAAGAAATTTGAAAATTACCTTTTGTTTATCAACATTTTTTACACATCTGTACAAAATTTAAGATGAATATATCCAACCGTTTTCATTATGCAGTATTTTTAGTGAACGATATCAAAAACCTGTTTGCGCACTTTTAAACTTCGAATTTTAGTATATTAAAACCATTTCTTTAATAACTTTCAACAGTTTATTAAAATTGTTTATTAAAAAACCGTTAATATAACAATAAAAGGCGTTTATTAATATGCAACGGAAAAAAAACAATCAAACTGTTCCTCCTATTAATCGTTTCAGTCGATCTGATGGGCCATTCGTTACGATGATTCAGTGCGATAATGCTATTGCCGAATAGCTCATTTAGTTTTTCCTTACAGCAACAGTTCTGAACCCGTCATGAACCAACCAGGTTTGATTGATTCAGTTTCCATGTATTTCTTGAAGTCTTGAAACAATTCTATCATTTATTAGATCAAGGTATCTATCCCCATTTAAATTATTTTTGTAAAAATAAGGACAGACGATACGGCCAAGTCGGCCATTGGTACCTAGTCCAATCCACACACAGACTTTCTCTCACGATATTCTTACGTCAAAGTTGAAAGCAGGAGGTTGGTTCTTCGGTGAAGATGTGCTAACGTTATGATAATTTATTTTGCCATTCGAATGAAAAGTGGTTCCATCACCAACCACATTATCGTCCACAAACCGGACATTTCTTTGCTAAAACCAATGCGCAAAATTCAACGCCGAGGAAGATCGGTATTTAGGTGTTTGTTTCGCTTGTACATCTTGTAAGGATGTCACTTCAAATTAAAGGTTACAAATATGTTGAATGTATATTTTAGTAAGATGTAATCCACTTTTTATTGCAGTGATTTGCAAATTTTCTGTAAGTGCTTCTTGAATTCGAACTATGAAATAAGTGTTTAACTGAAAGTGCGCAAGCAGGTTTTTGGTATCGGTCACTAAAAATATAGCTAAAAGAAAACCGTTGATTCGATTTATGTAATATTTTGTACAGAGATAGAAAAAATGTTGAGAAACAAAATGTGATTTTCCAATTTTTTGTAAGTCTACTAGTTTTTGAATTACAGCTTTTCAAACTTGGGTATCGGTTTTTTTGGGACACCCTGTATAATCAACTGTTAGATTTAAACTTTGTGTAGAGAGCAATACTACCTTTTGAATTTATTTGATTGAAGGTTGAATCCTTCACTACTAAGGGTGTAGTTAATTCGATCCTGCACAAAGAGGTTGAGAAATAATTCCATTTTTCTGTGTGTACACACATCATTAATATGGATATGAATACAGGTAGGTAGAAATATTTCCATTAATTATAATGATCTACTTTTCCCGAAGCATATAGACAGATTCCGTATGCTACATTTATAGGAAAACTGTTAGCTAGAAATTTTATAGTAAACTATTAGTTGTTTATAGGGTAACTGCTATGTTGTTTCATATAAACTATCAAAATATAATAAACTTTTTATAAAAAATGGATAAATTATACATAAAAAAATACATAATATTTATTTTATCGTTGGTGTATATACAATCCATCATGGTACATTCAATACATATAACTATTATATTTTCCTTTATCAAGCTGTAGTTTTATTTAACTGTTAATCTTTTAATGATGGATACATGTCTAAGTTACATTTCTTAATGACTAACAATCATTACCAAGTTATAAATTTAATGATAAACTACATCCAATTTTTGATGTACATATATTTTATATTTGTACCTAATTATAGGTGTAGATATGCTACAAGTGCATAGGTATATACTAGATATATATATATATATATATATAATTTATAGAAAGATATACCTGATATCCAAATTTCAAAAAGTACGAGGTATTATTATATATGCAGATAGAATGTACACACAGAGAAATCGAAGCATATTTTAAAGAAAAACTATCTTCTTTAATTTATTTTCTTTGGTTGAAAGTGTTACTAGAGCTTTAGATTAAAGAAAGTAGCTTTCTTTGGATGCATTTTGATGCATATTTCTTTCCTATTAACCTTTTATTTATTTCTCTTAAAGCTTTTTCACTGATGAGTCGAATATTTCTTTGTTACAAATCTGTTCTGTTATTGTCTCAAATCGAAATATTGCTTTGAAATTTTCGCGGGCTTTTCTGAAGTGAGCGTCATATCATTAAGTTCTTTGAAGTGATCAAGGTAGGTTCTCAGTTAGTTGCTCAGTTATGAATCCTTTCGTATATAAATTAGATATTTTCATTTATTTATATAATTATACTGAATTATTAGTTGGCTAACGTAAGTTACAACTTAACTGAAAATCTATCTCACTGCGCCTGAAATAAGTTAGGTAGGTAGTTTTATATCCCAGCCCTACCTACTCTTATTGTTTATTTACCTAACCTAAGCTACCTATACCTAATCGCTGTTTGTTCTTATTGTAATGTTTACCTTAACTAGTAGTACTATCAATTATTCAATATATTGTATGTAATGACTTAAAGTTTGTTAACTACCTAACTTAGGCTAACTAGAGTTCAGTTAAGATTGTGGCTCCAGTGTTTCAAAGTGCCAGTCTGCAAAATATGGAACATTTTTCAAAGAGTTTCTGAGGTGAACCTAAACAATATCTTAGGGATATTTTAGAACCATTGAAGAATATCTTAAATTGAATCCTATACCTACCATTAATTTAGCTGAAGGAATTTTTATATACTCAAAATTTCAGAGAGATAATCAGTGATAATTTTTGAATTTTCATCTGAGAGTAACTATCACAAATTTAAATCACCAAAAGTCATATGGTCACATTATTCAGAGCAGGGTAATATATTTCTAAACTTATTGATAATTTAAAAAATCTGAAATTTCATTTTTTTAGCTCCCAAGTTACCTATAAAAAATAAAATTTTGAATTAAAAATGGGTGGATATGTGTAGAAAGGAATAAAAAACTATTTACTATTGAATCAATATAAATTAAATAACCTATTGCTCCTAAACTTCTACCTAATAGCTACTTATAAGGCTATTAATGATTTGATAAGATCTAATTTATATTTGAAAATTTGAAGATACCTAATTCTTAGGAATTTCTAAGCCAATCTGTTGAAACTGGTAAAGTGTTCACAATAGCAGAGATTACTTTTTTTGTGTTTATATTATTAATATTAGAATCATCAGCTCCCAAAATCAAAAATCAATGATAATAGTTGAATATCACACTGATGCTGATACAGAGTAGCTCTCCAGATTTATTTATCCTAACCAAATTATTGGCAATTACTTGGCTAGGATTCTCATACTCTATTAGTTGGGGAAATTGTCACAATTGAGATAGTTATATAACTTATATTTCCTCTTAGTCCTCTGCAGAATATGAGATATTTTAAAAACCTCTTTAACAAATAGTGAAATAATTCATTTGTTTTCAATTTCTTTTAAATTAATTAAGCTGCCTGAGTCCTGAAATTTAATGTTTGATGCAGTAAATGTCTTTAAATTATATGAAATGAAGTTAACTTTGTTTAAACCTTTAATTTTTATTTTCAGGTGGAACTTCACTGCATTATATCTACAGAAAAAGACTGACCATATTCACACAAGTGGAAGAAAGTGCAC